>CM042398.1:9353365-9708365 GCA_023634145.1 Thymallus thymallus
ACCTGTCTACCTGTTAGCCAAGCCTGTCTACCTGTTAGCCATGCCTGTCTACCTGTTAGCCCTGCCTGTCTACCTGTTAGCCCTGCCGGTCTACCTGTTAGCCCTGCCGGTCTACCTGTTAGCCCTGCCGGTCTACCTGTTAGCCCTGCCTGTCTACCTGTTAGCCCTGCCTGTCTACCTGTTAGCCCTGCCTGTCTACCTGTTAGCCCTGCCTGTCTACCTGTTAGCCATGCCTGTCTACCTGTTAGCCATGCCGGTCTACCTGTTAGCCCTGCCTGTCTACCAGTTAGCCCTGCCTGTCTACCTGTTAGCCCTGCATGTCTACCTGTTAGCCCTGCCTGTCTGTCACTCTGCCTGTTACAAACACACACACACCTGAAAACAAAAACACACGCTTCCATGCACACACACACACACACACACACACACTGCTAATATGACAAATTCCTGTAACCCTGTCTGTCAGTGTGTGTATCCTAGCCTGTCTGTTAGCCTGCATAGTACAGTATCTGGCTGCCTCATCGCCTGTCAGATTCCTGTGGATTGAGTGCACATCCTGCAAGGACATGTGGGCATACACATGGTGTGTGTGTCCCTCTCCCCAACTCGGTGCTCCAGGCGCTACTCCACCCCCTCTCTGAAGTGCTGATGCTGCAGAAGGAGTTTGCTCTTCCCACTGAGAGGAGCAGGCCTCAGTAGTGAGCCACTGCCATAGCCTGCAACCTCATGCCAGCACTCTGCAGTTACACCACACACACACACACACACACACACACACACACACACACAATCTATCCCAATGTCGTAGTCGTGCTCTTTCAATCTATCCAACTGTCGTAGCCATGCTCTTTCAATCTTTCTCTCTGAAACCCAGTGCTCACAGTCAGTATCTAAATAATATGTGTGACAGAGAGGTCTTTTTTCTTGGGGACCTGAATATTGACTGGTTTTCATCAAGCTGTCCGCTCAAGAGGATATTTTTCACTGTAACCAGTGCCTGTAATCTGGTTCAGGTTATTAATCAACCTACCAGGGTGTTTACAAACACTACCGGAACAAGATCATCCACATGTATCAACCACATATTTACTAATACTGTAGAACTTTGTTCTAAAGCTTTATCTGTACCCATTGGACGCAGTGATCACAATATAGTGGCTATATCCAGGAAAGCCAAAGTTCCAAAAGCTGGGCCTAACATAGTGTATTAGAGATTATACAAAAGATTTTGCTGCGACTCTTACGTGGATAATGTTAAAAAATATTTGTTGGTCTGATGTGATTAATAAGGAGCATCCAGATGCTGCACTTGATGAATTTATGAAATTGCTTCTTCCAATTATTGATAAACATGCACCTGTTGAGAAACTGACTGTTAGAACAGGCTCCATGGATTGATGAGGAATTGAAAAACTATATGGTTGAAAAAGATGACTGGCTGTCTTACTGCAAATTGAGAAATGTGACTAAACTAAACAAAAAGAAGAAGAAACTGTATTATGAAGTCAAGATCAATTATATAAAGAATGATGGAAAAAACTCCATCTTTCATCGAATCAGATGGCTTATTCATCACAAAACCATTTGATGTTGCCAAATATTTTAATGATTACTTCATTGCCAAAGTGGGCAAACTTAGGCAGGAAATGCCAACAACGAACAGTAAGCCATCGTATTAATGCATAAAAAAAACAAATAATGAAAGAAAAGCATTGCAAGTTAGAATTTGTAAAGTTAGTGTGGGAGAGGTGGAAAGATTATTGTTATCGATGAATAATGACAAACCTCCTGGCACTGACAATTTAGATGGAAAGCTACTGAGGATGGTAGCTGACTCTATAGCCACTCCTACCTGTCACATCTTTAATCTGAGCCTAGAGGAAAGTCTTTGTCCTCAGGCCTGGAAGGAAGCCAAAGTAATTCCACTACCCAAGAGTGGTAAAGCGGCCTTTACTGGTTCTAACAGCAGACCTATCAGATTGCTGCCAGCTTTTAGCAAACTGTTGGAAAAAATGGTGCTTGACCAAATACAATGCTATTTCTCTGTAAACAAATGAACAACAGACTTTCAGCATGCTTATAGAGAAGGGCACAACATATACGGCACTGACACAATTGACTGATGATTGGTTTAAATAAATTGATAATAATAAGATTGTGGGAGCTGTACTGTTAGATTTCAGTGCAGCCTTTGATATTATTGACCATAGCCTGTTGTTGAAAAAATGTATATGTTATGGCTTTTCAACCTCTGCCATATCGTGGATTCAGAGCTATCTATCTAATATAACTCAAAGGGTTTTCTTTAATGGAAGATTCTCTAATGTCAAACATGTACTGGTGTACCGCAGTGCAGCTCTCTAGGTCCTCTACTCTTTTCTATTTTTACCAATGACCTGCCACTGGCATTAAACAAAGCATGTGTGTCCATGTATGCTGATGATTCAACCATATACTCATCAGCAACCACAGCAACCCTTAACAAAGAGTTGCAGTCTGTTTTGGAATGGGTGGCCAGTAATAAACTGGTCCTGAACATCTCTAAATAATAATTTGTATTTGGTACAAATTATTCCCTAAGTTCTAGACCTAGAATCTGGTAATAAATGGTGTGGCTGTTGAACAAGTTGAGGAGACTAAATTACTTGGCATTACCTTAGATTGTAAACTGTCATGGTCAAAACATCTGTCTGTAATAAAGAGATGATCTGCTTTTTCAACACCACACTCCAAAAAGCAAGTCCTGCAGGCTCTAATTTGGTCTTATCTTGGTTATTGTCCAGTCGTGTGGTGAAGTGCTGCAAGGAAAGACCTAGTTAAGCAGCAGCTGGCCCAGAACAGAGCAGCACATCTTGCTCTTCATTGTAATCAGAGAGATTATATAAATACTATGCATGCCAGTCTCTCTTGGCTAAGAGTTGAAGAGAGACTGATTGCAACACTTCTTCTTTTTATAAGAAACGTGTTGAAAATCCCAAATAGTTTGCATAGTCAATTTACACATAGCTCTGACACACACACTTACCCCACCAGACATTCCACCAGGGGTCTTTTCACAGTCCACAAATCCAGAACAAATTCATGAAAGCGTTCAGTATTAAATAGAGCCATTCTTTTTTTATTTAACCTTTATTTTACTAGGCAAGTCAGTTAAGAACAAATTCTTATTTACAATGACGGCCTAGGAACAGTGGGTTAACTGCCTTGTTCAGGGGCAGAACGACAGATTTATACCTTGTCAGCTCAGGGATTCGATCCAGCAACCTTTCAGTTACGGGCCCAACACTCTAACCACTAGGCTACTTGCCGCCCCAACTCCGTTCCATCTCATATTGCTCAAATGAACAGCGAACCTGGTTTCGAAAAACAGATAAACCAACACCTCACGGAACAACGCCTCTCCCCTATTGTGTGTATATAGTGATATGTAGGCTACGTGTGCTTTAAAAAAAACAATTGATGTAGGTCTGTCCTTGAGCTGTTCTTGTCTTTTAATGGTCTGTATTATGTCACGTTTCATGTTTTTGTCACCCTCACTGTGTTGGTCTTAATCATCCCTCTCTCCACTCTGAAGGGGATTATTTGTGATTAATTCCTACCTGCTTACTGTAACATATCAGTCCATCTGTGCTACAGTACCTGTTTAGTGGCTGACTTCTCAGAAACCCTGATAAAGGACGCTTGTTGATGGAATATAGTTTGTTACTTTCACTAAATCCAGTGGAGTGTGAAGGGCAGTATACAGTGCCTTGTCAACCCACACTTCACCAATTCAGCTTTGCTCAGCCTACAACATGAGCTCAGTAGCATTAATCAAAGTCCTTGTGTTGAGGCCAACAGATGTACACTACCGTTCAAAAGTTTGGAGTCACTTAGAAATGTCCTTGTTTTTGAAAGAAAAGCAATTTTTTTTGTCCATTAAAATAACATCAAATTGATCAGAAATACAGTGTCGACATTGTTAATGTTGTAAATGACTATTGTAGCTGGAAACGGCTGATTTTTTATGGAATATCTACATAGGCGTACAGAGGCCCATTATCTGCAACCATGGCTTTTTCTTTATGATGTTGAAAATTGTGTTTTGTGGGTACTATTTAATGAAGCTGCCAGTTGAGGACTTGTGAGGCATCTGTTTCTCAAACTAGACACTCTAATGTACTTGTCCTCTTGATCAGTTGTGCACCGGGGCCTCCCACTCCTCTTTCTATTCTGGTTAGAGCCCGTTTGCGCTGTTCTGTGAAGGGAGTAGTAAACAGCGTTGTACGAGATCTTCACAGCGCAAACGGGCTCTAACCAGAATTTTATTTTATTTGAATGGACAAAAAATGTGCTTTTCTTTCAAAAACGGGGACATTTCTAAGTGACCCCAAATTTTTGAACGGTAGTGTATGTAAGTAATAATGCTCGGGCATGGTGGATGCCTCAGATAGAAACAGTATGACTTACTGGGACTGGTGATGGAAGAGGAACCTTCTCTGTCTGTCCTCCTCAGTCTCCCACTGGTGGACCTGGCAATACCTGTTATGCAGAGAAAGAGAAAGAGAAAGAGAGAGGGGGGGGGGGGTTAACAACACTAAAACCCACATGGCTCTATGACCCTGATAACCTGACAACAGAGAACCCAGTGACAGCCATCACAGATCCTAGGTGACACTGAGAAGCTCTGGAATCACTGGAATGATTCCTGGCATTCCACTACAGCATTCCATGGAATGTTGACCGGGAGCCGCATATTCCATTCCAGATCGATACAGGGTGTTATGTTCTGTTGTGTTGTGTTCTGTTCTGATCATTCCTTATTCCAGGCCAGGAGAGTTGAGGTGTCGGAGTGTGTGTGTGTGTTTGTGTGTGGACTGTAGTGTAGATCCTGTGTTGACTGTTGGTCTTGGTCAACCATTACCTATGCCAGTACAGATCACACCAGCAGAGGAAGGGTGTATGGTAGATAGGCTTAGTGGGAGGATGACTAGTTGAGTTAGTGATACATAGAAAGTTGGCCAACATGGCGCCAGATGAAATTCTACCCAGCTAGTGAGAGTAGAATGGGCACCCCGTCTAGAATCACCACAGTGCTGAAGTACATGATGAGGGTAGATATTGAGAGCACAGTTCTGAAATACATGCTGAGGGTAGATGTTGAGTCATTTCTTGTTCGTTTTTATCTTCAGGAATTTGTCAGTCTCACTCCTCCAGTCTCACTCCTCACATATTTACTGTTTATTGGATATGATGAGGAGAGGAGTGAAGGAAGAGAGGGAGAGGGTGCTGAAATTGCAGAAGTGACAGATTCAAACCCATGCTGGAGCGATATACAGGGGCAGCAGCTTAGACTGCTAGACCACCCTAGGCAACAGTAAGTATCTAGTATCTAGTTCTAAAGAGTTGATGATGATGTGATGGCCACAGAATCATGGTTTGATCTGATTTATAGATTTGTGATTCAGAAGAGTCACAGGGGCAAGCATCATAAGAGATCAGGGATTTAACCCAATCATTACTATTCAGATGAAATGACACCAACCTGTGGTCACTGAGTCAACTGACCCGTCCTGTTCTGGCTCCTTCTTTTATTGAGACACGTCCTTTCTCAGTTCTGTCCCGTATGACATTGTTCACAACCATGACCAAGAGATGTGGATTCCTCTCTGAAGTGTCACCAGTTTCTTTAGAGAGACATAGACAGGGGTCTAAAGGGGTTCTGACTCTATGTTACTGAATAGGGTGAGAGGAAGTCTAAAGGGGTTCTGACTGTATGTTACTGAATACCTACCTGACCGGTAGGCCACAATTTGTGCGACTACAGAGCTGTATGTCAGAACGGGCAGTTAGCAACACAGGGGCCCTCCAGGGAACGGTCCTGTCCCCCTTCCTGTTCACCCTCTACACCTCAGACTTCAGATATAACTCTGAAACATGCCACCTACAGAAGTTCTCGGATGACTCCGCAATTGTAGGGTGCATCAGGGGTGGGCAGGAGGAGGAGTACAGGAGCACAATCAGTGACTTTGTGTTGTGGTGTGAGCAGAACCACCTTCAGCTCAACATCAGCAAAACAAAGGAGATGCTGGTGGACTTCAGGAGAACCAAGGCCCAACTGACTGCAGTCCCTATACAGGGGATGGATGTGGAAATGGTTGGGTCATACAAGTTCCTGGGAGTCCATATGGACAACAGGCTGGAATGGGCTGGTAACAACGGGGCCCTGTACAAAAAGGGCCAGAGCCGACTCTACTTTCTGAGGAGGCTCAGGTCCTTCAACGTGTGCAGTAAACTACTGCATACCTTCTACCAGTCTGTGGTGCATCTTTTTTGGAGTGGTGTGCTGCGGAGCAAACATCAAAGCCGGTGATGCTTCTCGGGTAAATAAGCTGATCAGGAAGGCTAGCTCTGTCCTGGGGATGAGCCTTGACACTCTAGAGGAGGTGGCGGAGAGATGGATCCTGGGCAAACTGCTGGCCATCATGGACAACGTCACCCACCCTTTGCACGCTATGGTTATGACGCAGAGGAGCACTTTCAGTCACAGACTGATCCCACCACGGTGTGCCAGAGAGCGCTACAGGAGGTCCTTCCTGCCGGCGGCTATTAGACTATATAATGCCTCACCGTGGTGCCGTGCCGTCGGCAACATAGATCTGGAACTGTTGGGGTGCTAGGACCTAGTTTAACAATTATGCATCCATCCGTGAGTAACTCTGGTCCGTCAGCACTCATTCACTCAGGACCTACTTATTCATGCAGGTCTGTATATACATACTCATGTACAGTTGTTATATCATATCACGTGCAATATTGCTAGTAATTCTTGGACCTAACTTAAGTAGGCATTCACTCAGGAATGCATATTAGTATCCTTTCAGTTGCACCTTTTCTCATTGCTTTTAGTATATCGAATGTGCAATACGTGCAGTTGTCTGTAATAAAACCCTGCGCACTAAGGACTGTATTTTTAAGGGAATTACTATTATTACCCCAAATGATATCATACACACATTTAGCTATTAAAGTATCTCTTCCTGTCATTTACCTGTACAGTTTGTGGAACCATGCAAGTATTCACTTATCTGTAAATATAACTGTATACTTACCTGTACAGCTAATTTAACCATGCAAAATTTTCCCTTACCTGTTCATTTAGCCAGTCTGTCTATTAAGTAAACTATTATTACCCTCGCTCATATCATACGCATTTTTAGCTACTGAAGTATTTCTCTGCCATCGACCTGTATAGTATAGGTAACCATCCAACATCCACCAATGTATAGTGTACATATTCAGCCAACCACCCATACTATGCAATGTCTTTTTTATAGCTTTTATTTTTTTGCACTCCAGATATCTTGTATTTCTATACTTTTTCATACTGCCGCTCTATGTATCATGTACCGTGTATCTGTCTTTTGTGTACTTTCGTTGTGGCATTTTGCACCTGCCCTGTGTTTTGTTGTAGCTGCTTGACAATAAAATTTCCCCCCCAGGGGATCAATAAAGTACCTATCTATCTATCTATCTATCTATCTATCTATCTATCTATCTATCTATCTATCTATCTATCTATCTATCTATCTATCTATCTATCTATCTATCTATCTATCTATCTATCTATCTATTTATACTGTGTGAGGAAGTCTAAAGGGGTTCTGACTGTATGTTACTGAATACTGTGAGTCACAAGTGGATGTGACCAGCATAGAGTTAGAGAGAAAGGAAGGGGTGAGGGGTAGTGTGTGTGTGTGTGTGTGTGTGTGTGTGTGTGTGTGTGTGTTGTGTGTTGTGTGTTGTGTGTTGTGTGTGTGTGTGTGTGTGAGTTATAGGATAAAGGACTGCACAGACAGAAGAGCACCAACAACGTGATCGTAACACGTGAGCTCATCCCTCTCCCTGTTACACACAGTACCTATAATCCATTAAAACACAGGCCTCTCTCACACACAGATTGATGGTTTGGACGTCCTAGGTATACTTGACAAGATGACACGCACATGTGCGTCTTCGGTTGTAAGACAGAAGAGAAGACACGTCTGTCTGTTACTTCTATCTCAATGTCTATGTGTGGGAAAGAGAAGAAAAATGAGGGAGAAAACTAACATCCACTGGATCTCACAGACTGTTGTTTGCTCTGGAATTTGTCTCTGTGGCCACAGAAAGCAACGCCTGGCTGGTGACCGACATCAGAGAGAAACCAACAGTTCAGTAACCTCAGAGAAGCTGCACAGCCAGCCATGCTCTAATTCCTCCTCCTACTGACCAACCAACAGACCCGCCAGAGAGAGGCTACCAGACCAGACTAGCTGAGCCCATAGCCAACGCACTCATTCTGTCACGCTGTGGGTGTGGGAATGACCAAAGCGCAGCGCAGGGATAGTAGTTCGACATTTTAATTATATACTATGTATATGCACAAAACGAATGACGAACTACAAAACAAACAAACGGATGTGCAAAACATCACGTTCTCGAAACAAAACACGAATGAACAGACACAGAGCACACTTACTTTCACCGTGACTGCGACATATAACGACAACGACCCACACCAGAGTGAATGACAGACTAACATATATAGGATCCCTAATTAGAGACAATGCGGTGCAGCTGCCTCTAATTAGGGATCCAACCCAAAACCCACGCAGAAACAGAAAAGAAAGACACTGTCAGACTCTGACCATAGCTACATAGAGAAGCAAATAGGCTTCTCTATGGCCAAAGCCTGACACATTCACTCCTCCTGCCAGATAGATACAACTAACATTCAGAGACTCAGTGAAGCTACCAGTACCAGACCAGCTAAACCCAGAGCCAATGCACTCACTCAGCTAAACTGTCACACGTCGGGACGGTGAGAGACCATGGTGCAGCGCAGTTGAAGTTCAACATGTTTTAATTATAATATATAAATTCCAAAACAATGAATGACAAACTCTACAGAATAACAATGATATTGAATAAATCTCGACATAGACACGAAATATACAAAGTAAACCGCTACCAGAAGACGCACTTACTTTAACACTGTGACATTGAAACCCTGTGTGAAACATACAAACCTATATAGGATCCCTAAGTAGATACGATGCGCTACAGCTGCCTCTAATTAGGGATCCCACACAAACCACCACCAGAAACAGAAAGAATAGAACTGTCAGACTCTGACCATGGCTACATAGAGAAGAAAATGGGCTTCTCTATGGCCAGAGCCTGACATAAACAGAGCCAGGTAACATTGTACTGAAGCAGGGTTGGATGAGAGCTCAACAGAGCGACTACTCTCCCCTACCACTCACCAAACATGCCTCTCCTCCCTGCTCCTCTAGACCACAAATGGCCCAGTCACCATAGCAACAGGTCTGTTTTTTTCAGGGAGGTGGTAGTGTTGTAACAGGAGGATGAAACTATGTGGCGCACACACACATACACACACACACACACAAACACACCTCTTCTGTTCAGACAGCTGCTTATTTATTTACTGTACTTCTCAACAGCAGAATCCCTCACATAGACTGAGTGTGCTTCACAAATAGTACCCTATTCCCTATATAGACATATGAGCCCTTGTCAAAAGTAGTGTGCTATATGGGTGCCTTTTGGGACGTACCATAGATTGACTCACCATTCACTGTTACTGTAAGTAATGGCAATGAGGGATTTAAATTGGGAATTCATTATTGTTATCTAAACTGTGGCTTGGCAGAAAGCTTTAGACTACGGCTTTGAATCAAAATGGAGAGGCTATGGTTGCTATAAAACAATGTTCAAACAACCTGAGACATTGAACTGAACTGCTGTGAGTCAATGAGGGATATTGACTTGTCAGCAAAGTATACACACCTGACCTGACCTGGGACAGGCAGCGCAATGATTTACAGTTATGAATGGGAGCAAGGCAGAGAAGCAAGTCTGTGCTTTACCTTATTCTATGACTAATGCTGGAGAGCCACAGAGAGCTACAGCTTGTGAAAGGTGAATGATGACATCACTAGAGCCTAGAACAACAAAAGGCAGGAGAGTAGCTACATGAACACAGCATAGCTGATAAACACTAATTAATGCGATAACTAGAGTCGGCAAAATATGTACTATAAGACATTAATAAAGTTAAATAAAGGTTAAATAAAATAATAAAAACATGTATGCACTACAAAAACAATAAAATAGATAAATATCGCATCCAAACTTTGTGAGACAGCGTAATTCATGTAGGCCTAAGGACTACAAAACAGCCAACTATATAAGGCATCAATTTGACATTCAGAATAAACAGCAAAAAACATGGAACAACCAAACCTATATGGCATCATTTGGCATTTAGACAACATGATTCAATGCTGCCAGTAGCTGTAGGAGTCACACTGAATTTAAGGACCGGACAGACAGATCATAGGTACACTGGCAGAGTACAACAGGGTTTCAGCCAATCAACAACTCTTGTAAAGCCTGAATGGAAAATAAAAAAGTGTGAGCAACCCCAGAGCGGAACCCACAGTGTTGTTGGAACAAAGGAGATGTGTGTGAGAGAGAGAGTATGTGTTGTTGAAAAGCCCCGGACAAGACTGAACAGGTGAGTGCAGCGATACAGGGCCCTCTACAGCTCCACACACACAAAACAACCACACAGAGACAGGTGTGGCCATCGCCACAACTCTACACAGAGACAAGTGTGGTCTTCTCCACAACTCTGCTCAGAGTAGGTGTGGCCTCATACAGGTGTCATGTAGGTGTGGTCCTCAAACAAAGATAGAATGGCCCTCTTAACTCTGAGGGACTTATGTCTGGTTTATGGCGGTGGCATGAAGGTTTCATGGTGGTAAATAGCCCTGCTACATGGCTGTTGACTCCCTCTTAGATGTCACATAGGATTCAACAACCTAAGTGTAGTGTGATTGAGTGATCTGACCGGTCAAGTGCAGGCCTCGTCAAACATGTGAAATGATGAGTTATGGTTCCAGATGACTGAGGAGAGAAAACAAGAGTGTGGGGGGGGGGCGTCTCCTGCACTTTCAACCCTGTGGCCTTGTGGTACACACACACATACAAGCGTACGCACACAAACACCTCAATGGCCCTTGATCCTTCTTGACTATATTTGTAAAGAAGGCTAGTCACTGTTTAAGCAGGAGGGCAGAGTTGAGCAGGATCCATCCCTCCTTCCCCCCACCACACTTCCTTCCTCCCGCGACCCCCCCCCCATCCCTCCATTCTCGCCCCACCCACCCATCCATCCATCCATCCATCCCTCCTTCCTTCCTCCCCCAACTCATTGTGTTTTTATGGCCCTCATTACACATGTTCAGAGTATGCTGCAAACACCACACAGAGTTTACACAGTTTCACAACTGGCCTGTGAAAGAGAGGCTGGGAATGGACAACCAGGGGGGAACTGACTGAAGAGACGGTCATTTTTTATGTGTTTTCACAGGCCACGGAGCCCAGATAAGGTTTTTACCTGGAAGTCTCCTACTTTGAGTAATGACCACACAGATAGAATGGTACTGACCGTGAGTAGACCGTGAATAGTAGTGTTGTAGCGAATGCCCCGCGCAGAGCTGCGGGACCTCCTCCTCTCTGGCGCTCCTCCTCGCCGGTGTTCTAACCGGCGGTCGTGGGACGATGGCAGTAACACCTTGATGAGCCACACCTGTTTCGTATTTGGTCATCAGGGTCACCTTATAGCCTTCTGTGTTTGTTTCACCCCTTGCGGGTTATTGCTTCTTTCTATGTATTGTGTGTTGCTGTCCGTTTCATTAAATCTCTCATTTACTTTCGAATCATTGCTGTCTCTTCGCCTCCTCTCTCACATTCACCCCTTGCAATATCATAGAGTAACCCGCCTATCCCGAGGCACCTTTTTTATTTTTCCACCAGTACGTCTTTGTCTGCATTTTGGCCTTTTCCTTTTCTCCTCTCGTTTTCCCTAGGTCTCCATGGACAGGCGCAGAGAGGGAGCTGGGCCACCCGGTCGGGAACCTGAGCTGGAGGAGAGACTCCGAGCCATGGAGGAACAAGTCGCCGGGTTGGTGACCGCACTCTGGGACATGATGTCCCTCATGGCAGCACGATCGGGCGGGTATCACCCGGTGGGTTCAGCTGGAGCCACAGCATCCCCAGCACCTGATCGTGTCGAGTCTCGACACATCTCGAGGGGAGAACTCCGGAGAGCCGATCCAGACAAGTACGACGGCAATCCGGAGGGATGTCGTAGGTTCCTTCTCCAGTGCGAACTGTATTTAGGCGATCAGCCGGTATCGGACTCGGAGAAGGTACACACGATGATCACTCTTCTCACGGGTCGTGCGCTCGAATGGGCAACGGCACTGTGGGGGAGCGGGGCTGAGGAGTTGAGGTTGGCCCCTAGGTTTATCGCTCAGTTCCGAGCAGTGTTTGACCATCCCGCGGAGGGGCGAGATGCGGGCGAGCGGCTTATGCGCCTGGCTCAGGGTCATGGGGCACGACCTCGGAGTATGCTCTGTCGTTCCGGACAATGGCGGCGTCCAGTGGGTGGAACGAGCCGGCTCTGAGGACCGCTTTCCGCAGGGGTCTGCGGACTGAGGTCCAGATGGAGCTGGCTTGTGTTAATCACTCCATGACGCTGGACGCCTACATCGCCCAGGCTATTGACATTGACGGGCAGCTCCGGGACCGTGACCAGCTGATGCGCTGCGCGCATCTTCCCCTTCACTGGGTCGAGCCGGAACCAGAGCCGATGGAGCTGGGGATTACGAGACTCTCTGCAGAGGAGAGAGAACGGCGGAGTCATCAGGGACTGTGTCTCTACTGTGGAGAGAGAGGACATGTCAGTTGGGTGTGTCCCTCGGCCCAGGCAGGACACAGGAAAGGAGTAAGTGGCCAGGGGGCGCAGGTGAGCACAGTAGGTGTCTTGCGTGCAGATCGCATAGCCAGCCCTTTCTGTTGTTCAGTTGTGCTTTCTGGTAACTTCCCCAATCATATGTCCACAGCCCTGATTGACTCCGGAGCAGCAGGGAGTTTCATTGACCGGTCCTTGGTCGACGCCCTCCGACTGCCGTTGCGCCGTTTGAGGTCATCTATGAACCATCCAAGCCCTGGATGGCCGACCGATGGGGTCCGGTGCCATTACTCACGTGACCCGTCCTATCACCCTCATTATTCACGGCTGCCATCGAGAGAGACTGGAACTGTTGGTGATCTCTTCCTCCATACATCCGGTCATCTTGGGACTTACCTGGCTCCAGCGAAACACGACCCCAACATCGGCTGGAGTGCGCAAAGGATCCTAGGATGGTCAGATAGATGTCGGAGGACCTGCTTGACAACAACGTGTTGTGCTACGTCAGTGGAGAGCCCTGAGAGCACCCTCACGGGGAGCATTCCGCCGGAATACGAAGATCTGAGCGGGGTGTTTTCTCGAGAAAAGGCCAAACGGAGACTATGGAGACATACATCCGAGAGACGCTGGAGCAGGGGCACATTCGCCATTCCACCTCCCCTGTGCGTATTACTTAAAGAAGATGACCAGCTACTGGCGGTAAAGTTGGCATTGGAGGGTGCTCGGCGCCTTAACCCCCGTCAGGCCCGCTGGACTTTGTTTTTGGAGCGCTTCCGGCTCACCCTGACCTATCGCCCGGGAACGAAAAATGGCAGGGCGGATGCACTCTCCCGTATCCACGACCGGGGGGCTGAACTAAGGAGAGACATTCCTATCCTGCCACCTGCCTGTATTGTGGGTCCCATCTCCTGGGACATTGACGCCGAGATTCATCAGGCCTACTCTAGCTACATGCCCCCCGGGGAAGACCTATGTGCCCCGGAGAGTGCGGGGAAGGTTGGTGACCTGGGTTCACACTACACCTGCTACAGGACACCCAGGTATCAGTACCTCAGCGGCCTTGGTCTCACATCGTGGTCGATTTCGAAATGGATCTACCGCAAGCAGAGGGGAAGACGACCATCGCCGTAGTAGTGGACAGGTTCTCGATGATGGTGCCGTTCCTGCCACTACCCGGCCTCCCCTCTGCACTCCAGTTCGCTGAGGTGCTGTTTCAGCAGGTCTTCCAGTTGTATGGACTTCCGGAGGACATTGTGTCTGACCGGGGTCCCCAGTTCACGTCACGTGTCTGGAAGGTGTTTATGTCCAAGCTGGGGGTCGCGGTTAGCCTCACATCCGGGTACCACCCTCAGGCCAATGGGCAGGCGGAACGCACAAACCAAGAGCTTGGGAGGTTCCTCCGTTCCTGTTGTATGGAACAGCCAGGCGAGTGAACCGCACCAGGCTGAGATGAATTGCTAAATGGCAATAAGACTGGTGAGCACTGATAATGTTCATGTTGTTAAAGGGACATTACACTCTAAATCTAAGTTTGTCAGATGTTTTCATAACCTAAAAGTGGTCTTCTGTCGGGATAAGTTTACATCCAGGGCTTTCTGTTCTGTAGATTGAGCTACATGCCACAATCTAAAATGAATGGAAAGATAAGCACTATGTAGGCCTAGTTTCCAGATTTGCAGTGCTCATATTTTCCATGAATTTGGTGTAGAGGCATATACAGTAGTTGGATTTACACAGTGAGTATAACGCCTCCTTGAACTTGAAAACCGGTTTTATGAAAACTGAAAACTTTTAAACACAAGCCTTTCTCTCACTCATCAAAACTCACTGAGGATTTTATCACCACTACTGACACAGGTGTGTTTAGTCACAATAAACTTTGACGATCACACCAGAAACAGTAAATATCATATCAGTGAAGCAACATGATGGAAACAGCCTTTTAAAGCTCAATAGTGAAATAGTCCGTAAATAAGAGCAGTGAATAAAACAACGACCTGTATTGTAACAGATATGGATCGGCCTTCCATTTTGGCAGGTAGAGTAGAGATAAGTAACTAAAATTAACTCAGGCTGTGTCCCTAACTGCACCATATTCCCTATGTAGTACACTACTTTTTACCAGGGCCATAGGGCTCTGGTCAAAAGTAGTGCACTTCACAATTATAGGGAATAGGGTGACATTTGGGACGCAGCCTCTGTTAAAAGGTTTTCTGGGTTTGAAATTCCCTCTGGAACACTAGGTTCCTAGCCTGGAATCCGTACTGATATCTTCTGTTTCACCAGAATTGAGAGCCCTTTGAAGAGTCCTTTTTGGTTCCATTTAGAACCCTTTCCCCAGAGGGAACCCAAGGGTTCCAAAAGAGTTCTATCGGGAACCAAAAAGAGTTCTCATATGGGGACTGCTGAAGAACCCTTTTGGAACCCTTTTTCTAAGAGTGTAGGTTACTAGGGGAATTCAGCAGAGGGATGGAGGGGGTGGGTGGGAGAGAGAGCGAGAGAGAGAAAGAGAGCAGGGGGCTAGCTACCGTATGTAAACTACAGGGTCATCTAGGGTTTGAGGGTAACAGATTTGTTTGTGTTTGTTTGTTTTGGCTTGAGGTTTTTCCGTAATTCAAATATGTGGAATTTGGACCACTAAACAAATCATTCCAATCCTGGTGTGTGTGTGTGTGTGTGTGTGTGTGTGTGTGTGTGTGTGTGTGTGTGTGTGTGTGTGTGTGTGTGTGTGTGTGTGTGTGTGTGTGTGTGTGTGTGTGTGTGTGTGTGTGTGTGCGACTCCAAGAGAGTTATGTGAGAGACAGAGAGCGAGACAAAAATAAAAAAAGACAGACAGACAGACAAACAGACAGACAGACGGACAAAGCTCTTTGGCCTCATACAGTATGTGTCAGTACATACTAAAGAAGACACTAACATCATCTGTTACAGCTCTTCCTCAGTCAGCCCCTCCCCTGGTATTATCTCACACCCCTGACAGACATCCATCATCACAGAGCTGCATTCCTGTCTGGAGTCCCAGATAAACATAGAGTGGACACTCCATACTGTATAGAGAACAGGATATGGTAGGAAATGGGGACTAGACCTGTACTGTGTGTAGAGTAGACCAGGGGGAAAGGGGGGACACTATATGTAGTATAGGTAGGGATTTAGTCTGTAGAGAGCTGTTGACAATGCAGCTTTTAAAAGGCAATGTTCCCACATTTACGGTAAACGCTGCAGATGTTGGCCCAATCGGAAATTATCTGTAAATATCAAGTGCTCTACAACACGACTCGGATTGAATCCTGTCCATTGTCTAGAATAGATTCCCTCTGTCTCTGCGGTGTCCCTCTGTCCTCTGCGGTGCTTGGGAGAATGAAAATGTATTGTAGCTCAGCTGTCATCTATTCTTCTCCATACAAGACTCAACATCCAGAAACTGGGAAAAGAAAGGGATTGTCTTTGTCTCAAAGTTGATCAGGCATTCTGATCTGATGATGAAACATGTCATTAAACCCTGTCGATGTCTGGGCCTTTGTGGAAATCTAATTAGCATAATAATAAGAAATCTCATAAAAATCAGTTTGTTTAAAGCTAGAGTTTTTTTTAAATGGGCTGCATCTCAATCCACCACATCTGTATCTGTGGTGGAAGGTGGCCTAGCTACAGTGGTGTTTGTCAGACTTTGAGACATCCCGAAAGCGTCACGAGACTTATCTGAAGTCGGCCCAGCCGATCTGCCAACTTCTGTCTGTAGCGTTCGAACAGTTTGGGCTAATACGACCCCTGTATATAAAGGTGAGTTTCTCATGAACACGTACATGTCAGTTGTTTTGCTCTGGGACGCCCATAAGCCTCACCAGTTAAAAAAAATGGTGGTCAGTTTTCTTTTGTAAAATATGGGTAAAAAAATATCTCTTAAATATAGGGCAGACGCTTCAGACAACAAACTTCCTTTATTTTTTGACTATCTGTTATTCAATGTGTGTCTATGGGCTAATAGCAGTGAGGCCACATTCAATGTTTCATTAAATTATGTTTTTATATGTATACTGTATACACTTGGGGCCAAAAGTTTGGAATATTACTCATTCAAGGGTTTTTCTTTATTTGCACTATTTGTTACATTGTGGAATAAAAGTGAAGACATCAAAACTATGACATAACACATATGGAATCATGTATTAACCAAAAAAGTGTTAAACAAATCAAATTATATATTTATTTGAAATAGCCACCCTTTGCCTTGATGACAGCTTTGCACACTCTTGGCATTCTCTCAACCAGCTTCACCTGGATGCTTTTCCATCAGTCTTGAAGGAGTTCCCACATATGCTGAGTACTTGTTGGCTGCTTTTCCTTCACTGTGGTCTGACTCATCCCAAACCATTTAAATTTGGTTGAGTTTGGAACCAAAAATCTCAAATTTGGACTCCAGACAAAAGGACACCTTTCCACCAGTCTAATGTTCATTGCTCGTGTTTCTTGGCCCAAGCAAGTCTCTTCTTCTTATTGGTGTCCTTTAGTAGTGATTTCTTTGCAGCAATTCGACTATGAAGGCCTGATTCGCACAGACTGCTCTGAACAGTCGATGTTGAAATGTGTCTGTTACTTGAACTCTGTGAATTATTTATTTGGGCTGCAATCTGAGGCTAGTAACTCTAACTAATGTATCCTCTGAAGCAGAGGTAACTCTGGGTCTTCCATTCCTGTGGCGGTCCTCATGAAGCTGGTTGAGAGAATGCCATGTGCAAAGCTGTCATCAAGGCAAAGGGTGGCTACTTTGAAGAATCTCAAATATAAAATATATTTTGATTTGTTTAACACTTTACTACATGATTCCATATGTGTTATGTCATAGTTTTGATGTCTTCACTTTTATTCTACAATGAAAAAAATTGTGCAAATAAAGCAAATCCCTTGAATGAGTAATATTCCAAACTTTTGGCCCCCAGTGTATATATTTTATACCTAAAGGAGTCCTAAAATCCCCCCCAACTCTTAAGGATTAAGAACACTGGCAAAGGAGACGATGAGGTGTGTGTGTGTGTGTGTGTGTGTGTGTGTGTGTGTGTGTGTGTGTGTGTGTGTGTGTGTGTGTGTGTGAGTTATAGGATAAAGGACTCTGCACAGACAGAAGAGCACCAACAACACGATCGTAACACGTGAGCTCATCCCTCTCCCTGTTACACACAGTACCTATAATCCATTAAAACACAGGCCTCTCTCACACACAGATTGATGGTTTGGACGTCCTAGGTATACTTGACAAGATGACAGGGGAAACAGTGTGTCTCAACAGAGTTTATAGGTTGACTTTCAAGTTCCATCTAACAATACATTTAGACACAGCAAAAAGCCTGTCTGCGGATATAAACAATGTTAAAAGACATAATGCAGAGCGGTGCTTGCAATAACTCAGAGAGGTAGTAGTAATGTGTTTGGGGTTGGACTGGAAAGTGCATACCAGATCCAGCGATACCCTGTTATGAGTAAATCCGTTGTGTGGGCTCGGTAAATAATGAGCCTGTGTGTGTGTGTGTGTGTGTGTGTGTGTGTGTGTGTGTGTGTGTGTGTGTGTGTGTACGTGTGTCTGTGTGTGTGTGTCCTAGCCTCCTCTTTGTGTGGTTGTTATTCATGTGCAGGTTACTGATTGATCCACCAGGCTGAGGGAGTGGCGGTACAAGGCAGAGAGCAGCTCCACACACAGGGTTCAGCTACCAGGGTCAGACACTCACACACTGCCACTAGCATGTGTGAAGTGAACACCCTCATGTACAGTCTATAATGAATACAGTCAGACAAACTCTCACATATAGCATACACACACACACACACACACACACACACACACACACACACATTCTGTAATACTGTATAATAATACTGAGAGAAACATACAGTGTGTGTATATATGCCCACACACACACACACCATATCCATATCCCATCCCCACACCATATCCATATCCCATCCACACACACACACACCAATTCAAAATCCCATCCCCACACACACACCATATCCGTATCCCATCCCCACACACACACCATATCCCATCCCCACACACACCACATCCTGTACAGTATCTCCACACACAGTTTCAGCTCACAGTTTCAGCCCACCTTCCACTCTTCTCAATGTCAACCCCCCACATGTCTGATGGTAGTCCACTCCAAACACACCCACACTGATCATAAAGACTGCCTTCTCCAAACACCACCACCACGCCGGTCTTTGTTATTAGTCAATCTCCTGTCTCCAAAGCTGAACTCTGACAAATTAGCCCAGAATGTGACAGCAGCTCTGCACACGTTCAGGCGGGAGACAAACAGGACAGATGATGACGGCATGACCAGACATGCACTCCCTGCTCTGATGCAAACTGTGGGAAGGGAAAGGAGACATTCAATGGGAATGGGTTGTGTACACTGCACAGAGCAGCACAAAGCCAAGTGCTTAGGGTTAGAGGCTGTGGAGACTCAGGCTGTGCCCCAAATGGATTAGCTCTATGGGCCCTGGTCAAAAGTAGTGCACTATATAGGGAACAGGGTGCCATTTGGTACGTAGCCTCAGAGAAAGGAAGCTGTAGGTTAAAGCAAATAGAGTGGGTTCTATGAGTGGGTGAGTGAGCCACCATTAAGGGTGGAAAAAAAGGGTGAGTGAGCCACCATTAAGGGTGAAAAAAAGGGTGAGTGAATGAGCCACCATTAAGGGTGAACGAGTGGGTGAGTGAGCCACCATTAAGGGTGAAAAAAAGGGTGAGTGAATGAGCCACCATTAAGGGTGAAAGAGTGGGTGAGTGACTGAGAAACCATTAAGGGTGAAAGAGTGGGTGAGTGAACAACCATTAAGGGTGAAACGTGATGCTGGATACAGGCTATATACAGATACAGGCTACATACAGATACAGGCTACGTACAGATACAGGCTATATACAGATACAGGCTATATACAGATACAGGCTACATACTGTCACGAAAGGGTGCTTGGAGAGACCAAAGTGCAGCGCAGGAATAGTAGTTCGACATGTTCTTTATTTTTTTTCCTTTTCGTTAGATAAACTTACAACAATGACGAACTCTATAAAATAAACATGAAGTAAACAAACGGAAACACACTTACTTTAACGTGACCTGGAAACATAACGACCCACACCAAGGTGTGGGACATACAAACATATGTAGGATCCCTAATTAGAGACAATTTAGTGCAGCTGCCTCTAATTATGGATCCAACACAAAACACCACACAGAAACATAAATAATAGACCTGTCAGACTCTGACCATGGATAACCGGACTAGGCACCGGTGGAGCGGACTGCTCTGGCACTGGAGCGGAGCAGACGGCCGGACCCGGACTGGGCACCGGTGCTGACTTCCGGCGACTCCGGGCTGTGGACCTTCGTTGGAGGTTCCGGGCTGCGGACCGTAGCTGGAGGTTCCAGGCCTTGGGCCGTGGCTGGAGGCTCTGGGTTGTGAACCATCGTAGGAGGTTCCGGGTTGTGAACCATCGTAGGAGGTTCCGGGCTGCGGACCTTCGCTGAAGGTTCCGGGCTGCGGACCTTCGCTGGAGGTTCCGGGCTGCGGACCTTCGCTGGAGGTTCCGGGCTGCGGACCTTCGCTGGAGGTTCCGGGCTGCGGACCTTCGCTGGAGGTTCCGGGCTGCGGACCTTCGCTGGAGGTTCCGGGCTGCGGACCTTCGCTGGAGGTTCCGGGCTGCGGACCTTCGCTGGAGGTTCCGGGCTGCGGACCTTCGCTGGAGGTTCCGGGCTGCGGACCTTCGCTGGAGGTTCCGGGCTGCGGACCTTCGCTGGAGGTTCCGGGCTGCGGACCTTCGCTGGAGGTTCCGGGCTGCGGACCTTCGCTGGAGGTTCCGGGCTGCGGACCTTCGCTGGAGGTTCCGGGCTGCGGACCTTCGCTGGAGGTTCCGGGCTGCGGACCTTCGCTGGAGGTTCCGGGCTGCGGACCTTCGCTGGAGGTTCCGGGCTGCGGACCTTCGCTGGGGGTTCCGGGCTGCGGACCTTCGCTGGGGGTTCCGGGCTGCGGACCTTCGATGGTGTGGTACGTGGAGTCGGCACGGGCCGTACCGAGCTCTGGGACGGCGCTGGAGGCACCAGATTGGGAACTGGCGTTGGAGGGCTGTGACTGCCCCGATCTTCCTCTCCCCATCGCCTATCCCCTTCCGGTGAGGTCTCCTCCAGGAGCCCCCATGAGAGAGGGAATCGAAGCACGTCGTCGTTGTCGTCCAGCCCGGAGTCCGTCTCGAACCCTCCGAGGAGTTCCTTTACCGTATACTGACGCTGCTCCCCCTCTCTCTCCTCACTTGCACTGCTTGGTCTCATTGTGGTGGGTCGTTCTGTCACGAAGCAATAGGTTTCTCTATGGCCAGAGCCTGACACATACAGATACAGGCTACATACAGATACAGGCTACATACAGATACAGGCTACATACAGACACAGGCTACATACAGATACAGGCTACATACAGATACAGGCTATATACAGACACAGGCTATATACAGACACAGGCTACATACAGACACAGGCTACATACAGACACATGCTACATACAGACACATGCTACATACAGGCTATATACAGATACAGGCTATATACAGATACATTCTATGTACAGATATAGGCTATATACAGATACAGGCTACATACACATACAGCAGCTGTTCACACATGGAGGTGAAATATAGTCAGGAGGGGAGAGAGCCCAGCCATGCTGAGTATTATGGATGTATAGATGGATGGATATAACACCTTGTCTCCATGCTGAGTATCATGGATGTATAGATGGATGGATATAACACCTTGTCTCCATGCTGAGTATCATGGATGTATAGATGGATGGATATAACACCTTGTCTCCAAGGCTCTTTGAGAGTAACTTTCCTAATCCACCACCCATGTATGTATGGCACCTCACTGAACACATTCTGACAGCAGACATTTAGGACCAGAGCAGACAATCTGTTAGCCAATCATCATCACCTATAGACTAGATATGAAGTACTCAGATGAGGGCTGTATATTGTAGACCACATCACATTTACATTTGACATTGTATTCATTTAGCAGACGCTCTTATCCAGAGAGACTTACAGTTAGTGCCTTCATCTTAAGATAGCTAGGTGGGACAACCACATATCACAGTCATAGTAAGTACATTGAGAATGTGACATGTACATATTAGTACATTGGCGAAACATATAGACAGTGTTTTAGGACATAAACCTTGTCTTGCTGCAGGGCAGTGGAGGGGAAGCAGTGGTGAGAGGACCATCAACCTGTCAATCAACTGTATTTGCAACCAAACTGTCAATAGACAACACTATCTTGAATGGAAACATACTCTACCACATCAACGTATTATTAATCTCTATTTTACATACAATGATACATAGAGACCATACTGTAAGTAAACATTAAATTCTTCTTGAGGTTTTCATGAAGTATCTTTGGCCATTGTGTGAACTCCAGAACTTGAAAAGCACCTCTCATTATGCCAACAGATTAGAGATCAGGTGAGTTCACTAATGGCTCGTGTTAGTACTTTACCATTCCAGACAACGTTTTCAAACGTCATATGAATTATTCAACAGCAAGAATACAGTCAGACTTAACTATTGTCAATAGTTAGACATTGTTTAGTCAAAGACTAACAGAAGCAATAAGGCACGAGGGGTGTGGTATATGGCCAATGTACCACGACTAAGGGCTGTTCTTATGCACGCTGCAACGCGGAGTGCCTGGATAAAGCCATTAGCCGTGGTATATTGGCCATATACCACAAACCCCCGAGGTGCCTTATTGCTATTATAAACTGGTTACTAACGTAATTAGAGCAGTAAAAATAAATGTTTTGTCATACCCGTGGTATACGGTCTGATATACCACAGCTGTCAACCAATCAACATTCAGGGCTCGAACCACCCAGTTTATAATATCTAATAACTCATCATAATCAACAGAACAGCATGATGTGTTGAACCAGTATATCACTCAACAGTCAGAGGATAAGGGTGGGATGGAGGGTTACTGTGTAGTGGTTGGAGCTTAGTGACTCAGTCAGGGATCATTGTGGCCAATTGTTAACTGACAAATAAATAATTATTCCATGCCCATTTACTCTGACAGTCTATCTGGGGCACTTTCACTTTCTCTCAACATAGATAACCTACGCGCACGCGCGCGTACACGTAACCTAAAGTTGCATAATTGAAGCTGATACTGTGCACATTTAGATGGACAACAGTAAAACAATGTAAAGTGTTATATCATTACAGCAAAGTAATAACAATACCAGTATCCATAAATATTCCATCAAAATGGCACACCTTACCTGAATATCCTGATTTCTTCATGATGATCCTTCGTACAGAAATCACTCGCTTTATGCCTATGAGTTATTATACCTAGGCAATGTCTCAGACGTGTTCGATGTTGTCAGTGGCAATCAGATCGTCATTTACAACCGTAGTTTCAAAGGTATCTCGGTGCGCGCTTTTCTCACGATTCCTCCCAATCCTGGAACGTTAAGATTTCCAAACACACTTGGCTTCGGGGGAAATCGTAGATACCGCTACTTCTTAGACTTGAAGTTTGTGAATGATTCAATATATCAGGATCGATCGCGGACAATAGGGAGTTTACCTCAGGGCCAGGCTATCTCTAGGTAAGTAGAATGGATACAATCACACCTGCGCCCCCAACGCCCGCCCAATCTGAAGGCGGGACTTGGAGCAATATACAGTACACGGTAATCAGAGGAAGTTATGTCAAAGTTCACGGTGAAGACACTGAAGGCTAATCCCTTGAAAAAAAATATACATTTAGAAATCACAGCACAATTGCTTATGGCATCAGGGTGGATCATTGCTTTCTTAAATCAAGATAAGAATCCACATTGGACTCACACACATTGCTTGATTCTAAAGGCTACAGTTGTAATACCCTTTTCATGTACATTATAACTTTAGTATGAAAAACCTTTGTCAAAAGACATTTTGCTGAAGTCAAAACTCGAACACCAGGAAGCCTTAACTGTTGTGTTGGGAGATGTATGTTGAGATACTGTATGTGAATGGATGGTGGGTGTGTGTTCGTTTTTTTTGCGGTGTCATTTATTTAGGAAACTTCCCTTACTGTGCCTGCCTCTCACCCACATTATCCCATCCAGTCTAATCCCCAGCCTGAGCTGTGCAGCAGGACCGCAGTGTGGGAGGAGACTGAATACAGGCAGGACATGGGGACACAGATACAGAGCATGTGTGTGTGTCTTCATCTGAATGCACTCTCCCCGAGTGCCCATGCTACACAGATGTGTGCAAAGACCCAATTAACAGGTGATTAATGAATTCTGCTATGTCAATCATATCAAAGTATACAACTGTCAGTATCATTCAAACAAGTCTTGATAAAAACAAAGTTTGCTGCTATTCTGATCTGAGAAGACCTCTTGCGGACGTTTCTTGAAGGACAAAAAAAAAAAAAAACCTGGTTGGACAGAAGCAGGTATGTGTAGCTGCAGCACAATATGGCGACCTCAGTATATATGCTTCCCACTGGGCAGCTGGATCACAATGTCGCCGGCGGTAGCTAACATTGCGACCAGTGCACCATTGTGTCAAGGTGCCTGCTGACCTGAGATGCTTCCCATTGGGCAGTTGTATCACCACAACAAGCTTTCAGTCTCACGTCAGAATTAGACATTCATCCATGTTTCTCAAACGTCACATTTTGAAGTTGTGTAACAGATTGGAAGTCTGTTAATTCTACATAAATCTAGATTTAGATTCCCGGCCACACCAACACAGCGAGAAAGCCACAGACAATATATACAAATACTATTTTATTATTTTAAAAGTTATGTTTACAATGACATCTCAAAAACCCAGGGAGACAATAAAACCCTGGATTGTCCAATGTTCTGTCCCAGGGTGAAACAAGTCCAGTCCAGCCTGGAGTCAGCTCCGTGTCTCCGGCACAGAACATCTTGTTTCAACGGTACCGCTCTGCTTCTGTCAGTGGAGAAATCATAAAATCAGCGGGTGGCCTGCTCGTAGCCCGGCAACTTTCAAAACAGTCTCGGGTGACTAGAGTGACAACTTTCCTTCCCTGTACTTCATGTGGGCTCATCAACAATACTGCCGTATCCGTTGCTCTGCAGTCGGCCCCTGGATCCGGCACCTTCACAGAAATGAACAACTACTAAAACGACTCCTTTAACTCAAATGCTAAAAACATACACGCGCATCAGTGTGGGAGAAAAGGACCACTTCCCTTTAGTCGGAGTTTGTGAGCGTTGACACCGCAGGGTCTGGGAGTCGGCTCCACCAAGGCACAGGAGATCCAGTCAGCAGCAACACCGAGGGTAAAAGACGATTCGCAAGCCAGTCCGCTGCAGCACACGGCACGTCCATCCGTCCAGAGCGTTGTTTTTCTCTTCGGTAAGAGATCTAGCCTCCTTTTATTGGGAGTGGTCTGATCAGCTGGCAAATTAGATCGCTGATATGAACGGGGTTCTACAGGTGTGTCAATTAGTGTTTGTTGTTTCAGTTTGTGAAAGAGGGGAAACAGTACTATCAAATGTCCAGCAACATCACAGCAAACAATATAATAAATTAATCCACAGCAAACCACAAGGAAAAGAAATCGCTATATCATCAATAACAATTCCCAAAATAAAGTAAGGTTAACCATCAATCACACTGCTCCACTTATTTTATATTATATGACAGTTGTTCCAAACATTATATTGAAAAGTGTTTAAGGTTAAGTTTAGACATCTCACTAAAGGCTTCAGTCATACAAAAGTTATACTTAAATCCAAACTGGTTCCCTAGAAGATGAAATCATCTCCAAAATATAGCTATTTTTAAAACAAGCCATACAAAGTTGGTTGCAATTTCAGTTTAAACCACCAGAAAAGACTGAACAAATATTACAACAAATATTATGGTTGATAAAAATCATAAATAGGACTGGTGGCGTTATGTCACACATGCAACTAACACAAATATATGGAAATGTCTGCTCTACCCAAAATTACAACCAACTAATTGCAATATTACCTCAAAATGGAAGGGGGAAAAGTAAGTAAGGGTCTGTCGGCCCTGCATTAAAGACCAAAATTGGTTATAGAGAATTGTGATAAATAAAAAAGTATTTGGGAAGAGTTTTTCGATGTACCGATTCCATGGCACATGATTTATGAACTGATACACAAAATTCAAAACTTAGAGTTTTTCAGTTTAAATTATTATAAATAATTATTGCAACCAATAAATGTTATTTACAGTACCAGTCAAAAGTGTGGACACACCTACTCAATCCAGGGTTTTTCTTTATTTACACTATTTATAAATTGTAGAATAATAGTGAAGACATCAAAACCATGAAATAATCCATATTGAATCATGTAATAACCAAAAAAGTAAACTAATCTAAATATATTTTATATTTTAGAATCTTCAAAGTAGCCACGTTTTGCCTTGATGACAGCTTTTCACACTCTTGGCATTCTCTTAACCAGCTTCATGAGTAATGCTTTTTCAACAGTCTTGATGGAGTTCCCACATATGCTGAGCACTTGTTGGCTGCTTTTCCTTCACTCTGCGGTCCAACTCATCCCAAACCATCTCAATTGGGTTGCGGTCGGGTGATTGTGGAGGCCAGATCATCTGATTCAGCACTTCATCACTCTCCTTCTTGGTCAAATAGCCCTTACACAGCCTGGAGGTGTGTTTTGGGTCATTGTCCTGTTGAAAAACAAATTATAGTCCCACTAAGCGCAAACCAGATGGGATGGCGTATCGCTGCAGAATGCTGTGGTAGCCATGCTGGTTAAGTGTGCCTTGAATTCTAAATAAATCACAGACAGTGTCACCAGCAAAGTACTATCACACCTCCTCTTCATGCTTCACGGTGGGAACCACAAATGTGGAGATCATCCGTTCACTTACTCTGCGTCTCACAAAGACACGGCGGTTGGAACCAACATCTGAATTTAGGCCAAAGGACAGATTTCCACTGGTCTGATGTACATTGCTTGTGTTTCTTGGCCCAAGCAAGTCTCTTCTTATTATTGGTGTCCTTTAGTAACGGTTTCTTTGCAGCAATTCAACCATGAAGGCCAGATTTACGCAGCCTCCTCTGAACAGTTGATGTTGAGATGTGTCTGTTACTTGAACTCTGTTAAGCATTTATTTGGGCTGCAGTTAACTCTAATGAACTTATCCAGGAGTAACTCTGGGTCTTCCTTTCCTGTGGCAGGCTCATGAGAGCCAGTTTCATCATTGCGCTTGATGGTTTTTGCGACTGCACTTGAAGAAAGTTTCAAAGTTCTTTACATTTTCTGGTTTGGTTGACCTTCATGTTATAAAGATTGACTGTCGTTTCTCTTTGCTTATTTGAGCTGTTCTTGCCATAATATGGACTTGGTATTTATTTAACTAGGCAAGTCAGTTAAGAACAAATTCTTATTTACAATGACAGCCTAGGAACAGTGGGTTAACTGCCTTGTTCAGGGGCAGAACGACAGATTTTTACCTTGTCAGCTCAGGGATTCAATCCAGTAACCTTTCAGTTACGGGCACAGCACTCTAACCACTCGGCTACCTGCCGCCCCTACTGTCAGGCTCTGGCCATAGAGAAGCCTTTTGCTAATCTATTTAGCCATGGTCAGGGCCTGGCAGATCTAGTGTGCCTAGTTCTGTGTTGTGTTTGTGTTGGGTCCTCAATTAGAGGCAGCTGCTATGCGTTGTCTCTGATTGAGGATCCTATATTAAGTGTCATGTCCCACACCTTTGTGTGGGTCATTGTCGTATATGTCAGTCGACGTATTTGGAGTGTTTGTATTGTAAGTACTTCGTCTTGTGTTTGTTATAGTTCACATTAAGTATATTAAATATAAATATGTTGAACTTCTACTGCGCTGCACCTTGGTCTGCTTACACACCCAGTCGTGACAAAATGACCCACCATGCTGAGACCAAGCAGCGCTACACTGGGGAGAGGGAGCAGAAGGAGAAACAAGGAGGACAGCGTCGTCATCAGGGCTCAAGACGTCAAGCGAGCCGAAGGCAACCCTTCAATATTTGGGGGGGGGGGGGGGGCTATGGGGGTGGTCTGGCCGAGAGGAGGAAGCGCCAGTGCCACTCTCCATGTGGGGTCGCGAAGGAGAGGAGCACTGATGGGTGATTGAGTCGAGTAATACCTGGCTGGAGTATACAGGAGTATCGTGGAGCTGTGTAGGCGGAATTGGGAGGAGGTTGAGAATGAGAAGATGGAGCTGGCGTTAATGGTGCCCACAGTGTGCATCCCCAGTCTGGGTCGTTCGGTGCCAGCCTTCCACGCCGAGTCTCCAGTGCGCCTCTCCAGTCCGGCACGTCCCGTGCCGGCTCCCCGCACCGAACCTCCAGTACGTGCGCCCAGCCAGGTGCCTCCAGTGCCGGCTCCACAGCCCAGAGCCTCCTGTGACGGTCCACAGCCCGGAGCCTCCTGTGACGGTCCACAGCCCGGAGCCTCCCGTGACGGTCCACAGCCTGGAGCCTCCCGTGACGGTCCACAGCCCGGAGCCTCCTTGACGGTCCACAGCCCGGAGCCTCCCGTGATGGTCCACAGACCAGAGCCTTCCGCTGTGCTGGTGCCCTGTCCGGGCCAGGTCGTCTGCCCCGCTCCATGGCCGGAGCCGTTCGCCACACCGGTGCCCAGTCCGGGCCCGGTCGTCTGCCCCGCTCCTTGGCCGGAGTCGCCTGCCACACCGGTGCCCAGTCCGGGCCCGGTCGTCTGCCCCGCTCCGTGGCTGGAGTCATTCGCCACGCCGGTGTCCACTCCAGGACCGGTCGTCTGCCACGCTCCATGGCCGGAGCCGTTCGCCACGCCGGTGCCCACTCCAGGACCGGTCGTCTGCCAAGCTCCATGGCCGGAGCCGTTCGCCACACCGGTGCCCACTCCAGGACCGGTCGTCTGCCACGCTCCATGGCCGGAGCCGTACGCCACACTGGTGCCCACTCCAGGACCGGTCGTCTGCCACACTCAGGAACAACATGATCAGTACAGGAACTAAAGCATGCAAAAGTATTAAAATAAATTAGTAGTAAAAGTTGCTTGGCGCCTGGAAAACAAGCGTAGGCCCAATGCCATCAAATATGTAAACGAAAATATACTGTACATGTAAACAAAAACATAAAAGAAAATTCAATATTTAAAAGTGGTTAAAAAATATATTGTCAATCTATACAGCAAAATAGAATGCAGAGCTAAAGATGTTGAAATTCCATTTGTGGCGGTAATTACAAGACTCAAGTTCTACCTGCTGCGTCAGGGTCAAGGACCATAAAAAGCATTCTCCTAGCCTCTGTCTGAACAACCATTTACAGTGTGTGATGTCAGTATCATACAATGCTGTGTATGCTGTGTATACTTAAGTAGCTACAGTATATACAGTTGAAGTTGGAAGTTTACATACACTTAGGTTGAAGTCATTAAAACTCATTTTTCGACCACTCCACCGATTTCATGTTAACTAACTATAGTTTTGGCAAGTTGGCTAGGACATCTACTTTGTGCATGACACAAGTAATTTTTCCAACAATTGTTTACAAACAGATTATTTCACTTATAATTCACTATATCACAATTCCAGTGGGTCAGAAGTTTACATACACTAAGTTGACTGTACCTTTAAAAGCTTGGAAAATTCCAGAAAATTATGTCATGGCTTTAGAAGCTTCTGATAGGCTAATTGACACCATTTCGAGTCAATTGGAGGTGTACCTGTGGATGTATTTCAACCTTCAAACTCAGTGCCTCTTTGCGTGACATCATGGGAAAATCAAAAGAAATCAGCCAATAATTTGTAGACCTCCACAAGTCTGGTTCATCCTTGGGAGCAATTTCCAAACGTCTGAAGGTACCACCTTGTTTGTACCATCTGTACAAACAATAGTACACAAGTATAAACACCATGGGACCACGCAGCCGTCATACCGCTCAGGAAGGAGACGCGTTCTGTCTCCTAGAGATTAACGTACTTTGGTGCGAAAAGTGCAAATCAATCCCAGAACAACAGCAAAGGACCTTGTGAAGATCCTGGAGGAAACAGGTACAAAAGTATCTATAGCCACAGTAAAACAAGTCCTATATCGACATAACTTGAAAGGCTGCTCAGCAAGGAAGAAGCCACTGGTCCAAAACCACCATAAAAAAGCCAGACTACGGTTTGCAACTGCACATGGGGACAAAGATCGTACTTTTTGGAGAAATGTCCTCTGGTCTGATTAAACAAAAATAGAACTGTTTGGCCATAATGACCATCGTTATGTTTGGAGGAAAAAGGGGGAGGCTTGCAAGCCGAAGAACACCATCCAGACTGTGAAGCACAGGGATGGCAGCATCATGTTGTGGGGGTGCTTTTCTGCAAGAGGGACTGGTGCACTTCACAAAATAGATGGCATCATGAGGAAGGAAAATTGTGGATATATTGAAGCAACATCTAAAGACATCAGTGAGGAAGTTAAAGCTTGGTCGCAAATGGGTCTTCCAAATGGACAATAACCCCAAGCATACTTCCAAAGTTGTGGCAAAATGACTTAAGGGCAACAAAGTCAAGGACTCAGTTACATCAGTTCTGTCAGGAGGAATGGGCCAAAATTCACCCAATTTATTGTGTGAAGCTTGTGGAAGGCTACACGAAACGTTTGACCCAAGTTAAACAATTTAAAGGCAATGCTACCAAATACTAATTGAGTGTATGTAAACTTATGACCCACTGGGAATGTGATGAAAGAAATAACCACTGAAATAAATCATTCTCTCTACTATTATTCTGACATTTCACATTCTTAAAATAAAGTTGTGTTCCTTTTACTAGGATCAAATATCAGGAATTGTGAAAAACAGAGTTTAAATTTATTTGGCTAAGGTGTATGTAAAATTCCGACTTCAACTGTAGGTAGCTTGCCTTGAGGTTGAATGACTGACATACAGTAAGTATACATCATTGATGCAAGCCCTTGATACTAAACACTACCTGAGAAGATATCTTTCAAGGTCCTTTGTTGATACCATGTATTACAGTATGTTGACATCACTGTCTCCTAGTCAGCTGACATGGGCCTCCTTTTGGACACAAAGTAAAGACGGCTGCCGTACAACGTCAGCAACAACCTGTCTGAGGGTGGTGCCCAAAGTAAAGATGGCTGCCATGCAACATCACTAATACCCCATCTGAGAGGAGTGCGCACGTCTGCTGGTGGTGCACATGTCTTCATAGACATCGCTAGTCCTGACCTGTGTTGGTCTCACCGTTGCACACCATGCCTTTATCTGGGAAGACAAGAGATACTGGTCAGATATGGTTCTACTAGTAGGCTATATTATTAACAACAGACATATATTTTTTTAAACATTTAGCTGACACTCCAGCTAACAACTTACAGGAGCAATTAGGGTTAAGTGCCTCGCTCAAGAGCACAACAACGCATTTTTCCAGTAGTCGGCTTGGGGATTCGAACCAGTTACTGGCCCAACTCTCTTAACCGCTAGAATTTGCGCAAGACCCCAGAAGCAGTTCATAACGCAACTCATAAAATATCAAATCAAAACACTACCACTGAAGCTTTCTAGTACCAGGAGCTATTTCCTGTCAAATATGTTGTTACATTACTGATAATAGAACTTCCCTAATAGATTCCATCAGGTCTACATATATGAGTAAAAGCAAAAGGCTGAAGTTAAAAACTGTGCATTTCCCCACCAAAGACAGTCAGTAGAGACAGTGCTGAGGTGGCACACACACTCAAACACCTACACACAGATTCACACTAGCACAAACACACACACATGGAAAAATACTATAGTATACTATGATATCAATACTATAGTATTTACTGAAATGTTTTTGCAGACTTAAGTAGTATTTAGTGTAGTATACTGTAGTATTTACAGTTAACTATAGTGTAAATACTGTAGTAAATTAACTATTATATACTATAGTATTTAATGTGTTTTTGCGGATTGTATACTGTAGTACTTACTGTCGTTTTTTGTGGACTGTAATATACGCTAGTATTTACTGTAGTGATTTTGTGGACTGTACAGTCGTGGCCAAAAGTTTGGAGAATGACACAAGTATTGGTCTCCACAAAGGTTGCTGCTTCAGTGTTCTTAGATCTTTATGTCAGTAGTTACTATGGTACAAGTATAATTACAAGTATTCCATAAGTGTTAAAGGCTTTCATTGACAATGACATTCAGTTTATGCAAAGAGTCAATATTTGCAGGGTTGACCCTTCTTTTTCAAGACCTCTGCAATCTGCCCTGGCATGCTGTCAATTAACTTCTGAGCCACATCCTGACTGATGGCAGGCCATTCTTGCATAATCAATGCTTGGAGTTTGTCAGACGTTGTGGGTTTTTGTTTGTCCACACGCCTCTTGAGGATCGACCACAAGTTCTCAATGGGATTAAGGTCTGGGGAGTTTCCTGGCCATGGACCCAAAATGTTGATGTTTTGTTCCCCAAGCCACTTAGTTATCATTTTTGCCTTATGGCAAGGTGCTCCATCATGCTGGAAAAGGCATTGGTCGTCACCAAACTGTTCTTGGATGGTTGGGAGAAGTTGCTCTTGGAGGATGTGTTCTTAGGCAAAATTGTGAGTGAGCCCACTCCCTTGGCTGAGAAGCAACCTGTCACGACTTCAGCCGAAGTTGCTTCCTCCCCTGGGGCGGGATGCCGGAATAGGTCGACGTCGCCCGAGTACTAGCCATCACCGATCCACTACTCAGTGTCCGTTTGTCCTGTTCCCTTCACACCTATTTCCAATTGTCACTAATTGTTTGTGCGTCTTATTCCCTCTGCTCCCCCCCTGTTCTCTGTCGGTGATTGTCTCCTGTGAGTGTGTGTGGTGTGTACGTGTTTCGACCGGGTTCCCTTGTTTCGGAACCGGCGAGTAGCTACCTATTAAAAGGTTTATTGTTTCGCTAACCTCCTGCCTCCCTGCGCCTGTTTCCATTACGCCTGCCATTTCACGCTATTATTCACACAACCCCACACATGAATGGTCTGAGGATGCTTTACTGTTGGCATGACACAGGACTGATGGTAGTGCTCACCTTGTCTTCTCAGGACAAGGTGTTTTCCGGATGGCCCAAACAATCGGAAAAGGGATTCATCAGAGAAAATGACTCTACCCCAGTCCTCAGTAGTCCAATCCCTGTACCTTTTGCAGCTGTTCAGTCTGTCCCTGATGTTTTTCCTGGAGAGAAGTGGCATCTTTGCTGCCCTTCTTGACACCAGGCCATCCTCCAAAAGTCTTCGCCTCACTGTGCGTGCAGATGCACTCACACCTGCCTGCTGCCATTCCTGAGCAAGCTCTGCACTGGTGGTGCCCCGATCCCGCAGCTGAATCAACTTTAGGAGACGGTCCTGGCGCTTGCTGGACTTTCTTGAGTGCCCTGACACCTTCTTCACAACAATTGAACCTCTCTCCTTGAAGTTCTTGATGATCCGATAAATGGTTGATTTAGGTGCAATCTTACCAGCAGCAATATCCTTGCCTGTGAAGCCCCTTTTGTGCAAAGCAATGACAGCACGTGTTTCATTGCAGGTAACCATGGTTGACAGAGGAAGAACAATGATTTCAAGCACCACCCTCCTTTTAAAGCTTCCAGTCTGTTATTCTGACTCAATCAGCATGACCTCCAGTGATCTCCAGCCTTGTCCTCGTCAACACTCTCACCTGTGTTAACGAGACAATCACTGACATGATGGTAGCTTGCAGGGCTGAAATGCAGTGTAAATGTTTTAATTGCAATTCATATGATCACTCTTCATAACATTCTGAAGTATATGCAAATTGCTATCATCAACACTGAGGCAGCAAACTTTGTGGAGACCAACACTTGTGTCATTCTCAAAACTTTTGGCTACGACTGTAGTATACGCTAGTATTTACTGTAGTGTTTTTGTGGACTGTAGTATACGCTAGTATTTACTGCAGTGTTTTTGCGGATTGTATTATGTAGTATTTACTGTAGAGTTTTTGCGAACATTACTCTAGTATCTACTATATTGATTTAGTGGAGGCTTTTTCCTTGAGAAACCTAATGGAGAAATTCTAAAAGAGAACATTTTCCATAACCTGTAGGTTGGTAGGTAGGACTGGGGTCTGAATCCATAACCTGGCTGTAAGGACAGATGCAGGTACACGAGAAGCAAGTACAGGGAGAACATTTAAAAACAGACATGAAACAGAACAAGAACAGCGTCTGGACCGGGTGAAAATAACGACATCAATGCTGACACGAGGATGAAACAGAGGAAACAGACAGATATAGGGAAGGCAATCAAAACGTGAAGGAGTACAGGTGAGTCCAATGAGCGCTGATGCGCGTAATGATGGTGACAGGTGTGCGTAATGAAAGGCAGCCTGGCGCCCTCGAGCGCCAGAGAGGTAGAGCGGGAGCAGGCTTGACACTGGACAAATTGGGATATGGGGTAGGGGAATGGGTGGGGTGTATGCAAATTAAATACTGTAGTATTTACTATCGTTAAAGTCTAGTGTTTTTGCAGAAAGTACTGTAGTATTTACTATAGTATTATTCTACAGTATACTACAACATTATATAGTAAGTACTACACATGATTGAGGGATACAACACTGCAGTATTCTATAGTAAACTGTAGTATTTTTTCCTGTGGGCACACACACACTTTACTGTAGTACTTACCCTATGGATGACCCAGATGAAGAGACACAGGAGAAGCTCAGAGCCAGCAGTGACAGCTGAGACCAGGACCATATTGCTAGTGGTCACCATTACTCCTGTTTACATGAATATATTACCATTAGTATTTTTTTACCATAAGTATTTATACAGTGTATTCCTGCTACCAGTCACTTTCCAGCCCTGTTTACATGCACTCCCCCCCCCCCCCCACACACACACACACACACACCACCACTTATGTTGCTGCCATACTGTTTACTATTATAACTATTATAATTATTTATCATGTTACCAGTCACTTTCCAGCCCTGTTGTCACGTTCGGGTGTGTAGAGAGACCAAGGCGCAGCGTAGCGATAGTTCGACATGTTTATTAAATGAATAAACTCGACTAACGAACTATACAAAATAACAAATGCAATATAAAACACACGTAGCACGAACACGGGACATACAAGTACAACATAACAATGAACCACGCCAAGGGAGTGGAACATAAACAATTAAGTAGGATCCCTAATTAGAGGTAATGCATAGCAGCTGCCTCTAATTAGGGATCCCACACACAACACCACACAGATGTAGAATTATAGATCTGCCAGACTCTGACCATAGAACTATAGAGAAGCAAAGCTTCTCTATGGCCAGAGCCTGACAGTACCCCCCCCCCAAAGGCGCGGACTCCCGGCCGCAAGAAAAACAAACAAAAACATGAGGGAAGGGTCAGGGAGGGAAAAAACATCCAACAATCATCGCAGGTGGCGGTTCCGGCCCCGGCGAAGTGGATAACTTCCTCCCCTTTTCTACTGGGCCCGGACTGGGCACTGGTGTGGCAGGCAACTCAGGCCATTTAAAGGGGCAACCCACTGGTCCTGGAAATGACCATGGTGGGGCAAAAGGCTCAGGCCATGGAGCGGGGCAAATAACCGGGCCAGGACTGGGCACCGGTGTGGCAGGCGACTCCGGCCATATAAAGGGGCAACCCACTGGTCCTGGAAATAACAATGGTGGGGCAAAAAGTTCAGGCCATGGAGCGGGGCAAATAACCGGGCCAGGACTGAGCACCGGTGTGGCAGGCGACTCCGGCCTTTCAATCATCACGGGAGGCTCCGGGCTGTCGAGCGTCACGGGAGGCTCCGGGCTGTTGACCATCGCGGGAGGCTCCGGGCTGTCGACCATCGCGGGAGGCTCCGGGCTTTCGACCATCGCGGGAGGCTCCGGGCTTTCGACCATCGCGGGAGGCTCCGGGCTGTCGACCATCACGGGAGTCTCCGGGCTGGTGAGGCGCACCGACGGTCTGATGCGTGGAGCCGGCACTGGAGGCACCTGGCTGGGCACACGCACTGGAGGTCGAGTGCGGGGAGTCGGCACGGGACGTACCGGACTGGAGACGCGCACTTGAAGCCTGGTGCGTGGAGTCGGCACTGGTGGCACCGAACTAATAACACGCACCTCAGGGCTAGTGCGGGGAGCAGGCACAGGACGTACCTGACTGGAGACGCGCACTTGAAGCCTGGTGCGTGGAGTCGGCACTGGTGGCACCGAACTAATAACACGCACCTCAGGGCGAGTGCGGGGAGCAGGCACAGGACGTACCTGACTGGAGACGCGCACTGGAAGCCTGGTGCGTGGAGTCGGCACTGATGGCACCGGACTGATGACACGCACCTCAGGGCGAGTGCGGGGAGCAGGCACAGGACGTACCTGACTGGAGACGCGCACTGGAAGCCTGGTGCGTGGAGTCGGCACTGATGGCACCGGACTGATGACACGCACCTCAGGGCGAGTGCGGGGAGCAGGCACAGGACGTATCGGACTGGAGAGGCGCACTGGAGTGTAGCAGACAGCCGAACCCAGACTGGGCACCGGTGGAGCGGACTGCTCTGGCACTGGAGTGTAGCAGACGGCCGGACCCAGACTGGGCACCGGTGGAGCGAACTGCTCTGGCACTGGAGTGTAGCAGACGGCCGGACCCGGACTGGGCACCGTTGGAGCGAACTGTTCTGGCACTGGAGTAGAGCCGACGGCCGGACCCCGACTGGGCACCGGTAAAGCGGACTGCTCTTTCACGGGAGTGGAGTAGGCGACTGGACACGGATTATTCCATTCCGACATTTCCCGTTCCACCTCTTCCGCTATCTCCCACATCTCCTCCAAAACGTCTCCAAAATGTCTCTCCAAATACTCCTCCTCTTCTACACTTTGCGCCCCCCATTTATAATTTGGGCACAGTGTATCCCACATGGAGAGTGGTACTGGCGCGTCCTCCTCGTTGCCAGACCATCCCCATAGCCCCCCCCCGAAATTTTCCTGGGGTTGACTACGGGCTCCTTTACCTCGATAACGCCGCTGTCTTCCTTTCTTCTCCTTTGCTCCAGATTTACGCTGCTTGGTCGGGTGGTGGTTCATTCTGTCACGTTCGGGTGTGTAGAGAGACCAAGGCGCAGCGTAGCGATAGTTCGACATGTTTATTAAATGAATAAACTCGACTAACGAACTATACAAAATAACAAATGCAATATAAAACACATGTAGCACGAACACGGGACATACAAGTACAACATAACAATGAACCACGCCAAGGGAGTGGAACATAGACAATTAAGTAGGATCCCTAATTAGAGGTAATGCATAGCAGCTGCCTCTAATTAGGGATCCCACACACAACACCACACAGATGTAGAATTATAGATCTGCCAGACTCTGACCATAGAACTATAGAGAAGCAAAGCTTCTCTATGGCCAGAGCCTGACACCTGTTTACATGTATATTATAACTTTTATAATTATTTATCCTGTTACCAGTCACTTTCCAGCCATGTTTACATGTATAACTATAATTATTTATCCTGTTACCAGTCACTTTCTCCTAATCTCGGCCTACATGTACATATCTACCTCAAAACTCCAATATCCCTGCACATTGTACATCTGGTACTGGCACTGACCCTATATACAGCTTCCTATCATCTTTCACATTTCTCGTGTTGTTGTTTTCTTTTTTTTTCCTTATCAGCTATGTGGGATGTGACAAAAAACATTTGAACTTGAACATTAAAGGGTACAGTACAGTAAGTGCCAAATGGAGTGTTAGCTCTTTCCCCCTCAGTCTTCTAATTATTGTAAATTAGTGTTTGGCGCCGCCCTGAGTGGTCGCCTGTTAAGAACCTCCCGTTGTTCGTGCATAAATTGTTGTTTTAGTTCGTTTTTTTCGTCTCTTTTCTTTAGTTTTATTTTTTATTTTGCTACAGTTGAACTATAATAGTTCAGGATTATGGATTTTATCGCAGCCGAACGTCGACAGGAGTCGTCAACTGTTATTATTTACAACAGAGCCCAGCTCCTGGATTTAGCCCACGCAGCGCTGCTGCTCCCCAGGGAAAAGTTTGATATTCCGTACGAGTTGAAAAGGCGACGCCGTGGACGTAGGGCGGAATTGAAATCTAAGGCAAAGCGGAGGAAGTACAAGTACAAGCCGGCTATACCGTCTTTCACCACCAACCAAGTGAAGAGAGCTGGAGAGGCTACATCAGTGGAAAGCGGCGGGCCCTGATGGCATCAGCCCAAGGGTGCTTAGGGTCTGTGCTGACCAACTGTTTGGAATACTCCAGCGTCGCTTCAACTTTAGCCTGAGCCTAGAAAGGGTCCCTGTGCTGTGGAAAACATCCTGCCTCGTCCCAGTGCCCAAGAAGGCACACCCCACTGTCCTGAATGACTTCAGACCTGTAGCGCTAACATCCCACATCATGAAGACCCTGGAAAGGTTAGTCCTCGCTCACCTCAGACCCCTGGTGTGTACATCACTGGACCCCCTGCAGTTTGCATACCAGCGCAACATCGGGGTGGATGATGCAATCATCTACCTTCTGCAGAGGGCCTACTCTCACCTGGACAACACAGGTTGCACTGTGAGGGTTATGTTTTTAGACTTCTCCAGTGCCTTCAATACCATTCAGCACCTGCTATTGGGTGAGAAGATGAGGAGGATGAAAGTGGAAGCACCCTTAGTCTCCTGGGTCACGGACTACCTGACCGGTAGGCCACAATTTGTGCGACTACAGAGCTGTGTGTCAGAACGGGCAGTTAGCAACACAGGGGCCCCCCAGGGAACAGTCCTGTCCCCCTTCCTGTTCACCCTCTACACCTCAGACTTCAGATATAACTCTGAAACATGCCACCTACAGAAGTTCTCGATTAACTCTGCTATTGTAGGGTGCATCAGGGGTGGGCAGGAGGAGGAGTACAGGAGCACAATCAGTGACTTTGTGTTTTGGTGTGAGCAGAACCACCTTCAGCTCAACATCAGCAAAAAAAAGGAGATGGTGGTGGACTTCAGGAGAACCAAGGCACAACTGACTGCAGTCCCTATACAGGGGATGGATGTGGAAATGGTTGGGTCATACAAGTTCCTGGGAGTCCATATGGACAACAGGCTGGAATGGGCTGGTAACACCGGGGCCCTGTACAAAAAGGGCCAGAGCTGACTCTACTTTCTGTGGAGGCTCAGGTCCTTCAACGTGTGCAGTAAACTACTGCATACCTTCTACCAGTTTTGCAGTGGTGTGCTGTGAGCAAACATCAAAGCCGGTGATGCTTCTCGGGTAAATAAGCTGATCAGGAAGGCTAGCTCTGTCCTGGGAATGAGCCTTGACACTCTAGAGGAGGTGGCGGAGAGACGGATCCTGGGCAAACTGCTGGCCATCATGGACAACGTCACCCACCCTCTGCACGCTATGGTTATGACGCAGAGGAGCACTTTCAGTCACAGACTGATCCCACCACGGTGTGCCAGAGAGCGTTACAGGAGGTCCTTCCTGCCAGCGGCTATTAGACTATATAATGCCTCACCGGGGTGCCGTGCCGTCGGCAACATAGATCTGGAACTGTTGAGGTGCTAGGACCTAGTTTAACAATTATGTATCCATCCGTGAGTAACTCTGGTCCGTCAGCACTCATTCACTCAGGACCTATTTATTTATTCATGCAGGTCTGTATATACATACTCATGTACAGTTGTTATATCATATCACATGCAATATTGCTAGTAATTCTTGGACCTAACTTACGTAGGCATTCACTCAGGAATGCATATTAGTATCCTGTCAGTTGCACCTTTTCTCATTGCTTTTAGTATATCGAATGTGCAATACGTGCAGTTGTCTGTAATAAAACCCTGCGCACCAAGGACTGTATTTTAAGGGAATCTATCTATCTATCTATCTATCTATCTATCTATCTATCTATCTATCTATCTATCTATCTATCTATCTATCTATCTATCTATCTATCTATCTATCTATCTATCTATCTATCTATCTATCTATCTATCTATCTATCTATCTATCTATCTATCTATCTATCTATCTATCTATCTAAACACTGTACATACACCAGTAGATCCCAGAGTCTTCTATGGTCAGGTTTGTGATGTGATGTCCATTTTGTTGAGTCTTCCCTTAGTCGTCAATCTGAGTTTGAAACTCTCCTGGAGTATGATATTTCCTGTTTCCTCGTGAAAGAAGAGGACTTTTATCTCTTTTGTCAGGCGCATATACACACTCAGGTTTTCTTGGTCTTGCAGAGAGGTGCTGCAGTGGATGGTCATGGTTTCACCCTCCTGCTTTTGGACCAGCAGTCCCTTGCTCCCTTTCATGAGCAGATGGGAGAATGGAAGAGACACACACACCATTTGTGTCACATGTTTGTTCTTTAAGGATAAACCAATACCAAACAGTCAGTTAAGGAGATTTTCACTAACCAAAACTAGTTTCACAGAAGTCTGGTTCTATTTCTGGATTTTGAATACAAGGAACCATCTACTACTCTACTCTCATTTGAATATTGCACTTGAAAAGTTAATTACCTGAAAATAGACTTGTATTGTACCTCTATTATATTGCAACTCTAGATTACAGTGGACTCTAGTTTACAGTGGACTCTAGTTTACAGTGGGCTCTCTTGTGTCAGAGCATGCAGTTATCATGATCAAGCTACTAAAAATCATGTAATTGCAATGAGACTGGAGAACTATATTGTACTTAAAGTATTCGCATTTATTCAAAGTGCACTTATCTGGAGTCGACTGTACATAATATATTTTAAATGTAAAACTGACTAGATGAAATGTTAAATCAAAAACCACCCCTTTCCATGAACTCAAAAGGATATCCATCTCCCAATAACAAACTAAAATAAACATCACTCACCATTCCCAGCCAGGGTGCTGCAAAGGAGACAGAGGAAGATTGCACAACACAGACAGAGAGCAGACATTGTGCTAAAACAACATGAGCTTCACATCACAATTAAACTGAGCATTAAAATAACAGGAAATATATGTCTATATCACAGTGGTGTCTGCTCTGGAATCTCTCAACCAATAGGACCTATAATGTTAAGTTCTGAACAAACAGAGTAAAAACTACTAAACCAAGAAATTATGATGTAACATCCAGAGAATCAAGACCTGAACTTATTTCAGTTGTAATTGTGGATGTCAATGTATGACAGAGTCATAGGTTAGGGATAAATGACGTTAAACAATAAAACATAATTATTTGATGAATATTCATTTGTGGGTTTGCCATTCAAAGATGGTCACTTCAAGTACAACTGGAATAGTACGCTACAACAACCATTTCCAATGGACACACTTTTCAAAGTTAGTGCACAGTGCTGTGACCTTTTATTAGTGAGACTATAGGCAGGTAGATATAACAAACCAGTGTGATAACAATGACTCTATTGATGCTTTCTATGTGCAACCTGGGATCAGGTAATATGTGTAACACTAGACTCCCTACTCCCAGAATGGTTCCCTACATAACATATCCTCTACTCCCAGAATGGTTCCCTACATAACATATCCTCTACTCCCAGAATGGTTCCCTACATAACATATCCTCTACTCCCAGAATAGTTCCCTACATAACATATCCTCTACTCCCAGAATGGTTCCCTACATAACATATCCTCTACTCCCAGACATGAGAGAGGTGAATGGTTCCCTACATAACATATCCTCTACTCCCAGACATGAGAGAGGTGAATGGTTCCCTACATAACATATAATCTACTCCCAGAATAGTTCCCTACATAACATATCATCTACTCCCAGAATGGTTCCTTACATAACATGTCATCTACTCCCAGAATGGTTCCCTACATAACATATCCTCTACTCCCTGAATGGTTCCCTACATAACATATCCCTACTCCCAGAATGGTTCCCTACATAACATATCCTCTACTCCCAGAATGGTTCCCTACATAACATATCCTCTACTCCCAGACATGAGAGAGGTGAATGGTTCCCTACATAACATATCATCTACTCCCAGACATGAGAGAGGTGAATGGTTCCCTACATAACATATAATCTACTCCCAGAATAGTTCCCTACATAACATATCATCTACTCCCAGAATGGTTCCTTACATAACATGTCATCTACTCCCAGAATGGTTCCCTACATAACATATCCTCTACTCCCTGAATGGTTCCCTACATAACATATCCTCTACTCCCAGAATGGTTCCCTACATAACATATCCTCTACTCCCAGACATGAGAGAGGTGAATGGTTCCCTACATAACATATCCTCTACTCCCAGACATGAGAGAGGTTAATGGTTCCCTACATAACATATAATCTACTCCCAGAATAGTTCCCTACATAACATATAATCTACTCCCAGAATGGTTCCCTACATAACATATCATCTACTCCCAGACATGAGAGAGGTGAATGGTTCCCTACATAACATATAATCTACTCCCAGAATAGTTCCCTACATAACATATCATCTACTCCCAGAATGGTTCCTTACATAACATGTCATCTACTCCCAGAATGGTTCCCTACATAACATATCCTCTACTCCCAGAATGGTTCCCTACATAACATATAATCTACTCCCAGAATGGTTCCCTACATAACATATCCTCTACTCCCAGAATGGTTCCCTACATAACATATCCTCTACTCCCAGAATGGTTCCCTACATAACATATCCTCTACTCCCAGAATGGTTCCCTACATAACATATCCTCTACTCCCAGAATGGTTCCCTACATAACATATCCTCTACTCCCAGAATAGTTCCCTACATAACATATCCTCTACTCCCAGAATGGTTCCCTACATAACATATCCTCTACTCACCGACATGAGAGAGGTGAATGGTTCCCTACATAACATATCCTCTACTCCCAGACATGAGAGAGGTGAATGGTTCCCTACATAACATATAATCTACTCCCAGAATAGTTCCCTACATAACATATCATCTACTCCCAGAATGGTTCCTTACATAACATGTCATCTACTCCCAGAATGGTTCCCTACATAACATATCCTCTACTCCCTGAATGGTTCCCTACATAACATATCCCTACTCCCAGAATGGTTCCCTACATAACATATCCTCTACTCCCAGAATGGTTCCCTACATAACATATCCTCTACTCCCAGACATGAGAGAGGTGAATGGTTCCCTACATAACATATCATCTACTCCCAGACATGAGAGAGGTGAATGGTTCCCTACATAACATATAATCTACTCCCAGAATAGTTCCCTACATAACATATCATCTACTCCCAGAATGGTTCCTTACATAACATGTCATCTACTCCCAGAATGGTTCCCTACATAACATATCCTCTACTCCCTGAATGGTTCCCTACATAACATATCCTCTACTCCCAGAATGGTTCCCTACATAACATATCCTCTACTCCCAGACATGAGAGAGGTGAATGGTTCCCTACATAACATATCCTCTACTCCCAGACATGAGAGAGGTTAATGGTTCCCTACATAACATATAATCTACTCCCAGAATAGTTCCCTACATAACATATAATCTACTCCCAGAATGGTTCCCTACATAACATATCATCTACTCCCAGACATGAGAGAGGTGAATGGTTCCCTACATAACATATAATCTACTCCCAGAATAGTTCCCTACATAACATATCATCTACTCCCAGAATGGTTCCTTACATAACATGTCATCTACTCCCAGAATGGTTCCCTACATAACATATCCTCTACTCCCAGAATGGTTCCCTACATAACATATAATCTACTCCCAGAATAGTTCCCTACATAACATATAATCTACTCCCAGAATGGTTCCCTACATAACATAGCATCTACTCCCAGACATGAGAGAGGTGAATGGTTCCCTACATAACATATAATCTACTCCCAGAATAGTTCCCTACATAACATATCTTCTACTCCCAGAATAGTTCCCTACCTAACATATCATCTACTCCCAGAATGGTTCCCTACATAACATGTCATCTACTCCCAGAATGGTTCCCTACATAACATAGCATCTACTCCCAGACATGAGAGAGGTGAATGGTTCCCTACATAACATATAATCTACTCCCAGAATAGTTCCCTACATAACATATCTTCTACTCCCAGAATAGTTCCCTACATAACATATCTTCTACTCCCAGAACAGTTCCCTACATAACATATAATCTACTCCCAGAATAGTTCCCTACATGACATATCATCTACTCCCAAACATGATAGAGGTGAATGGTTCCCTACATAACATATCCTCTACTCCCAGAATGGTTCCCTACATAACATATCATCTACTCCCAGAATGGTTCCCTACATAACATGTCATCTACTCCCAGAATGGTTCCCTACATAACATATCCTCTACTACCAGAACAGTTCCCTACATAACATATAATCTACTCCCAGAATAGTTCCCTACATGACATATCCTCTACTCCCAAACATGATAGAGGTGAATGGTTCCCTACATAACATATCCTCTACTCCCAAACATGATAGAGGTGAATGGTTCCCTACATAACATATCCTCTACTCCCAGACATGAGACGTGAATGGTTCCCTACCAGTGGTGTAAAGTACTTAAGTAAAAATACTTTAAAGTACTACGTAAGTAGTTTTGGGGGGTATCTGTACTTTACTTGACTATTTATATTTTTGACAACTTTTACTTTTACTTCACTGCATTCTTAAAGAAAATACTGTACTTTTTACTCCATACATTTTCCCTGACACCGAAAATTACTCATTACATTTCGAATGCTTAGCAGGACAGAAAAATTGTCCAATTCACGAACATCCCTGGTCATCCCTACTGCCTCTAATCTGGCGGACTCACTAAACACAAATTATTCGTCTGTAAATGATCTGGTCAATTCCTTATTGAATCAGGTTAGAGTGGGTCTGGTCAATTGCTTATTGAGTCAAAAAAGAGTGGGTCTGGTCAGCTGCTTTGTTAATCAGGTTAGAGTGGGTCTGGAACTAAAGCCAGTGCATACAGTACCTAGGTAAACCTCAATTCAGGGTGTGAGAACAACGCTCTCTTGTGGGGGGAGAGGTATCTGCATAAAGTCAACAATTTGGGGCTTTTTGGGGGCCAGGCCTCGGAGAGGTGGAAACACAAAAGGAAACATTTGTGGGTCAAACACTGAAGCTAAGACTGATACAGAAAATACCCCATTAGAAATAATTTGAAATGCACCCTCACTTTCTTCCCCATTTACTTGAGTTAATCACTGATCTCAAGTGAGGTACCCATACAGAAAATATGTATATTGAAATACTGTATATGCTGGTAGATTAATGCCTCAGTAGGGTAGAGTTCCAAGGGAAGGTTTATGTCATCGGTGCCATGAGGCTGGAGTGTTGGGCAAGGAACTGGCAAGGGAGCTGGCTTGGTGATGTTGAGGTGGTCCCATCAGAGTAGAGCATCCTGGGATACTTTCCCCACAGACCTGCTGTTAGTGGGAAAGATGTTAGCAGGCAGGAGATCACCAGAGAAATCAATGATTGGTTGGCACAGTATTTGAATTAAACCTTATTCACCTATCCTGATGTAAGGATTCATTAATTTAGGAAGACATGATTTAAAGTGAATACCTCGGCCTTGGGCTCAGTTTTGTCGACCCATCTGTGTAGGTTCTGATCCCAGAGAATCTGAGGAAGAAGACAATAGAAATGTGAATAATGCCACGGATGAATATTTGAACAGTTTCCTTACACATGTGTCTTTGTCTAAGATACAGTCGTATACAAAGGTTTGGGCACCCCTGACAATTTCCATGATTTCCATTTATAATCAGCAATTTCATTTTGATCTATCAAATAACTGATGGACACAGTAATATTTCAGTAGTGAACTTAGGTTTATTGGATTAACAGAAAATGTGCAATATGCATCAAAACGAAATTAGACAGGTGCATAAATTTGGGCACCCCAACAGAAAAATCACATCAATATTTAGTAGAGCCTCCTTTTGCTAAAATAACAGCCTCTAGACGCTTCCTATAGCCTCTAATGAGTGTCTGGATTCTGGATGAAGGTATTTTGGACTATTCCTCCTTATAAAACATCTCCAGTTCAGTTAGGTTTGATGGTTGCCGAGCATGGACAGCCCGCTTCAAATCATCCCACAGATTCTCAATGATATTCAGGTCTGGGGACAGAACATTGTACTTGTTCCTCTGCATAAATGCCCGGGTAGATTTTGAGCAGTGTTTTGGGTCGTTGTCTTGTTGAAATATCCAGCCCCGGCGTAACTTCAACTTTGTGACTGATTCTTCAACATTATTCCCAAGAATCTGCTGATATTGAGTGGAATCCATGCGACCCTCAACTTTAACAAGATTCCCAGTACCGGCACTGGCCACACAGCCCTACAGCATGATGGAACCGCCACCAAATTTTACTGTGGGTAGCAAGTGTTTTTCTTGGAATTCTGTGTTCTTTTGCCGCCATGCATAACACCCCTTGTTATGACCAAATAACTAAATCTTTGTTTCATCAGTCCACAGCACCTTATTCCAAAATGAAGCTGGCTTGTCCAAATGTGCGTTTGTGGCGTGTGTGCAGAAAAGGCTTCTTCCGCATCACTCTCCCGTACAGCTTCTCCTTGTGCAAAGTGTGCTGAATTGTTGAACGATGAACAGTGACACCATCTGCAGCAAAAGTATGTTGTAGGTCTTTGGAGGTGGTCTGTGGGCTGTTTTTGACCGTTCTCACCATCCTTCGCCTTTGCCTCTCCGATATTTTACTTGGTATGCCACTTCTGGCCTTAACAAGAACTGTGCCTGTGGTCTTCCATTTCCTCACTATGTTCCTCACAGTGGACACTGACAGCTTACATCTCTGTGATAGCTTTTTGTAGCCTTCCCCTAAACCATAATGTTGAACAATCATTGTTTTCAGGTCATTTGAGAGTTGTTTTGAGGCCCCCATGTTGCCACTCTTCAGAGGAGAGTCAAAGAGAACAACAACTTGCAATTGGCCACCTTAAATACATTTTCTCATGATTGGATGCACTTCTCTATGACGTTCAAGGCTTAATGAGCTAACCAAACCAATTGTGTGTTCCAATTAATCAGTGCTAAGTAGTTACAGGTATTCAAATCAACAGAATGACAAATCACCTATTTTTCACATCTGATTTAATTTCATACAACTTAATATTGCTACACTAAAAATCTTTGTCTGGACAATACCCCAGTACTCAGCTTTTATTAGAAAATGAATGGCATGCCACTGTGATCATTTTCTGTGACGACAGAGTAAATTATTATGCAGCCTCAGAGGGGTGCCCAAACTTTTGCATACGACTGTAGATGAACCTACTAAACACTACCTGAGAAGATATCTTTCAAGGTCCTTCATTGATATCATGTATTACAGTATGTTGACATCATTGTCTCCTAGTCAGCTGACATGGGCCTCCTTTTGGACGCTAAGGAAAGACGACTGCCGTGCAACATCAGTAACAACCTGTCTGAGGGTGGTGCCCAAAGTAAAGATGGCTGCCATGCAACATCACTAATATCCCATCTGAGGGGAGTGCGCACGTCTGATGGTGGTGCACATGTCTTCATAGACATCGCTAGTCCTGACCTGTGTTGGTCTCATTGTTGCACACCATGCCTTTAACTGGGAAGACAAGAGATACTGGTCAGATATGGTACTACTAGTAGGCTATATTATTAACAACAGACATATATTTTTTAATACATTTAGCTGACACTCTTATCCAGAGCGACTTACAGGAGCAATTAGGGCTAAGTGCCTCGCTCAAGAGAAGACAGTTTTGTCGACCCATCTGTGTAGGTTCTGATCCCAGAGAATCTGAGGAAGAAGATAAATATTTGAACAGGTTCCTTACACATGTGTCTTTGTCTCAGATAGATGAACCTCCTTTCTTCTCCCGAAGATCCAGCTGAGCCATCCTCCACTGTTCTGAACCGCTACAGCATGGGTCTCAGGCTCAGGCCCCGGCCGGCTGCCAGTCTGAGTCTGAGGGTTGGCCTCAGGTCTGGCTTGGTGATGGTCATTATGGAAGGATCCAACACATTTACTCCGGATGTCCATGTCAAGTGGGAGAAGTCAGTCCACTCCGCTCATGTCACCATACAGAACAATCACTAACTGACAGTAGAACACTCTTCACTCTGATACAAACATAACTCAACCAGACTACAGACATTCCTACATTGACATTTTAGTAATTTAACAGACTCTCTTATCCAGAGCGAAGATTCAATTGCCTTGCTCAAGGACACAGACAGATTTTTCACCTAGTCAGCTCTGGGATTTGAACAAGCAACCTTTTGGTTACTGGCCCAAAGCTCTCAATCACTAGGCTACCTGCCACTCAGAGGTAAACCCTGTTTTATGTAGATACTGAAAGTTTAACAGCTGAAAGTTTAACAGCCATACACTCGCATAAGTAAAAGGTATTCAAGCTATCTCAGCTAATTCTCACACTTAGAATAGCAATTTCATTAATCATAAAATAAAGCTTAAATTACCCTTTCTCTTGAAGTATAAATCTCCACGTGTAGTATTCACTCCACCAATCTACGTTGGTCCGACCATGATTGGAGATATCATTGCTTGCAGGGACGCTGTCTGTTGGGAGGGTTGGGGGGATGCCCTCCCTCTGCGCAGGGATGATATCCTGGTATTGAGCTGCCCCTGCATATGCTTCATCTCCTGCTGCAAGTTGTTCAGCAGGACCTGAATCTCACCCTAGAGGACATCACAAGGTTTATCAGACTGACAGACAAAGAGAGAGGCTTCACACCATGCCCATTGGACCTGTAGCATTCTTTCTCACCAGCTCCAATTTCAACTAGGAATGCCTGGATGTGAGCAGATTACTAGTGTATTTAGACAAACCTTACCTTGTGAGGTGCTTAATGAGCTCTGATGGGATGTCTTGGTCACTGATGGAGGAACGTGAGCCAGATTAGAGCTCTATAATTCAACAATGAAACATTCAGTACCCCATAACTAATGAAATGTACAAATGAAGTCAAACCTTGCTCCATTGGTGGGTGTTCACAGGGGACCCATCATTTTCCGTTGGCCATATTGTGATTCCTGGAAACCGGGATCCCTGGAAAACCTTTGTCTTTTGGTAAAGTTAGCAGAATTTTGCAATCAAAGAGTCTAAGAGTAGCAGTTCTGTCCATATAATCTTATTCATATCAGCACTCCTTCTCTGGAACTTTTTGCAACTCTTTAGACTCATGATACAGTATCACAAAATACTGCGTAGCCACTTAATTAATTGTTCAGCAGTCTTATGGCTTGGGGGTAGAAGCTGTTAAGGAGCCTTTTGGACCTAGACTTGACGCACAGGTACCATTTGCCATGCGGTAGCAGAGAGAACAGTCTATGACTTGGGTGACTGGAGTCTTTAACAATTTTGTGACTGGAGTCTTTAACAAAGACACCGCCTAGTATAGAGGTCCTGGACGGCACAAAGCTTGGCCCCAGTGATGTACTGGGTGTAAGAACTACACTCTGTAGAGCCTTACGGTCGGATGCCGAGTAGTTGCATACCAGGTGGTGATGCAACCGGTTAGGATGCTCTCGATGGTACAGCTGTAGAACTGTTTGAGGATCTGGGAACCCATACCAAGTCTTTTCAGTCTCCTGAGGGGGAATAGGCGATGTCGTGCCCTATTCAGGACTGTCTTGGTGGGTTTGGACCATTCTAGTTTGTTGGTGATGTAGACACCAAGGAACTTAAAGCTGTCGATCCGCTCCACTATAGATGTGAATGGGGACGTGTTCGGCCCTCCTTTTTTTTCCTGTAGGTGTTAAGCCTGTGCTAAAAGATGCTTAAAATGAATAAAAGACAAAAAAGTGATTGTGTTGAATTGTCTTTGTGAAATAAAGATAGACATGCTTTTAGAAAACTGGTGGTAAAATTTCATTCAGTACAGAAATGTGTAGAAAGCTTAACTTCCGCTGTCCGGCGGATCAACTTACCACATACCCAGGGTAAGCTGTGCCAAGAGACTACTTTTGTTGGACAAGTTATCAGTTTTCAAAACTGTAATGTTTACATGAATTCAGATTATTTCCAGGGATACACAACATCCTGAAATAAGTAGGTATCTTTGATAGAAAGAATACTATATTTCCCTTGACGGAGTGATGCAGAATGTAAACAATGGATCATTTTACCAGTCTCTCTCCTACCTGTTGAGAAACGCTTGCAGTTGCTCACAAGGGGAAACTTTCACACACTGATGACATCGAAGCATACATTATCCATGAATGGATAATGTATGGTAATGTCATCTTATTTGGTTCTTCTAATTCTAAGATTCCGTCTTTCAATGCATCACAATTAAAAGTCAACATAGAGTTTTCGAAGGCCCAGGATGAGGCCTTGGAGGATTTTGTCTCATAAAAGTACTATGAGGATTATACAGTGGGTCATAAATATTCATCCCCCTTGGGGATTTTTCAACATTTAGTTGTGTTTCAAAGTGGGATTGAAATAGATTGAATTTGCGTTACTTTTTTTCATCATTGATCTACACAAAATATTCAATGTCAAAGTGAAAAGAAAAATCTACACATTTTTACAAATTAATACAAACCAAATAACTAAAATATAGTTGTTGCATAAGTATTCAACCCCTTTGTTTAGGCAAGCCTAAATTAGTTCAGGCGTAAAATGTGGCTTAAAAATTACATTTTAACTTTTATGGACTCACTGTGTGAAATGGCAGGAACTAATTGGGATCCTAAATAAATACAAATACCATGTATCCATTGGTGTTTTTATTAAAACAGCTACAGAGTTTAATGGCTGTGATGGGAGAACACTGAGGATGGATCAACAACATTGAAGTGACTCCACAATAATAACCTAAATTACAGTGAAAAGATGAATCCACATATTGTTGCATTGTGTATGCAACAAGGCACTAAAGTAAGAAAACAGTGAGAAAAAACCCCAGAGCAAATACACTTTTTGACCTAGGTGCAATTATCTTTGGGGCAAATCCAACACAACACATCACTGAGTAACTGACTCATTTTCCAGCATAGTGGCTGATTCATGGTATGGGTATGCTTGACATCAGCAAATACTGGGGAGTTTTTCAGGATAAAAATAAACGGGATGAAGCACAGGTCAAATCCCTTTACACCAGACACTGGTAGAGGAATTCACTGTTCAGCCAGACAATAACCTAAAACACAAGGCCAAATATACACTGGAGTTGCTTACCTAGAAGACAGTGAATGTTCATGTGGCCAAGTTACAGTTTTGTACTTAAATCTGCTTGAAAATCTATGACAAGACTTGAAAATTGCTGTCTAGCAAGGATCCCCAACACCTTAACAGAGCTTGACGAATTTTGAAAAGAATAATGGACAAATATTGCACAAAACAGGTGTGCAAAGCTCTTATGAGACTTACCCAAGAAGACAACCAGGACCTGAGTATTTTATGTAATGATACCAACACACAGGACAAAACCCCAGCCAGATTTGCGGGTACTATTTAATGAAGCTACAATAGTCATTTACAACATTAACAATGTCTACACTGTATTTCTGATCAATTTGATATTATTTTAATGGACAAAAAAAAATTGCTTTTCTTTCAATAGTAAGGACATTTCTAAGTGACCCCAAACTTTTGAACGGTAGTGTACATAAAAATATGAAAGAATAGTCTGGTGTGGTTAACAACTACAGACAATGCTGTTAACACTGTTAGCAGGACCATGAATACACTCCATTTCAACTTCAGTTAGCTGGGTGACGTGTGAGACAGAGCAGACATGACAGCGACAGGGAAGAGAGCGCATAGCACCCCTGATAATACATCTGTTGCTAAGGAAACAGTGCTGTCCTGGTGCTGGGGTCGTGCTCTGCTGGGACTGCTGTATCCTCAGGCTCTGGTTCCATAGGGTACAATAGGAATACCAACACTGTTATACACTATTTTACACTACACATTTTATACATAGCATTTTACTGTTGGCCCTACATTTTATTGTACACATTTTATACATAGCATTTTATAAACTGCATTTTACTATACATTTGATAGTTTTGACAGGAATCCCTCTTCCATTATGTAGACGAAAATAATATACTCAAACACAACAGAGTCCTCCTGTGTCACTGGTTCATCTGGAAAGAGAAACCAGAATCAACCTTTTACAGGGGTTGATACTGTGTGCTCTGCCATGGTTTGTGATATGTCACGCACTGACATTAGGAATTCTGGATTTGATATTCTATCTGGGAAGGAGGGGGAGGAGGAGGAGGAGGATAAGGAGAAGGAGGAGAGCAATAGAGAAACTAAAACAATTCAAACTAAACTCAGTCCTCTTGTCTGAGGAGTTAGTTCTTCATTCCACTTATTCTACAGCAACATCCTGGCATTTAGCCAGACCAATAAGTACTCTACTAATCTTCCCAGACCTCTGCGGAGACTGCCGAAAGCAGGGTCGTGTTCACTAGGTGTGAAATGGAAAGAAGCGGTCTGAAATGGGGAGGAACTATCTGTATAACATCTTGAAGCGTTTTGCAACAGTGGGTGCTCATGTTGTCTGAGTCTTCTGGCTTAAAACAGTATGAGAAGCAGCAGTCAAATGGCAAGAGAGCCTAGGATTTTCAGGAACCTGGTGCTGGTTTCGTACTGTAACACACACAATATCAGAAGTTAATTGAAATTCATATCACATTCAGGGTTGCGATTAGTCAAGTCATGTTCGTAGGGTATTGGTTTAAAGGTAGCTAAGTCAATTTATATAATTTATGGATACTAATAGAGGGTAATGTAAGAAAATGAATAATTATTGATGAATCCTCTGCACAGTGGAAATCATGACAAAAAAGGAGAATACTATATTGTTACACTGTGAGGAGATATGATGCAATGCACTTTGTGACTGCCCCACTGGTGCCACAGCTGTCCCTCTACATTACGTCCAATGAGTACAAGCACTGAGAAAATCCTTTCCATAGACATACAGTAAATGCTGACAGGATTCTCCACTAGTAGGGCAGTCTAAATGTAATCATCCCTTCACAAGGAATGACCCCCCCAGACCCCTTGAGCTGTCCATGTGTTCTATGTAAAAGGATTACCGGATTACCAACCCCCCACCCCCCTTCTTGAGTCACTAAGTAATCAATATATCATCTTGTCATTCACAAATAAGAAGTGGATTTACTGGCAGCGATTTCTAACAAAGATTAAAGGCGAACTTTGACCTCTATGGTAATGGCTGTGGTGTATACAGGTACAGTGGACAAGAGGCTTGTGTTGTTTAGACACAAGCTGGTACTGGCTTTGTCTTTCTGTGGGGTGAAACTGATCTTAAAATCTACTTTTCTAGGAAGAAAATATTGTGGACTGTGCATTGAACCATTCCTGTTCAGATCTGAAGATGTGAGTGGCCTATAATACTTCAATTCGCTATGATTGCACATCCGCTAAGAAAAGTCTGCCGAAACATAAAACCTCCACTCAATACAAGTGTAAGTGTAAATAAATGAGAAATTATGCTACTAATGCACATGACAGCACACACACGTCTCGTAAAAGTAATTATGTTTTTGTTTGGTTGGCTTTTGGAAATTGTAGAAATAAAACCTTTTCCTTGTTCAGATATATACAGCTGGCGTATATTAATAATGATATAGTTAAATGTAAGTAGACATGCAATCATAATTGACTGTAGTGCAAATCAAGCAACCACAAGCTACCGGTGAATGAAAACACAATCATCACAGGATGATCAAATTTCCGGGCAAGGGCGGTCCATAAAAATAATCCTTCCTCACCACGTTTCTTAAAAATTATTATTATTATCAACAAATCAATACAGAAAGTACATGGGGGAACAAGTATATATAAATAATATACAAAGGACAATTGGGATAGGGGGTACAATATTACATTACTCAAAGACCTTAAGTTACATTTTTTTGTTAGTAGAGTATTTAATTGCCTTAAAATATAGTTCTATTTATTTTTGTAAGGTAAGAAAATGTGGTGTTTTGTTTGTACATTTACATTTGTGAATATGAAATTTGGCCAAAAGAATAATGAAATTAATGACAAAAGTGTTTAAACTTGTTTCTATTGTAGGTAAATATCCAAGCAGTACATCTCTCCACAATAGTGTAAAATCTTCAGAAATGTGTTCAATTACAAATCTACTGATGTCTTGCCAGTTTCCTTACATGAATACAAGCCAAAAAAAGATGCAACACTGTTCCTCCCTCACCCCTTGCCCTGCAAATGTATACTCGTCAGAGATCATCAGAAGTGTCCACTTAATTTGAGGGCTGAGGGATAGGGTGTCTTTTACGTGTTTGGAATGCAGACAAAATTGTAAATAAGAATTTGTTCTTAACTGACTTGCCTAGTTAAATAAAGGTTAAATAAAATACAAATTCTGAGAAACAGTGGTCTCTCCAGAGAAAAATACATCAGAGAGCGACAGTGAATAGCCCGAATAATATGCATTGACTAATACAAGCATTGATTCAATGAACATGCTCTTCTTGCTTACTAATCGAGCAAGGTCAATGTCAAGGTCAATGTATAAAAAATAAAGTCGCTGCTCCCAATAATTTAAAAAGAGTAAACCTAATAACGTTTTATTTATTAAATAATACTTAAAGTGTAGACGAACTGCTTAACGCTTTCTTACGGGCACTTTAACAATGCAGAGACATAAATTAGAGAAATAAAAAAGACAAGCATTAAAAGGGACAAGAGTAAAAACAAAAATCACTGCATTGCCGAAACGATTATTAGGAGCATATAGCGTGACTTATTTTCATGGTTTACTCTCCGTTAAATCAGCACTTCTACAAACATTTGTGGGTGTCATACGGTTTTACTAGCCTATGTTCAAAGTCACGAACAAAAATTACAGCTGCATAAATCAACAAAATAATACTTACAATTAGATTCCGAACTCCATATAGCCCAGTCCTCGTGGCAAGTGTAATAACCCAAGAAAATACTTTCACTTGGGAAAAATACTTTCGCTTTGTGGTTCACCGTCGTTTGACTATTCCCCGCAGTGGGAAGGAGCGGGCCAACTCATTCCAACGCTCAATGTGTTCCAGACAGTATCAGCACCACCGTGTGGACATTCTTCTAAAAGTGCTTTAGAAGTGTCTTAATATGTAAAATGGGATTTTCTAACTGTAAAAAGCAGTCTGACCAAATCATTAGTCAGATGTTTCACTTTTGGCTTCAAATAGTCGCAGTTGCAAATAAGAACTTGTTCTCAACTGACCTACCTGGTTAAATAAAGGTGAAATAAAAAATTAAATAAAAATAGTTGGCTTACAGTATATTATCCGTGTGGTATGCGATGCAGAACTAAAAACATTAGTGAGATCCTCACAAAATACATCTTTCCACCTATAAAAATAAAACCAGGAGCAAAACGAAAACAAATCCATATCAATCTTTATTGTATTTAGAAATTCACGCATTTTTTTTTTTTTTTACCATTTACAACAGGGGAGAATGACAAGCTAAAATGTCATGCCTTTTCCAGCAGGCGCGATGTAGGCACACTACAGGATGGACTGAAATGGAGGGGAAAAAGAGTTACATAAAGTGCTTCGGTCAATGGTTCTCTTTTAATAGAAAAAAAGAAATAGTAAAAACAATAAGGGGGGGGGGGGGGGGGGGAATTCCATGGCTCAGAGAGGACGTGGTGGATTGTATCAGACAGTGGGGATGAACAGTAGGACTGAGGTGGGGGAAGGGGAAAATGAGGGAAATTCTTTCAAAAATAAAAAGTTCCAACGAAAGCCGACTTCAACCCAAGATGAGGCTGGACTTGCCCCCTGGGGGGTTTCTTCGGCCAGAGGGGGCGGCTGCATTGGCTGCGGCTCCCGAGGGGGCGGAGGGCTGTGGTGCCTCCTTCTGCTCCTTCTCTTCAGGTTCCTCAGGGCAGTCTACTTCACCATGCAACACAGAGGAGACGACACTGTCAGGGTCATCACTACCTGGCACACTGATCAGAGATCTGATCCATATAATACACAACTGAGGCTGCGTTTACACAGGCAGCCCAACTGATCTTTGGCTCAATAATTGGCAAAAGAGCTGATCTGATTGGCCAAAAGACCATTTAGTGGTAAATGAATAAAATCAGTATTGGGCTGCCTGTGTAAACACAGCCTATGATCTAGCCATGCTAGAAGGGAGAGAGGCACAGCACTTACTAACTACAAACACTATATACTGAAAAAAATATAAATGCTTAAGCTTTGAAATTACCATTGATAAAATGCAATTGTGTTCATTGTCCTTAGCGTATGTCTACCCATACCATAACCCCACCATCACAAATGGGGCACTCTGTTCGCAACACTGACATCAGCAAAACGCTCGCCCACACGACGCCATACACATGCTAAGCGGTTGTGAGGCCGGTTGGACGTACTGCCAAGTTCTCCAAAACAACATTGGAGGCGGCTTATGGTAGATAAATTACCATTAAATTATCTGGCAACAGCTCTGGTGGAGATTCCTGCAGTCAGCATGTCAGTTGCACGCTCCCTCAAACTTGATGCATCTGTGGCGTTGTGACAAAACTGCACATTTTAGAGCAGCCTTTTATTGTGCCCATCACAAGGTGCACCTGTGTAATGATCATGCTGTTTAATCAGCTTCTTGATATGCCACACCTGTCAAGCAGATTGTTTATTTTGTCAAAGGAGAAATGCTCACTAACAGGGATGTAAACAAATGTTTACACAACATTTTAGAGAAATAATAAATGCACCGAGATGTGCGATGCCTTAACCCTTCATTATCCCAACACACTACTACTAACGTTTGCAGCACCTGGAAGTGAATAAATAGCCTAGCTCTTCATGGGAACGGCATTATCTCAATACAGAACAGATGGCTGACCACAGAGACAATATGAAAGGGCACAAGTGGATCAAAGAGAATCTGATTGTGAGTTATGACTACAAGGTGTGTCCTAAAAATAAAAAGCCTTTCTAAAAGCCTTATATGAGTTCTGCGTTTCATAACTAGTTTCTCCTGGTCCGATCAACATGGTGAGGACAAACCTCCCAGCTATGACAAATGTCATGGTTGAAAACAAAGGGAGAGAAACTGGTGACATGGCCCCGTTTAAAAATGGCAGCAAGGGAGGAATTATCGGAGCTGCCACAGTCGACCATGAGGCCAAAATCTAATGGGAGTCATGCACTGCTGTTTACATATAGCTCTGAGAGAACGAGTGAGGGGAGAGTGTGGAATCTTTCATTCCAGTCTTTTACGGACTTCTTTTAAGTGGTGTCTCTTCAAAAGACTTCAATGAGATTCATCATCGTAAACAAAATGATTTTATCTAACGTAACATAAATACCATATTAAAATACTGACAGTCGAAATGCAACCAGAGATACTTACCATTGTTTGCCTGTTCACAGTCCTCAACCTGCCAGATGGAGAATGATAATTAAGTCACACATAAATGCCAAAATAAAGTAAAATGCCAGGGTTAAGTCAGCTCAACAATAAAGGACTGAGAATAACTGAAAACCATCCATGACAGCAGACTTGTAGAAACCAAGGCAAACATTTACCAGTGGAAAGCACACACACATTACATCTATGAATAAAACAATGGCAGCCATGTCAGTGACCCCTCACCCTTACCCCTAAAGGAACGTTGATCGAGGTGATGACCTCGTCTGTCTCATTGTTTTTGGGGAAGAGGAGCGGCTGCTGGCACCGTCTAAGGGGGGCGGACGGTTCTCCACACAGAGTACCCTTGGCCGTCCCGCCTAGAGAGAGAAATAACCAGTTTAGTGATGACTCATCACAAATGAGTCAGAGGAGATTACCTCACTACTAGAGTTCTGTAAAGCAGACAACCCTCCTCCTGGAGAGATCCCTCCTCCTCCTGGAGAGATCCCTCCTCCTCCTCCTCCTGGAGAGATCCCTCCTCCTCCTCCTCCTCCTGGAGAGATCCCTCCTCCTCCTCCTCCTCCTGGAGAGATCCCTCCTCCTCCTCCTGGAGAGATCCCTCCTCCTCCTCCTCCTCCTGGAGAGATCCCTCCTCCTCCTCCTCCTCCTGGAGAGATCCCTCCTCCTCCTCCTCCTCCTGGAGAGATCCCTCCTCCTCCTCCTCCTGGAGAGATCCCTCCTCCTCCTCCTCCTGGAGAGATCCCTCCTCCTCCTCCTCCTGGAGAGATCCCTCCTCCTCCTCCTCCTGGAGAGATCCCTCCTCCTCCTCCTCCTGGAGAGATCCCTCCTCCTCCTCCTGGAGAGATCCCTCCTCCTCCTCCTGGAGAGATCCCTCCTGTAGGTTTTGCAGCACACCTGATTCTACTAATTAACTGCTTGCCAGGACCTTGATTAACTGACTCGGGTGAGTTACACAACATGGTTGGAGTAATAGCCTGCATACCCAATAGCTCAGAGAAGGGTTTAGGTCAGTGATAGGGACTAGTGTTAGGCCTAATGTTAGTTAATGGAGTGTCAATGCTAGAAGTGCTAATAAGAACATGACAGTTGTTACGTTTTGTTTCCACTTCACATTTCATTGATCAAAACAAACTCGTTCACTGGCCGAGACAGATTTTACAGTTGGTTGAATGGGTCTAAATCGATTAAAGACGGGTGCAGATGGCTGTAAACAGTTTGCTTTACAGTCTTGATTTGTGGTGCATTCCTGTTTCAGTGGAAGTGAGTGACTAACAGTATGTCAGTTTGGAATTATATCCCCTCAGATTTCCACTGAGCGCAGTGTTTGGCACTATTTGCCAAAATGACATGAGAAAATGTCAGAAAACTACTTTTGCGAACAAATCCGATTGCCTACATATCACTCTCAGACAGATACCGTCACAGAACCAGCAGCAAAGCAGCCAGCGGATGTAGCCTAATCCAGACAAATGCTGAGCCAAAACACATAGGCTAACCCATGCCCAGCGAAAGGGCATTTTGGCCAACATTTAAGCTAGGCTACAGTCCCATACAAACTCCAATTGAGCAACAACTATACAGCAGAACCAATGGGAAGTCAACCGATTGGTCTACCTGCCATCTATGACTAGGAGGAACAAAGCCAGACAAAGGGATGATTATTGGTCAATATATCACTGCTTGTTAATACAGTGAGAAGAGTCGGCATTGTGAAGTAACGGCACAGTGACTCAACAAGGTTTCCTTTATTATGGCTCTGCATCTGTTTATCAGGGACTGCTGAATGACTGCTTTTACATTAGCTTTGGCAATGGGACATGAACAATAAATGCTTTAATTGACTATGGTGCCATTCAATTTAAATGGGCCCTTGAAAAAACCTAATAAGGATAATCTCAAGGCCATAGTGAGTTTCACAGGGCATCACCAAAAAAAGGCTATGGCAAAAGCTATGCTAACGTCTCAGGACCATAGTAATGTAAGCAGAGGCCAATGGCTTAATTTCACTACCACAATGCTACGTCGCAGCATATATTCTACCACAGTATGTGGGTGAAACTCCACAACAAAATATGTAATTATGGTTGTGTAGAGTAAGTATGATCATATATAGTTAAAGGACTAGTTCACCATTTTACAACTCAATGTTAGATGGTTCTTCACCATGAAAGTAGTCTATGGGCAAGGAGAAACCGTAATCCATGGTTCAGTTCTTTAAAACAGCCACAATCAATGGAATTGATGGGGGCACGTGAGCATGCTTTTTTTTTTATATGGCCAAATCACCTATAAGTAACATCAAAACAAATATGGAGTTGATTTGGACATTTTGTGGTGGCTAAGGTTAGCTGAAGTTTGTAGTGGCTGTTTTTCTTGGCCCATAGACTACTTTCAGGGTGAGAAACCATCTAACAAAGTTGTAAAATTGTGAACTACTCCTTTATATACTTTAAGTATATATTCATGCATGGTCATGCCTTCTAACCTCAAGGTTAGTGACCTCCCGTGACTGATTAAAATGATACATTGTTGGCCATCTTCTACATTCACGGAGCCAAGAGACAAATCTGTTTGGCTACATTTTCAGTTCATATCCAGATTGTGACGTCATTATGTAAACAGCAGCCTAAGTCAATAACATCCTATAGCCTAGTAACACAAAAAAACAGTACATGCAATCCATGACTATCCAGACCTAAACACAGCCAAACAATCCAGGTGTATCCATGGAAATATATCAAGACTAATGCAATTGTAATTAAATAATAGGCTAGCCTAGACCAAGTACTCAATTTTCAGACGAGACGGCACCGAAGCCAACCTAACCAAATAATTCAGGTGTATCCGTGCATACCATGACACTGTTCGTTTGTCTGAACTGAACTTGAACCTAGCCTGAGAATGTGGAATAGCAGAAAGGCAGAGAACACTGCATGCAGCTGTCAGCTTCGGAGGTCTGAGTGAACACACATGCACATCACATTCTCCACACTTCATGCGTGGGCACAGATACGTCGCTACACCAGTAAATGGATGACTACATAAAGGGGTGATGCGATTTCAAAAACATGTGATCCTGCCTCATGTGAGAGCCATGTGCTGCTTCAGTGTTCTTAGATCTTTATGTCAGTAGTTACTATGGTACACTGAAGAATAATTACAAGTATTCCATAAGTGGCTTTCATTGACAATGACATTCAGTTTATGTAGAGAGTCAATACTTGCAGTGTTGACCCTTCTTTTTCAAGACCTCTGCAATCCACCCTGGCATGCTGTCAATTAACTTCTGGGCCACATCCTGACTGATACCAGGCCATTCTTGCATAATCAATGCTTGGAGTTTGTCAGAAGTTGTGGGTTTTTGTTTGTCCACCTGCCTCTTGAGGATCGACCACAAGTTCTCAATGGGATTAAGGTCTGGGGAGTTTCCTGGCCATGGACCCAAAATGTCGATGTTTTGTTCCCCGAGCCACTTAGTTAATCACTTTTGCCTTATGGCAAGGTGCTCCATCATGCTGGAAAAGGCATTGGTTGTCACCAAACTGTTCTTGGATGGTTGGGAGAAGTTGCTCTCGGAGGATGTGTTAGTACCATTCTTTATTCATGGATGTGTAATTAGGCAAAATTGTGAGTGAGCCCACTCCCTTGGCTGAGAAGCGACCCCACACATGAATGGTCTGAGGATGCTTTACTGTTGGCATGACACAGGACTGATGGTAGCGCTCACCTCAACTTCTACGGACAAGGTGTTTTCTGGATGGCCCAAACAATCGGATTCAGACTCTACCCCAGTCCTCAGCAGTCCAATCCCTGTACCTTTTGCATAATATCAGTCTGTACCTGATGTTTTTCCTGGAGAGAAGTGGCTTCTTTGCTGCCTTTCTTGACACCAGGCCATCCTCCAAAAGTGTGTGCAGATGCACTCACACCTGCCTGCTGCCATTCTGAAGCAAGCTCTGCACTGGTGGTGCCCCAATCCCACAGCTGAATCAACTTTAGGAGACGGTCTTGGCACTTGCTGGACTTTCTTGGGCGCCCTGACGCCTTCTTCACAACAATTGAACCGCACTCCTTGAAGTTCTTGATGATCCGATAAATGGTTGATTTAGGTACAATCTTACCAGAAGCAATATCCTTGCCTGTGAAGCCCTTTTTGTGCAAAGCAATGATGACGGCACGTGTTTCCTTGCAGGTAACCATGGTTGAAAGAGGAAGAACAATGATTTCAAGCACCACCCTCCTTTTAAAGCTTCCAGTCTGTTATTCTGACTCAATCAGCATGACAGAGTGATCTCCAGCCTTGTCAACACTCTCACCTGTGTTACCGAGACAATCACTGACATGATGGCAGCTGGTTCTTTTGTGGCAGGGCTGAAATGCAGTGTAAATGTTTTTGGGGGATTAAGTTCATTTTCATGGCAAAGAGGGACTTTGCAATTAATTGACCACTCTTCATGACATTCTGGAGTATATGCAAATTGCCATCATCAACACTGAGGCAGCAAACTTTGTGGAGACCAATACTTGCTATGCTATGCTCTAGTTGTAGGACTAGGTCTACTTAATGAACTAGCACTTCAACTTGATGTTGATTGAACCTACACTGTCTGGGAATGTGTTTAGCCTCTGATCACCATTGCCTAAAATCCTCACTCTACTTAACAGTATGGAGGGGCACCGAGTACAGCAGCCTACATGCCACTTGGATGTCAATCAGGGCCTGCAATAAGAACCACTGTTCTGTTCAGTGATCAACAGTGAGGTGTACACTACTACAGCCAGGGAGGGTCAGCCAGATGTAGACTGACAGAGGTGGCTCCCCCAGCAAGGCTCTGCTGTACTACAAGTCAGTCTATGTAGGTCAGGTGGAAAAACTGTCCACTAGGCACATTATCCAATGTGAATGACTGGAGTCTGGACACTGATTGAATGAATGGCCACAGTTTTACCCCAAAGGGTCTGTCAGCTTAATGCCCATTCTGGATGCCATTGTTCAGCACTCAATGTGTGCCGATATTCTTCTGTTGCCATGCCACGTTTTTGTACCTTGCCCCAGTGGACGTTTGTTGGATGTGTGCTACACTAGTTTTTAACCAATGTGAGTAGCTAGTAAGTACCAGGTGGGTTGCTCCTCCGATGGGCGTGGGGGTCGTCGGGCTCTAGGAAAATGTTGGAGGCCATTTTGTTCTTGCGTACAGGGGGGGCTTCGTCTGTGCCGAACGATATGTTGGAGGCCCCGCCCGGCGGCCGCAGCACCCTGCAGGACAACAAAGAGAGGGTCAGGACGGACACACACACCCTCTCCCAGGTCATGCTAAATACACAAAGACCATGTCACACTAGTGATCAGCAGCAGCACTGCTGAAAAAAATACATGACAAATACAAACATATTGCTGAGGCTGCACAGACACCTCACTGCTCCAGGCCCCCCCTCCTCTCTCCCTCTCCATCCACGGTAGGGTCTCCACTCCCTAAGCCCCGGCTGTCAGGCTGAGGGATACTCCCCATCTCTCCCCTCCCCTGGCTACAGCTGACTCCACGCGCCTGCAATCTGCCCGCAGTCGCTGATTTGAGCCGGGCAGAAATTCTGCAGCAGTTACACACAGGGGATTGCTATCATTCCAGACAGCAGAGCCATTCCAACATTTGATTAGACAAATCCAGGCTAGGATACATCATGGCTGGACATGGAACAATGTCAAGGTAAAAACAAACATTAGATAGACTTAATATGTGATCTGAATATCAAAAAGGCAAGAGGATAACCACAGCCCTCAAAGCCCACTTCCACACAGACATTTTTTCCTCCTAGCGAACAGAAGGGTCACAATAATGAGAAGGAAAGCCTTTTTCCACTTGACTAAGGACAGTCGGGTGGAGGACAGAAATTGATGTGTTTGCAGAGCCATTCCCTGACCCCTCCTCCCCTCTATTCAGCTCCACACAAACGGCTGAATCCACCAGCTGACACCAGGCAGCTGTTCAAAAGACTGGATACAAAAATCAACTTCCCTCCCACCATGAGGGCAAAAAAACCACAAAAACCCACTGAAGACAGTTGCGAGATGAAAGTACTGGAGTTGGGTATTGCTGGTGCTGTATGCCATGCTTAGTTAATCGTAATACCTAAAGCAGACTTGTCAACCCTTGTGTGATAGCTAAGATGAGCTCATGCTTTCCACCAGGCTGCGAAGAGAAAAGGCTATTTGAGACCCCACCCAACAATGAAACGGCAAATATTTCATGTGAAAGGAGAGGCACTGCGGTTAGAAAAGTGGGACAACTCGACAGTTGTTCAACAGCAGATTGATTGATAAAATAGCAAGCGCGAGCCTGATGCTGTCACATACATTGAAAGCCGTTGATGACCTTATCTGCAATTACCAAAGGCTGCCAAAGTTAGATTGCTGCTGTCGGGAAAGCCTGCATTTCTAGACTGGTCAGCAGCAGGGCCGACCAAGATGGCTAAAGCAAAGCTGAACCGAGCAAAGATTTGCAGGCTTAGTTAAGCCCCCCCACCCAATTAAAACCCGCATTAACCACCAATTAGTCGACAACGTAGCTAGCTGGAATGCTAATGCCTGAAAGACTGGTCGTGATTTCACAATTTTGGACTACTTGTAAAAAAATATATATATATCTAGCCGAAAAAGGTTACAGCTCACTTTTTTGGTTACCAACAAAATATCTAATTGTCCGACCTGCCCGAAGCTCAACAAAGGTTGATAAAGAAACTGACGATGTAATATTTCTCTTCCCGGTGCCATCCAGCCGCCGCAAAGGCAAGAGTTCCCAGACTATAGGATGTATGTATGCGGTGCATATTTTTTTCTGGCAGTGAAAAGGGGTGATTGCGTGCAGACCCTTGGCATCAAATAAGTCCTCAAAACGTAGACAATACATTTTTTAAAGACTTGAATTAACTCCTAATAAAATGTTTGGGTCAGCCGTATTCTTAGAAACATCCATAAAAGGAGCTAAATTTGGCATGTCTGGTAACCCGATTTGGCATGTAACGTTAGGCTAATCTAGCTAGGTAACCGACAAACTGCCCAGTTTTGGGGCATAATAGGCCGAAAGACTACGGGGTTTGGAGATTGCAAACGAAGTGTGAGTGTTTGTTTCTGCAAATAAAAGTTTTACGCGACAGCATATCTTGCTGCTAGCCAGGCAGTGTGAGCTAGCTAGTTAGCTAGACCACTAACTAGACAAGAAAAAAAGTTGTTGTCCAGACAGACAACTAGCTAACTAATTACATAGCTAAATTGTAAATTCTGTTTAAATGTGTCCTGATGTTGAGTCCTCAACACCGAACATACATTTTCCAGGCTAAATCCCAATTTCCACTAACGCAGTGGGCCTCTGGTGGTAACTAGCGTTGCTAGCAGTAACCAGGTCCATGATGCCGTTAGCCCAAATGCCCTGTTCACACCATCATACCAACTAATTATTAAGACAGTGTGCCATTAATACAATTTAACTAAATCAGGAAGAATCAACCGCCCGACAACTGGCCGATTAGCTTCCAATACGGTCTGGCAAGCGATGGTAAGTGGAACCCATTTTCTTTTGTTTGTCCATGAAGATTTTTTGGATTTCATTTTTACCTGGAACTGCTTTTCGCACCGGGATCCATCCCTTGAAAGGTTTTTGTCGTCGTCATTTCGACTGTCTAATTTACTACTTTCGTATTTCGATATGTAACTCGATAAACTACTAAAATGTGATTTTCTAAATAATCGGCAAGACACACAGAACTGAAATACTGACTCCACCCGACTGAGCGCACGAGAGACCAGAAGGAAGAGCGCAGCGACAAGTTATCCCAGCCCACTGGAGTTCCACTCGCTCTGGTTGGACGGAACCTCACCGACCCTCTTTCTGGTTGGTGCCACATACCGACATACCGACATTCGACGTCAATCGTTTTTCTTTGAAAGGCAACATTCTCCACCCCTGTGCGAATCATAAAATACATTTCCTATAGCTTCTTTCTTTTCCACAATTGTCTCAAAGTAACCTTATTTTTTTCTAAATAAATAAATTAAGTGCTATTTACTGCCAGTTTCATTCACATTCTGTATCTTATATTAGATCTTGATTAAAAACAAAATGCTGTCAGTACAGTATCAAGATGTTATCCAATGGTGATGAGCATGGACACACGAGGTTACTCAAGAGTTACTATATTTGTTTGGCTTGTCTTCATAGCTGTTGTATGCACAGGGACTCACTCTTGCAATGAATGACTACAAATATTTGCACCAGTTTTAATGACGTCGCACACTAAACAGAGACAAAATAAATTGAGTTTGGTTAAAAAGAGAGAATAACTTTATTTAAACTAGACATTTGAGACAATACAGATGTTTACCTGGACTAAAACATCTCTTCAGGGTTTCCTTATTACAAGCATGGCCTAGTCAAACTATGTTCAAGACATGTTTAATTTTACACAACCACTACTATATAAAAAAAGATATAAAACCCATTTTCTGAAGCAGACAACAGAAAATGAAGTTGAATAACAAACAACTCTCATTCTCAAACAGTGAACGGGGTGGAAAATAGCTTTTCTTGATCTCTGAGTAAGTGATAACCAGCCAGTCCCCAAAACAATGGACTTTTTAAGAGTCGGATCTTGCAGCGTTCGTTCGCAGCACACCTTATATGAATGGAACTAAAATCTGAGTTCTCTTAGTGGAGGTTGTTTATGTACAAAACAAGAAGGAAACAAAGGCAAGAATGAAAACACTATACAACAGCAGTTATGTATAACTGTGAGCAGGACCTATTCCGCATGGTATCGATACTGCGGTGGAAAATGGGACAAGCTGCAAAAGGAGCAGTCTGGGGGGTGGGAGAAGATGTGGGGGAGTACTTGACATGCTAGTAGAGGCCTCCTGTCTGTTGCTGGAAAACGTCGATCGTATCTTCATCCTCCATTTCCAACTGTCAGGAAAAAGGGAGGAGATTAAGTAAATTTGATATAAAACCCAATTTCATTAGATGAAATGGCATTCATGACAAAACATTTACATACATGAGCTGTGAATGGAAAGCTTTCGTTAGAAGACATTATAAATTGAACATTCTTTCAGCATGCACAAATGTTAATTGATATTCCCAAACAGGGAGGAATGTATAATGTGTTATTGCTGGAATGGTGTTGTTCAAGCAAAATAGAGTGAACTGACGTAATAAATCAGTTCCTCCCATGAGACACCAGGCTTACCTGTGCAGGTGTGTCTGTCTCGTTTATTGGCTGTCCATCGAACCGGAACCGGATTTGCCTAATCGTCAATCCCTATAGACACAGACACTAAATTCCATTAAACTGTCTGGCACAAAACAATCTCTCCAAGTAAAATGTCCAAAGAAAACAATCTTTTCCCAACCCCTGCCAAGCAATCCATTAATAGTGTACGGCATTGAGGAAGCAAGGTTAGCCAATCCTTTAAAAACTCCTGTCGCTTCTCTACTATGTGAATGAAAACACTGCAGAAAGCAAGGGATGAGAAGATTGGGAAGGGTGTAACTATATTGCCACTCCATATCCACGTTGGCCGAAATCATTTTTATCAGATAAAGGAAAAAACAACAGGATAAGGAGGGATGTGGCTTCTACTCAACAAAGCCAGTAGAGCCTGGCCTACTTCCATGACATTTACATTTTAGTCATTTAGCAGACACTCTTATCCAGAGCGACTAAAAATGCATACATTTTCTTTCTTTTTTTTCGTACTGGTCCCCCGTGGGCATTGAACCCACAAACTTGCCGTTGCAAGCGCCATGCCCTACCAACTGAGCTACACAGGAGTCTACTTCATAGCCTACTTCCATGACTTCATAGGTCTAAAGAGACACACAATATCCATTATGGGCGGGCACACACACACACACACACACACACACACACACACACACACACACACACACACACACAGAGAGAGATTATGCCTGGGCAAGCCTGGATAAGACAGGCCTAGCACCAGAGAGCAAAGGCTCAGTTTCTACATCTCTGCCTCAGTATCTACATCTCTGTACTTGCCAGTGCAAGCAGTATGAACACAATCATTCAAAAAGACATGTAGAACATAACAGCTCCAAGTGCACTAGGGAAGAGAACAAAAAGACCTTTCATATGTTGGGAGAATCCAATGCCAAGAATCCTAATTTAAAAGTACTTATTAGGTAATGCAGCGTAAATCCCCTCAATTATCCTGTAAGATCATACATAGCACAGATCAGATTGGCCATATTATCCAGCAGTAAGGCTTAGTATTTACTAATCAGCCTACAGCCAGAGAGAGAGAGGCAAGTTAAGCTTAAGCCTTACTAATGCAAATTGCATTGAATATGACAAGTACATTTGGTGCATATTAAAATAAAGGGTATTTTACCAAATAAAAAGTGTTTCAACACTAGAATCAGAAGAGTGGACAGTTAAGAATCATTACATTTGAGTCATTTAGCAGACACTTTTATCCACAGCAATTAGGGTTAAGTGCCTTGCTCAAAGGCACCGACAGATTTTTCACATAGTCGGCTCGGGGATTCGAACCAGCGACCTTCCGGTTAACCACTAAGCTATATGCCACACATAGAGCTGGGACACGGAATAATGACGACGATGAAAGGAAGATGATAATATGATGAAGACAATACAGCCCCAAGCGCTCGTCTCCTGTCACAGACAATAGAGACTACATCTGACAGTGTACAGATCAAAGAGATACAATTGTATAAAAGGGTGCATGTATCACGTCCTCTCTTCAATGAGTTTCCTTGTCCTCAATGGATAATATGAGCTGCCATCTTTCATCAACCCCTGTATTCCCATAGTTAGGGTCAGGACTTTTTCCAGGTCAGGTTCATTAGGGAAAAGTTCCTGGGCCCAAATTCATAAAGCATCTCAGTGTTCATGTTTGTTTACCTATACACATACGTATGTGGAATACACAGTGCAAAGAAATTATTAATTACAGGTTCACTTCTCGACAATAGGAAAGTAACTAAGCAAATAAAAGAGTACAAAAAAATAAAAGGTCAATGAACAGGAACTAGGATAAAAGTGTTGCTAACACATCCGGCCGTGATTGGGAGTCCCAGCGTCGTCCGGGTTAGGGGAGGGTTTGGCTGGGGAAGGCCGTCATTGTAAATAAGAATTTGTTCTTAATTGACTTGCCTAGTTAAATAAAGGTTAAAAAAATACAAGGAAGCACTCAAACGAATTGAAGTAGGATATTTACAAATGTGCCGGGGAATAGTGCAATAAATTGACATTGTGCAGGAATATGAATCATTCTTAGGCGGAGGAATGATGACGTAGGACTAGTTTTGCCTTGGCCCCTTTAGATCATAATGAATAATTTACATGTACAGAGGGGGACCTTGATCAGCACTCCCACTCTGAGACACTTTATGAATACAGGCCCTGACCCTAAGTATAGGGTATAGGTGCTGCTAGCTGCATATTACTTGGCCCATGTCCAGAGACCACCTCTACCCCCTCCGCTATTCATGCAGATTCAAAAGGACTTGATAGGTATAACCATTATGGTAGTAGCTCAACCTTGCCCTCAGATGCCGCTGCTGATGTTGTGCAGTCAGTGGCATTATCATAGCTGCCATTTCAGACTCACCTGTCTATCACAGTACGCCTTCATGAGTTTGCTGAGTGGCGTGTGTCTCTTGATCTTGAACTGCACCACCGAGCCGTCCTGTCCCGCCACCTTCAGGTTTATGTGGTCGTTGTTTTCTGTTTTCACTCCCTCCTGATGGACACAACAAACATTGGGGGTGTATTCAGTGAGATTCAATGCAGATGCAGTATAAATGTATAAACATTTCAGCTTCTCTTTTAAGGCGCACTATGCGGAAATCGCTTCACTATTTCCTTGTTGCTAAAATTAGAATATTCCGCTGTGAAATATATTTTCCATAACCAAAAATATTGTATTTTCAGCTGTTTGAAGCTGGTATACAAAACCGAAAGTAAAAGATGCAAAAAAATCAAACTTAAGCGTGGGAAGCATAGAAATAACGCATATAGAACAGATCTACTGCTCTAGACTTGCTTTCAATGAGAATGACAGCTTTATAACTCACATTTCTATGTGAATTTTGTTGGGTCACCCAAAAAGTTACAAATTGCAGCTTTAAACATTGGCTTGTTCAACACTGAATACAATATATGGTAACTTTGCCACTTTTAGAAACGCTAGTATTTACACACTAGCATTGCTGGTTATTAGCTTGCAAAAAAATATATAGCATTTAATTTCAACTTACTCTGACGATTGTCTGTTGTCCTTATTCAGGGGGGGATTTGAGAAAAAACAAACATCTAATGGAAGGTGTAATTAAACAGACTTTCAAAACGTGGGTCTGTTGTAGACCCATGCAGTTCTTCAGCGAGGTCAGTTCCTCTCGCCTTACCTCATTTCAAAATAAAAGTACCCCAGAGGTCATTGCTTTTTTTGTGCTGGTATGGCGCACATGCAGGACTTTTATTTAGTCATGAGGTAAGTGGAGAGGAATTGGGTCTACAACATTCTGAATGTTATATTAGATGTTTTTTCTCAATTTCCCCTCTGCATAAGGACCAGCCGTATGGATAATCGGCAGAGTAAGTTGAAATTAACTTCTGGATTCTTTTTTTGTAAGCTAATAACCAGCAATGCTAGTGTGTAAATACTAGCGTTTCTAAAAGTGGCAAAGTTACCATATATTGTATTCAGTGTTGAACAAGCCAATGTTTAAAGCTGCAATATGTAACTTTTTGGGTGACCCAACAATATTCACATAGAAATGTGAGTTATAAAGCTGTCATTCTCATTGAAAGCAATTCCTAGTAACGCTAGTATGTAAATACCAGATACAAATGTTGCTTGGCTGATACAGTTGATACAAAGCAAATGATCAGTCGGGTCCCAGGCAAAAACCTTTTTTTTTTTTTTACTCCTATGTGTTTACATAGAGTTTTTGTCAGCAGTGCACTGTCTGAATATAAGCAGTTTCTGAACAGTGAATATAGACCAAATATTTAAAGTTTTAAAGTCGTGACATACACAAGTTCATCTGTCTTGACTAATATTTAGATGGCACTGTGGCAATCTAACTCCAGAGTGGAATTTATCATGCTGACTACAGGATAGGTGCTTTACACATTCTAGAATTCATCCAAATGATGACAAATATTAAACATGTATGTGTCAAACATTTTATCATTGGTCAACACACAGGATTGATGCATTCAAAATATTGATAATACTTTTAAACATGAAAACACATAGAAATAAAACATGGTTTTCAACAGTGCCTCAGTCACAGCATTTCACTCATTTGTAACACGCTGTGATAGATGGCTCCATAAACAGACGAGGGGACCCTTGTTGTAGCCATTAATTAATTAACAATGTAACAAGTTTGCAACCTGAGAAGTTTTGACAAAGTGAGGAATGCATTTGATTGATACAACCAGTTCACAACCGCTTGGATGTGAACTGAGTTTGTCAGATTACATTTTTAAATACAAAAGATTAATAACTGAAGAGAGTATGCATGCATGTCTGACTGTCCTGTTCAGCTAGCAAACGCTAGTTAGCTGGGAATCAAGCAGCAAGCTGCGCGTGCACAGGTCTTCCGGTGTCTCCAATGGAGTACTTGCATTTTTAAAACTTGAGTCTACTAAGATCTCAAGTAAGGAAATATTACATGTACATTTTTCCTTAGTTCTATTTGAGTTATGTATGTGAAGAAATGTGATGAGATGTCGGCATATTTTCAAGCAACTCACCTTGGGTTTCTCGTCAGCCATGGTTACTCTATTTGCGCTTCTCTACGCCGCCACACAACGAATAGTCGTGTACGCGCACGTACCCGCTCCCGGTTAAATTACCGGCCTTGCGTGCGCGATCACAAACACATGCTCGTGCCCTGTACTTCACATTCATTGGCCAACGTGGGTCACAAGGTAACATGTTGAGCGCTGGCAGAGAGCGGGAATGTCGTAATGCGCGTTTCTGTGACACGTGCACGCGCGTTTTATATCACGTTCCCTTTTGTTTTGTTTTATGAAAATATTCACCGAAAACGTCCTAATCCTTTGATGTTAACAATGCCATTGCTTTACATTTGCTCAATACAAATCTGTTTATTTAGGAATGTGTACTGAAGGGTCAGTGTTTGGGAATTTAAAGCATTCTGGAATTTTGTCATGGAAGAGAGGACTGATCCTCAGTAGCCATCTTGTTTTTATAGACCATAACATTCAGCCAACAAATTATGCACAGTTGTACCACAGATAGAACAATTAAATCATTGGGTGTACAGTACTTGTACCATTATAGTGGTACAAGTACCGTCTAGTGGCTAGGATTCGGCGCTCTCACCGCCGCGGCCCGGGTTCGATTCCCGGTCAGGGAATGACTCATTTGGGGCGGCAGGTAGCCCAGTGGTTAGAGTGTTGGGCCCGTAACCGAAAGGTTGCTGGATCGAATCCCCGAGCTGACAAGTTACAAATCTGTCGTTCTGCCCCTGAACAAGGCAGTTAACCCACTGTTCCTAGGCCGTCATTGAAAATAAGAATTTGTTCTTAACTGACTTGCCTAGTAAAATAAAGGTAAAATAAATAAAAATAGAGATGACCCACAAGTAACTAATGTTACCTATAAAGAATTGGATGGATGTTGATGAAGTCCAGAAAGGTGCAACATTATAACTCCCATATTTTCCTATTATGTCATTGGAAACTGCCTAAATGTTATAAGGAAAATGTTATTAGACAATATATGTTTTAATTATTAACAAAATCTGCACATTGTGGTAAATAAATAACTGTTTGCATAAAGTCCTCATTAGTTCTTAACACTTTGAGAAAAGTAGTACCAAAACATTATGATTAGTAGATATTCGTACTCGTTGATTTTATTCATTGTAATAATATATTCTCAAATTGACAACTGACTAATTGTGTCCCCTTTGTTGCAAGCTTTGATAGAGAATATGCATTCACATTTCTAGTCAGGCACGACACAGCATTTCCCTATGACATCAGACATGCGCACGCTTAGGGGTCCTTCAAATGAATTGTTGAGGCGACTAATTTCTATATTATATATTTGAAATGTCATTATTTGTATCGCTTGTGGACTAAGTTATATTTATTGATTCGCTTTATTGACTTGATTAAAGTGGGTGGTAATGGAGGAGGTAGATGTGGAGCCGACAACTACTGTAAGTACTGCTCGTGCTCGGTTGTTGTGGACTCATAATGTGTCCAGGGCAGGCTATGCAATTAGCTCGCTAACAATTCATTCAAACGTCTTTGAGCTCAAGTGTCCACAATAAAACTGGCAGTACTGCACAAGTGGGTTGAAAGATACTAGTTGTAAGGCAGAATAATCTTTAGGCCGTTAACTACCTATGTCAACATAAATAAACTAACGAGAATTGTCTCTCTTACAGCCTATCCCTGGGGTAGACGGCAACCAAAAACACTTGGGATTTGTGTGGGGTCCTGGAGATATCCTGGTTTATGAGACCATTTACAAAGCATCAGGTAGATATGAGAGTTGAACGTATAACTTGACAGTAAAGTCATGACTCAAAGCATGTCAAAGAACAAAGCATCCTCCTCTCTAACTCACTCTCCCTGTGCATCTCTTCAGATGGATCTGCAGGGGGTTGTCCCTTCGTCCATGAGGTCAGGAAAGATGAGGACATCTATTCCCCTATTTTGCGTAAACTCTTCAATGAGTCCCATCACATCTTTGTTGGTCTGCAGAGGATCATAGAGGATCTACCCAGCAAGAACAAGAAACCCCAGTAAGGCTGGGATAGGCTACTTTCTCTTGTAATTCAAACTATGGCTCTGAGTTTTCATTTGTCATATGGTCAGGAAAAACTCCTGGTTCTAAATATAACCAAACAGTGGTGATATGTGTGACTTAATCTCATAGTAATCAAAAGGTTTTGCATTTTAATGGGTGCACTCATGTATCAATTTCACATTTATTCAGGTTTGTCAGTATTAGCAAGAACTACAGGTCTGTGATTCGAGCATGCATGGAGGAACTCCAGCAGGTCGCAGGTATAGTAAATGGCAACATTTCAACAATCTTATGCTTAACTATGCAGTTCATAGACAGACTTAAGTAACATGCTATTTCCCCTCACTTTGCAGTTTCTACACAAGATGCAGCTTTGGCTACACAGTATGGAAATCAGGTAGAGTACATGTCTGCGCCTATTCAGTTCTAGACTAACAACTTTTTTATTTATTTAATCTTTATTTAACTAGGCAAGTCAGTTAAGAACAAATTCTTATTTACAATGACGGCCTACCTACAGGGACAGCCATAGTAGTACGGCGCCTCTGGAGCAAATTAGGGTTAAGTGCCTTGCTCAAGCACACTCACCTTGTCAGCTCAGGGATACGATCCAGCAACCTTTCAGCTACTGGCTCTAACCACTAGGCTACCTGCCGCCTTATATCAAGAGAACATAACCCAAGTAATATAACATTAAATCAGCAAACGTGAGAAAGTTATCTTGAATCGATGAACACCTTTTTGTAATGTTATACAACTCATAGACTGTCTTAGTGTATCATAATGATTCCCTTGGCACGACTCTTCTCTCCTGTTTTTCATGATAGGTGTCAATCCTGCTGGCAGTAGAGCTGATCTGGAACCTTTGTGAAGTGTTGTTCATCGATGCAGCTCCAGGTAGTCTATATTTTGTGTGTCAACTGTAACGTTGCTTTGGACACAGAAGCATCCTCTAGGTGTGAACCATAGAGCTAGATAGAAGACCCATCTTTGTATCTGTGCCATTACAATGTCTGTGACAGCATTAGTACATTTTCTTATTTTTTATTGGATGATTGCTCCCACAGGGGTTGCGTTAATGCAGGATTCTGCATTTTTCACTAATTTTTCTCACGCTGATCTAAAATGCTTCTTATTGTAAGTTCTGCTAGGCTTCAGTCAGGGTTTGCTCCAAATCATGATTGTTAAAGGACTAATTTTGTGCTTCAGTTCTACTTCTCCAATTGGATTAAATATATTTGCTCTCGTCATTGGATCATCGCCGCTCTGACTGATGTGTAGGCTACTTTTCTCCAGTACTTTCCTCCAGTGTAGTTTTTCTCCAGTAGCAAGTTAAAATGCAATATTAACTTCAAGCTAAATGTAAACATTAGAAATATGATGGCCATGTATCGTTTTTGCAAAAAATACCTTGCTTTTCATTGAAAGTTAATTTACTTATGTCTGCCTGCAAGCCAAATAGCGTTGCACTTCTGTTGTCATCTGATGAAAACGATTTTCTGGCGAATGTGTTGCACTAATGTATTTTGTCTAAAGAAAAACTACAGTTGTAAGCCCCTGATCACTCTATTGAAGCCAAAAAACACTTGACTTTCAATATGAAACACAGGCTGATTTCTGAAAGCTAACGCGACCCCTGTCTGAACTCGTATGAATCCCCACCCAGTTGACTATTTTAAAATGGTGGAAGCCCTCGATGGCAATGCTAAAAGGGGTTATAACCATGATGAGTCATCTATCTCTATGGTGTGAACAGAATAATATTTTCTGCACCCTATTTTTTTGTATGTGACCCTCCAGCTGGCTCCCTGATGCTCCACCTGCTCGACTGGGTGAGGCTGCACAAGGCTGACGTGGATGAGAAGGCCAGGGAGATGCTGGCGAGTGAGAGCCCCACAGAGCACCAGGCCTACTGGGACGTGGTACGTACACATACACCCCTCTCCTGTCTCTGTCTGCCTTTTTAAAACTCTATTGGCACAGTGACCGGACTCTACAGTGCAACCAGTTTACTCATATATGTAGCTAAAAATAGATGTGTGCTAACTTTAAAAGTTATGTATGAGCATGTGATTTTATAGTGAACAAAATTGCTGACGTAGCTATTTTCAAAGTATTTCTGCCGTTTTTGTCTCATAGCTGGTAGCTACTCACACACAGAACTACAAATCCCATATAGCTTTCCTTCCTTGAGCTGCAACAGTGTGCACTGTGAGTGAAGTGCTGCAAGATTAAGTTTTAGAAGTGCACAGCTTAGAAGTTCGTTGATTTCACCTGAAAGTCTACTAAAGTGTGACTTTGTTCTTGTGTTTCTTGGCTATTCACAGCGCTTCGTTCACATGCTATGTGTTTTTCCAATGTTAGTTTGAGCTCAACTGCTAGCGAAGAGACTGAATGACTCAAATATTTGAGGGTACATTGTAATTTTTTGAGCATGGAACACTCTGAAGAACATTTTATTCATCAACTTTTATTAATTTCTTATCATAAAAACTCTTCCTCAAATACTTTCATTGTGCTCCTTAATTTCTTTGTGTGCTCCAAAATTGTTCAACTTAAGAGCACATGTGCTCCTTGTAAAAAAATATCAGCGTAGAGCCCTGTTTGATCAAAACGTCTTTTGTGGATCCTGACGATCTCAAGTGGAATTTTGAGGTCAAATTGATTGCTTCCAATGTGGTTGAAATAAACTGTCATTGATATACTGTATTTTATCTTTGCAGACTTTCATTGCCAAGTTTAACTCCTATAACATATGTCTATTGTTTAATAACTGCTATTCATGTGTACAATATGTTTATTTGTGCACTAGTCTGTATGCAGATATTCTTTCTCCCCGATTGAACCACACTGTCCCCTCTCTGTGTGTCTCCAGGTGATCAGCTACGTGCTGCTGGGACGGATGGACGAGGCCAGGCAGGTCCTGGTGAAACAGGCAGCTCTGCAGCCTGCAGCCAGGGCCATGTTCAAACTGCTGGACAACCTGCTCATGAAGATGCCCATCTTCAATGTACATAATGCGTTTCTACCTGAACGTTTCACCCTCCTGAACAGCACCCAGTTTTAACCACAGAATCAAGTAGAACACGTATATTATATACAACATATTATATGTATCTCTATGGTTGTAACTACCTCTCTCCTCTGACATCCTACTGTAGCCTGGTGAGACTCAGACCCTGACAGAGTTTGATGTAAAGTGGAGACACTGGCGTGAGGAGGTGGATCGTTGTCTCCAGGACCAGTCCTTCGCCAGCAATCCCCACCTGGAGGACATCTGTAAGGTCAGTGGCACTGCCCAATACCTGCCCTGGCACACTATACCTGCATCTGTTTGTTGATCAGTAGAGGTCGGTAACAGGTATACACTGAGTGCACAAAACATTAGGAACATAATGTTACATAATGTCATAATATGGAGTTGCACCCCCTTTTGCCTCAGAACAGCCTACATTCGTCGGGGCATGTACTATACAAGGTGTCGAAAGCATTCCACATGTCCATGCCCATGTTGACTCCAATGCTTCCCACAGTTGTGTCAAGTTGGCTGTATGTCCTTTGGGTGGTGGACCATTCTTGCGCCTGGCACCTACTACCAATCCCCCGTTCAAAGTCACTTAAATATTTTGTCTTGCCCATTCACCCTCTGAATGGCACACATACGCAATCCATGTCTCAATTGTCTCAAGGCTTAAAAATCCTTCTTTTTAACCTGTCTCCTCCTTCATCTACACTGATTGAAGTGGATTTACCAGTTGACATCAAGGGATCATAGCTTTCACCTGGTCAGTCTGTCATGAAAAGAGCCTAATGTTTTGTACACTCAATGTAGGTACCTGTAGTATACAATGTATATCTTAGCCAAAGGGAACTCGGTCTGTACATTGAGTCCATTCTTTGGCTCTTTCCCTGCATCTGTGTGAGCGTGAACTGTAGAGGAGCCAAAATGATCTGTTGTTGGTTCTGTCTGTCTCTTCCATCTAGTATCCATATGTTCCACCTGTTGATCCATTAATTCATTCAGTCATATTTTATCCGTACCCTCCTAATTATCCATCCTTGGTTTATCCGTACCCTCCTAATTATCCATCCTTGGTTTATCCGTGCCCTCCTAATTATCCATCCTTGGTTTATCCGTACCCTCCTAATTATCCACCCATGGTTTATCCGTGCCCTCCTAATTATCCATCCTTGGTTTATCCGTACCCTCCTAATTATCCATCCTTGGTTTATCCGTACCCTCCTAATTATCCATCCTTGGTTTATCCGTACCCTCCTAATTATCCATCCTTGGTTTATCCGTACCCTCCTAATTATCCATCCTTGGTTTATCCGTGCCCTCCTAATTATCCACCCATGGTTTATCCGTGCCCTCCTAATTATCCACCCATGGTTTATCCGTGCCCTCCTAATTATCCATCCATGGTTTATCCGTGCCCTCCTAATTATCCATCCATGGTTTATCCGTGCCCTCCTAATTATCCACCCATGGTTTATCCGTGCCCTCCTAATTATCCACCCATGGTTTATCCGTGCCCTCCTAATTATCCACCCATGGTTTATCCGTGCCCTCCTAATTATCCATCCATGGTTTATCCGTGCCCTCCTAATTATCCACCCATGGTTTATCCGTGCCCTCCTAATTATCCATCCATGGTTTATCCGTGCCCTCCTTATTATCCATGTAGATCCTGGTTGGTGATGAGGATGTTCTCCTGGAGCACAAGGAGCTGCTGAGTACCTGGTATCACTTCCTGGTCACCAGACTGCTGTTCTCCCACCCCACTGTCAAGCCCACAGAGCTACACTACTACGCACAGGTACTTACTACTACACACGGGTACTTACTGCTACATTATACGTGATACAGAGTTGCACTAGCATGCCCCACAACACTATGAGTAATTGTCCTGTGCTATGTGTGTGTTCCAGTCGAGCATGCACATGTTCCTGGACACGAGAAGTCTCCCAGAGCCCCTAGACAGCATCCTGCTGGCAGCCTTTGAGTTTGACATCCACCAGGTCATCAAGGACTGCAGGTGAGGACAATAGAAATACAGAAACCAAAGTCATTATATTTCTATGGTATAGAATCTAGGAAGAGTAGCTGTGTTGTTAAGGTAAAGGTAACTGCTAATGGGGATAAGAGGAAATAAATGTGGGGGCTAGACAACATAATTTCCCCTCTCTCTCCTCATGTAAACTACTGTTCACTTTCATATGTTGTGATATTTTTTACATGTTATTTGTACTTTCCAGCATTGCTCTCAACAACTGGTGGTTTGTGGGGCATCTGACTGACCTGCTGGACCACTGTAAACTGCTCCAGTCACACAACCTACAGTAAGCTAAGCACACCACTGTCCCACAAAAGGTTAACATTAACTGCCAAATGATACAAGCTTTCAGTATTGTTCTAATATTAACATTGATCATAATCATAGAGAGAGAAATTGGTGTGTTCAGGTCAAATGTTTATAGTAACAAAAAGTATTTGGGTGGCATACACTTTAAGGCATACACTTGAATAAAGTAAAAACCTGCAATCACTGAAATATTTTAATGTATTTTTTTTTTAGCAGCAGACATTAGAACAAACGGAAGTGTTTTGGTGGCAGCCTTCATCAGCGTTGATCATAATAACGTGTTCTCTGTTTGTGTTGATTAGTTTTGGCTCCAACCTGAGGGAGTTTCTACTGCTGGAGTACGCCTCAGGACTCTTCACCCATCACAGGTGAGACAGACCCACTAGTCTGGTTAGTATAGATTTGACTATATGCATAACTCCCAGTGCCAACATGTCTCTGTTTTTCTAATAGATAACTCGCACATACACAATCACATCTACAAAACTACACATGCAGAGGTACACTGTGTTCAGCAGGTATATTTTAATGAAAGAGCGGTGTTGTCGGCTACGCATATAGGTCTCTTCCCCTATTTTACCTCCTCCAGTGCTGCTCCTATTGGATGATTGGTTAAGCTGTGCATGATTAACTAGCTATTTCCTGTCTCTCTGGTCCTCAGCCTATGGCAGCTGGCTGTGGACTACTTTGACCACTGTCCAGAGTTTGGCCGTGTGTACCTGGAGCTACAGATAGAGCGTGTTCCTCTGGACACGGAGCGCAAGGCCCTGAAGGTGATCAGGATCTGTGAGCAGAGGCAGATGACTGAACATGGTAGATAAGATGCATACTCACTCACTCACTCACGCACACACACTCTTATCCAACTCTGCATGGAGCTCTCACTGAGACCCACATTCAGTCTCACCCCCTCTCACTTCCTCAACTTGCACACTTACTAAAGTACACATGGAAAATACATAGAAAATTCCCTGATTCTGTCATGCCTGTTGTGGATAACAGCCCCTAACTCTGTGGTAAAATGTCTCTCTCTGTGTTGCAGTGAGGAGCATCTGTAAGATCATGGCCAAGAAAGCCCTGAGGAACAACAGACTGGGCTCAGCTCTATCCTGGAGCATCAGAGCCAAAGACGCCGCCTTCGCCACCCTCATATCAGAGAGGTACTGTATGTCTACAGGGGATTTTACTGATCCTGACCATGTGACCAGTTTGTTTGAAAAGGCCTTCGTCCTTTCCTTGATGTCACAACTGATCTAACATGAGTGGGTTAATGAAAGCTACGTAGTGGAGTCACTGTTAGATCTGTAATCATAACATGAGTGGGTTAATGAAAGCTACGTAGTGGAGTCACTGTTAGATCTGTAATTATAACATGAGTGGGTTAATGAAAGCTACGTAGTGGAGTCACTGTTAGATCTGTAATTATAACATGAGTTGGTTAATGAAAGCTACGTAGTGGAATCACTGTTAGATCTGTAATTAAAACATGAGTGGGTTTAACCCAGTCTCTATCCTAGTCTCTATCCTAGGTATACTCTATGGTCTATATATATCTTTGTGGTCTATCTCAGGTTTCTCCAGGACTACAGTGCCAAAGGGACCTTCTCTGATCTGGACCTGATTGACAACCTGGGCCCAGCCATGCTGCTCAGTGACAGGCTTACTTTTCTAGGTATGGGGTGCAAATGTGTACATACACAGACATGAAGCACTGTAAACACACAAGCAAACAGTCCTTGGTAGGGCTCTATGCTGACCTTTTTTTATAAAGAGTTGAAAAATATAGGCGCACAAAAATACATTTAGGAGCACAATACAAATATTTGAGGTAATAAAGCTAGAATCCTTCCTGTTTATTTAGGCACACTGGTGCTCCTAAATAAAAATTCAAAGTCGCACAGCGAATGTAGGCGCACATGCAAGTAAAATGGTCGCACTGTAGATCCCTGCTTGGTGTTGCTTGTTAACTTGAGATTCAGTCAGCCACATATCACACACACACACACACACACACTGGATCAGAGCCATAATGTATTTAGGCCTTTCTATTAAATAATTTACTCCCCAGTCACACAGGAGCAAAGTGGTCCGTATAAGGCTGCGACTTAACGCTGCTGCAACAGCTGATGATAACCTACAGCTGGGGAAAATGTAACATGTGAGTGTAATGTCTCACTTTACAATTAGTCACTCATGAAGGCAGAACTAACTGTTCATTGACTATGTATGTAATGTTATCTCGTTCTTAAACAATCAAGTGGAACCACAGTGTATTTACATTTAGGCCATACAAGTTATACCAGTGCTGTAGCGAGTAGAATTAGAATTCTCTTTCTAAACAATTCTACAGTGACTATATTGGGTGTTCCATCTGGCATCATGTATGATTGATTGATGGTTCTCACATAATTTCTCGGAATTTGGTGCACTTGGCAGATCATTTTTACGCCATACTATGTCTGTTTAACCAATGAGAGAGCATCATGTGATTGTATCTGTTCATTCTGTTCCTGTCCTGGGTCATATTCATTAGCACCATTTCCTGAAGAAAACAGGATGGACTACCTGAACTTGTCCAATAAGAAACACTTGTTACTGCTTTCTGTAGCAAAACATTTTTTGTACTGATAAATGTGATCCTGTTGTCTGCAGGGAAGTACCGTGAGTTCCACCGGCTGTATGGCGAGAAGCGTTTCTCAGATGCCGCCAAGCTCCTCCTCTCCCTGATGACGGCCAAGATCGCCCCCCGTTCCTTCTGGATGACTCTGCTGACTGACGGCCTGCCCCTACTGGAGCAGAAAGAGGTCCGCTGCAATGTACTTACCTAGTGGATAGCATATTCCATAGATTGAATTTCTCTTTTTTTGGTTTACTAGCTAAATATGAACGGCAACACATCTTAAAAGTCTAAAAGAAAATTATATATATTATCAAAAGATTTAAGTTAAAAGATCTCCTTACCTTATTGATTCCTATCAACTCTGTATCTCTGAATATATGCTCTTACCTTTGTCTTTGGCAGGTGGTTTTGTAGATGGTGCCTCTTTAGGGTAATCTCCTTTTGTTGGGGTCAGTTGGATAATCTCTGGGCGTGTCCTGTTGCAGGTGATCTTCTCTGCTGATCAAACTCATGAGCTGATGTTCTGTCTAGAGGAGCTGACCTCAGGGAAGAGTGTTCCCAACCCAGACAGACCCATGCAGGTGCTGGTTTATACACACCCTCTATCTGTCTGTTTCCCTTTCACTCTCCTAACACACTGTTTTATAATATGCTCTAATCTCTACAGTTGCTTAGCCCGGGTTAGCAACTGTTCACACTGCACTAGAGCCTCCTTAGCCCAGGCTAATCGACTGTTCACACTTGCACATTCTAAAGTGGGTTAACACCAACCTTAGCCCAGGGCTAAGCTGGCCCTGCTCCCGAAAGGGTTTAGCACAGACTTTTCATTGCTTGCCAATCGCACATTTCCATTGTCACCTAATTTGAGTATTGTACTCCAGAAAAGTGACCGTTGGTTTCATTTAACATCAAGTATTATATACTTATGAAAAGGGCTTACCAAGCAAATTTTCCAAAAGGACTAAATTCTAGGTACAAATTAATAGTTATTTAGTTTAGCTCACTTCTCGAGTGCTCCAACTCTTTTCTACCTCGAATTAGTCATTTTGGACGTTTTTCTTGGTAAGCCCTTGTCATGATTTTGTCTGAGCAGCCCACCTGCACTATTACATCATCATTATGGAATCACTAAAAACATTCTGATGAGGACGATCCATGAAATGTGTTTCCCTGTGCTTTTACAGGATGAGGACATCGAGACGACCAAGATTGAGCTCCTGCGGCTCGCGCTAGCCCGCAACCTGGCCATGGCCATAGTGAAGGAGGGGACAGTGGAAGTTCGACACACTTAAAGACGAGCGCTTATCTTATTCATATTTTTGTACTGTATATAAACCAAATCAAGTCTGATCAAAATGTGGTATTTGAATTAAGTTCTGTGGATATGCTTGACATGAACACTGTGGCCGGGATTCAAATGTGCATTGTTGACAAGCACACTGCACTGTCAATGTGCCCTTTGAAAGACCATTTCCCTAACATTCGCTGAGATCAAATTCACAAACGCTGTGGATGTCGGCACAAATATGACCTTTAAGTCAACTTGTCGATAATGTGCCTTCGATTGAATACGTCTTTCTTTTTTACCAGCCTATGGTATGAATAGAAAAGCAATGCCCTAACAAAGACAAAAGATTACAATCAGCTAAATTACATCAAATAAAATAAATCCTTTAATTCCTCATGCAGCAAACAAATAGCACATGTAATACAGTATGTACAATCGTAAAACATATTTCAAGACCTTTACACATCACATTGACCTCTACACATCTTCTGACTAGAGATGATCTGACAAGCGATAAGTACACCTACGTACAGAGCTATTGTGCCCCTCACAATGTTACAAGTCAGACACAACCAGAGAGAGGACATTAAGAGGAAGGGGCAAACTGGCTGCTTTCCAATTCCCTAACCTGTGCACTTGCTCACTCGTCCTTGTGGATGTAAAAGCAATGTATTTGTGCCGGCATGGGTTAGGAGTCTCCACCATATTCTCACATCTGTCCATTCCTTTTGAATGGGTTAGATTGAAGGTTAGCAAATCAACCTTTCAATATAGCTCAAGTACGAAATCACTGCCCTATTGTGGGCTCAATATTACTGGAAAGGATTTTGACTTGTTTCTTTCACCTTCTTCCTCTGTTAGTTCCAACTTGTGTCAGATGACACCTTCAGCCAGTGTTAAACTTGATCAATTCAGTGATGCACTAAAATACATAATTCCAATACTGACAATGGAGAAAATAATACATCCTAAAACTCAGGACTAACGGATATCTTAACTCTGAAAACACCATGGTTAAACCAATTGGCAAGCATCAGAGAGGGAGCATAAAAAGAACCTGTACAATAAACCATAGAATAAAAACCAGCTAAGGTATGCATTTATGATCACAACTTACAGAAGCATGCCAGGAGTAACCAATATTGATTAGTGTTGCTAGGAAACCCAGTTATCAAAATAGTAGCTGTATATTCATCTGTGGTAAGACCTAAAAATGGTCCTGCAAACTCATTAAATAACTAATGTCATTGAGAAATACAATATACCTCACTTAAAAACAATGTCATAATTGCCACACTTATGTCTAATAAGGATGATCACTGGATATGCACTGAAGAAATATTGACCTCATGGAATCATGTTGGACAACTGGCTGGCCTGCGAAAATAACTTGTTCTCAGTTAATGAACACACTTAATAACAAATCAAGAGTGAGACTTGTAACCTCAATTTGGTGCATCTTTGTATAAATGTCAAACATGGAAAGAACATATTTGTTTATCTGCTCTTGTATCCCTTTAGTTGAGATGCAGTCCTGCAAGCTATTGTAAAACTGGCATATGTATGCTATATTATGCTTACAAAGTTACAAGTGCCTCAATAGCAATCACAAAGATGGTAAACATCAAAACAATCTAAAAGAAAGGTAATGGTTGGCTGATAGGTAGCACTATGTTGGTACTGTAACATTGAAGCACAGTTCTCCTATCCTCTCCTTGGCTCATCTCTCTCTGGGGTATGTGTGGTTAACATCCCCATCATGGAGTGTTGGTTTGGCCCATCCCGGCTCAGCTCTGTAGTGTATGGGGGTGGCTATAGGTGACCCCATCTGTCTGATGGAGGGAACTGGTCCACCTCGCCCACCTCTGAGCACTGCCTGTTTCCGAGAGTGAACGCTAGCTTGTAGCGGAGACGCACCTTCTCCTGCAAGAGACAAACGTTTGAAGAGGGTCAGCATGGGGTTTCACAAAGACTAAAGAGTAAGGAAATCCTGGTCCAAAAAGACCTAGGCTCTATACCAATTAATCTTTAATTGATTCATCACATCCTCTTTCCTCGTCTCCCCAAAATGCATTGGATAAAGTCAGAGAGTAGGAAACTTGATCCTCCAATATGGTTGAAAAGATGAGCTATGATGCAAGGAACCATGGAAAGATTAATTGAGATAGAGCCCTAGTCCTACAATGACTCTGGCCTGTGTATTAGGGAAGTGGGCTGCTCCCTAACCACGTGACCTGATCAAGATGACCTCTGGGCCCTCGGTAGGTCATATGACTTCCCTGACCATGTGACCTTACCAGGAAATACTCCTGGCCCTGCTCTTACCTTCAGGGGATTGGCCAGCAGCATGACCTGTGTGACGGAGGCCGGGGGAAGGATGGGGTTAAAGGGAGCCAGCTCTGTTCCTGACGGAGGCTGCAGCTTCACCTTCATTGACTGGAGGACAAGGAGAGGAGGGGTTAAGGAGTGTGAAGGAATAACACACTGAAGACGGCTGCAAAGCCGAAACATCTGTGTACACAATTTTTTTAATGAAGCTTTATGCGACATCTTTTTGAGTGCGGACCCATCACACCTTTTGTTTGGATGAAATTATACAATGTTTGAGTGCATGTAAGTAAGCAGGATTGGACAGTATTATATGAGTGCATGTTACCTTGGGCACAGCGGCCTGTAGGACCACGTTCTGGATGGGCAGTGGTGCAGTGTTCAGCATGGACACCACTAACACCAGCACGTCTGGTCTGCAAGGGGGACAGTCTGAGGCAAAGTTCAACAGCACACGCACCCCGTCCTTATCATAGGCCGTTACAGGGAGCACTTTACCTGGAGGGGACAGGACAGAGTCAATGAGAGGCTATATCAATGTTATCCAGACAGTGTACTTTGGACATCAAATGGTTAAAAAATAGAAACAACATTAAATTTTACAGGAGGATATATAGCATTTCTCTGTTCCCCTTTTCACACCCCCCCCCCGTCCCCCGTCCCTCTCTCCAGGACTCACTGGGTCTGATGGCCTCCAGTGGGACGTGCACGTTGCCCAGGGAGGCCTCCGGTCCTAGCCCCCTGGCTGGGCTGCCCCCCTGGAAGGAGGAGTGGTGGAAGGGGGAGAGGGAGGTGAAAAGGGGGCTGCCCGGGGCAGAGCTTAGCGTCTGGGCTTTGGTGTGGGACACCGCAGGGGAGCCGGGCATGGGGCCTGGGAGGAGGGAGGTCGAGGAGAGGGGGACCATGGCCCCCAAGGAGGGTGGTACTACGGCCCCCATCGAGGCTGCCATCCCGAAACGGCCACCAACGCGCAAACTGGAAAAGTCAGAAAAACAACATGAGCTCTCTGTGGAAACATAACTAAATCAAACAAGCAAGTGTGCAATCAAGAGCGTGTTGTTTTGTACCATATTCAGGCTAATGTTGACTAGCATCGAGTAACGTAATGATGTGACACACTGTTAATGACAACCCTGAGCCTTAGGATTACCTCAGAAGTGTTGCTTCACTTTAGCCAAGCACTGAAGCACCTGACCTAATTCAATGTGGGTAATATAATACCTTGAATTGATCTACAATATTACCAGCGAAGTAAAGGGAGTAAGGTTAATAGAGCACCTCTTTGGCTCTCCAAAGTCCAGCATGGCCAGGTCTTGGAGGTCCTGGAGGCTGTGGGTGGCGGGGGCCGTGGCGGGGGCTGGCGCTGGCGCTGGCTGGACTGAGGGAAATACTGGGCCTGGCCCCGCTATAGTGCCAAACATGTCCAGGCCAGGGTCAGCAGCCTGGAGATAGATAGAAGGGAAGAGACACTTACACATTTAACCAATGTATCACAAGAGTTGTGCAAAATACTGGTAGGGACAGAAAATGACAGGAGAAAGAAAGTAATGCTTTTTAATGCTCTGACCATTGTGGTCATCTTCAGGAAGAACTACCTGTAAGGAGGTCCACGGATTGGCTATTTCATCCAGCTTTGGTTTTGATTGGCTGCTCAGAGAAGGAACTGGATCATTCAGGCCTGAAAAAAGACAGAAGGGAGATTATTATTGACCCTGATTTTACCAGGTAAGTTGACTAAGAACATGTTCTCTTTTACAGCAATGAACTGGAGAATAGTTACAGGGGGGAGGAGATGGGATGAATGAGCCAATTGGAAGCTGGGAATGATTAGGTGGCCATGATGGTATGAGGGATAGATTGGAAATTTAGCCAGGACACTGGGTTAACACCGCTACTCTTACGATAAGGGTCAGGACACCCGTTTTACATCCCATACGATAGACGGCACCCTATGCAGGGCAATGTCCCCTTCACTGCCCTGTGGCATTGGGATCCCCTTAGACCAGAGGGAAGAGTGCCCCCTACTGGCCCTTCAACACCACTTCCAGCAGTATCTGGTCTCCCATCCAAGGACCGAATCTGCTTAGCTTCAGGGGCAAGCCAGCAGTGGGATGCAGGGTGGTATGCTGCTGGCATAATGAATGGAGTAGCATGGGGTATTGTCTGAACATTTGTGAACACAATCCTCATGAATACATTTTGAATAAAAATCAAATAGGAAATATGGCCGATATTTAATAAGAATATGTTTACACATAACTTCCATAAAAGGTAAGGTCAGTAATGTACCTAAGGAGAGCAGCTCATCGTCAAGGAGATAGAGAGAATTGAGGGCCTTGTCGGTGGCTGGGTGGCTGGGGCTGTTGTTCTGACTGGCATGCGACCCGGCCATCCTTTTTGGAGGAGGAGGCAAGACAGGGATTGGGAACCCCAGGTGATTAGCTGAAGTGGGATCGGAGACCAATGGGAGAGGGGCAGGTGGAGGAGGGGTGGAGTTTGGAATGTCGATGCCAGCCAGGTCAATCAAGGTCTCTGTGTTGTCACTGTTCCCTGTGGAATAGAGAGAGGGAAAGAGGGAGAGGTGGAGAGAGGTAGAAGAGGTAGAAAGAGAGAGATACAAAATGGCAAAAAGGAAACAGTTTGCTCTGAAAGTGCTATGAAAAGAGCTGAGAGTGTGTGTGTATACACTGTGCCATCACTCACCTTCACCAGCTGCAGATCTAGGATCCTCGCTGTCTCCATTCACCGTCTGTCCCTTGACAATCTTCTTGTAGGAGTTGATGACCCGTGAGAGGTCATCGCTGGCCTGCAGGATGTCACCTGGAGGGCAAAGGTCAGAGGTTAAGAGATGGAACAACAAATAACAATGTAAGAGGTAGAAAAACATTAAAATAACTTTATTTCCTCACCTAAACTTGTGTCGTTATCTTCAGTCTCGGTGGCCATTTTGAAAGCAGCGCGTCTCAACTTGTCGCAGCGGTCGTATAGTTCCTGATATTAAAGGAAATGTATGACGACTTGCTTCAATCAGATACTGACACAGTTTACAATTCTAATTAATTTCACATAACATCAAAGTCTAACACACTCGTATCATTCTAGCAGCAATTCCTAATTCGCTCCCTACCACTACTACTACTACCTCTTGGCTATAACACTTTGGTGTTTGCAGATATGTAAGGAGTAAGCAATATGATGGAAGCTCCAATACTGAACTGCTTATACCTATCCAGACTCTTCAGATCTGCAAACATCGAAAGGTTAGGGCCCAGGGGAAGTGGTAGGGAACAAATAGGGACTGGCTGCACAACTGTGTTAAGGACTCGCTATAGCCTGAGGTGATATATAGGGGTCTTAATGCTTCACAGGGAGCAAGGAGGATAAGTATCTAAGTAACGCATAGTTCAGACGCTGTGCCGAGTAGAACTGAATAGAAATTAAGAGCGGGCTGGCACGGCTGAGAGCTCTGCTTGATGTACTGATTGGTTTCATACAACTGCTCTCTCAACACTGCAGACTTCCTCGTTGTTTCGGGGTTGAATTCAGGCATTACAGCCACCTCTCAGAAGTCCTCCACCTGCGAATCAGCCATGATAGTGCTTCCGTTGTGGGTGTGGTAGCTAAGCAACCTTTATTTGCATGCAATTAACATTTATTAATATGCATTACCATTTCTCCCGACAGTGGAAGAACTGCTCTGGCAAGCTGCATGAAACAGAGGCGTGCCTCACCCGCACCGCGCCGAAAGAGCGGCAGAGGCCGACGAACTACTGTCAAAAGTCAGACGGTGGTTTCAGACGGCACTCTATCCCTGCTCTTCCAAAGAGAAGAGTCTGCACAGAACACACACCTTGATGATCTCTCTGTCTGACTGGGAGGACCTGTCCTTGTCATAGTGGGACAGCATCTCACTCAGCAGCTTGACGTTGATGCCCACCTCCTCCAGCGTGTGGATGCGTTTGGTCACTTTCTGAACCCTGACATCGTCCTGGGAGAATAAGGGTTAATAAGATGTTGTAGACGTGTTATAACACTGTTATGCATTGCTATAAGAGCCTTATATGCATGCTCAACAGTTATATTGTAAATGCATTCAGCCATACTGGGAAAACAGAACAATACAAGTGATAGAGAACTACTAACATGGATGCATAATCGGCTATGATAAGATAGATGATAGATTGATAGATAAAAAAATATATACAGCGGGTGAAATAAGTATTGAACACGTCACCATTTTTCTCAGTAAATATATTTCCAAAGGTGAAATTGACATTACATTTTCACCAGATGTTGGTAACAACCCAAGTAATCCATACATACAAAGAAACCAAAACAAATACGTTCAGAAATTAAGTTATGTGTAAAAATGTGAAATGACAGGAGGAAAAAGGTATTGAACACATGAAGAAAGGGAGGTGCAAAAAGGCATGGAAAGCCAAGACAACAGCTGAAAACTATCAGTAATTAAAAAGCAATCCAGCCCCCTGTCAGTGCAAATTAATATCAGCTGGTTCAGTCCCAACTGATGGCCTACAAAAAGGTCTCATTGCCAAAGTGTCACACAAGACACATCTCATGATGGGTAAAAGCAAAGAGCTGTCTCAAGACCTTCGCAACCTAATTGTTGCAAAACATAATGATGGCATTGGTTATAGGCACATTTCTAAGCTTCTGAATGTTCCAGTGAGCACTGTTGGGGCCATAATACGGAAGTGGAAAGACAATCATTTCACCATAAATTTGCCTCGACCAGGTGCTCCTCGCAAGATTTCTGACAGAGGAGTGAAAAGAATAATCAGAAGAGTTGTCCAAGGGCCAAGGACCACTTGTGGAGAGCTTCAAAAAGACCTGCAATTAGCAGGTACTGTTGTCTCAAAGAAAACAGTAAGTAATGCACTCCACCGCCATGGCCTGTATGCACGCTCACCACGCAAGACTCCATTGCTGAAAAAAAAGCATGTTGAAGCTTGTTTAAGGTTTGCTGCACAACATGTTTGGAGGAGAAATGGCACTGCACATCACCCTAAAAACACCATACCAACAGTGAAGTTTGGAGGTGGGAACATCATGGTGTGGGGCTGCTTTTCAGCAAATGGTACTGGCAAACGTCACATAATTGAAGGAAGGATGAATGGGCAAATTTACCGAGACATTCTTGACAACAATCTGCTGCCATCTACCAGGATGATGAAGATGAAACGAGGGTGGACATTTCAGCAAGACAATGATCCCAAACACACAGCCAAGGAAACTCTCAATTGGTTTCCAAGAAAGAAAATAAAGCTGCTAGAATGGCCCAGCCAATCACCTGACTTAAATCCCATTGAAAATCTATGGAAAGGCCCACGGAACCTTCAAGATTTGAAGACTGTTTGTGTGGAAGAATGGGCCAAAATCACACCAGAGCAATGCATGCGACTAGTTTCTCCATACAGGAAGCGTCTTGAAGCTGTCATTACCAACAAAGGCTTTTGTACAAAGTATTAAATAAATATCAGTAAGTGTGTTCAATACTTTTTCCCTGTGTCATTTCACATTATTACACATAACTTAATTTCTGAACTTATTTGTATGTATGGATTACTTGGGTTGTTACCAACATCTGGTGAAAATGTAATGTCAATAGCACCTTTGGAAATATATTTACTGAGAAAAATGGTGATATGTTCAATACTTATTTCACTCGCTGTATATATAAAAATATTGCAAGTTGGAGTATTTGCATGGTTAACTATACTATACAGGTCGATGGCAGAGAAATACTTAAATAGCTAAAGCGTATGATATAAGTCAGGGTAATAGTTGGTTAAATGAACAGGTAAGTGAATATTTTGCATGGTAAAATTACCTGTGCAAGTAAATATACAGTTACATTTACAGGTAAGTGAATATTAGCATGGTTACATTAACTGTACAGGTAAATGACAGGAAGAGATACTTAAATAGCTAAATGTTTGTATGATATAATTTAGGGTAATAATAGTAATTCCCTTAAAATACAGTCCAATACAGTGCTCAGGGTTTATTTACAGATAAATGCACGTATTGCACATTCGATATACTAAAATCAATGAAAAAAGATACAACTGACAGGATACTAATATGCATTCCTGAGTGAATGACTACGTAAGTTCAGTCCAAGAATTACTAACAATATTGCATGTGATATGATATAACAACTGTACATGAATATGTATATACAGACCTGAATGAATAAATAAGTCCAGAGTGAATGAGTGGTTACAGACCAGAGTTACTCACGGATGGATGCATAATTGTTAAACTAGGTCCTAACACCAACAGTTCCAGGTCTATGTTGCCGACGGCACGGCACCCCGGTGAGGCAATAAATAGTCTAATAGCCGCCGGCAGGAAGGACCTCCTGTAGCGCTCTCTGGCACACCGTGGTGGGATCAGTCTATGACTGAAGGTGCTCCTCTGCGTGATAACCATGGCATGCAGAGCGTTGTCCATGATGGCCAGCAGTTTGGCCAGGATCCGTCTCTCCGAGTGTCAAGGCTAATCCCCAGAACAGAGCTAGCCTTCCTGATCAGCTTATTTACCCGAGAAGCATGACTGGCTTTTATGTTGGCACCCCAGCACACCACCGCAAAAAAGATGGCGCTGGCCACCACAGACTGGTAGAAGGTATGCAGTAGTTTACTGCACACGTTGAAGGACCTGAGTCTCCTCAGAAAGTAGAGTCGGCTCTGGCCCTTTTTGTACAGAGCCCCAGTGTTACCAGCCCATTCCAGCCTGTTGTCCAAATGGACTCCCAGGAACTTGTATGACCCAACCATTTCCACATAAATCCCCTGTATAGGGACTGCAGTCAGTTGGGCCTTGGATCTCCTGAAGTCCACCACCATCTCCTTTGTTTTGCTGATGTTGAGCTGAAGGTGATTCTGCTCACACCACAACACAAAGTCATTGATTGCGCTCCTGTACTCCTCCTCCTGCCCACCCCTGATGCACCCTACAATTGTGGAGTCATCCGAGAACGTCTGTAGGTGGCATGTTTCAGAGTTATATCTGAAGTCTGAGGTGTAGAGGGTGAACAGGAAGAGGGACAGGGATGTTTCCTGGGGGGCCCCTGTGTTGCTCACTGCCCATTCTGACACACAGCTCTATAGTCGCAAGAATTGTGGCCTACCAGTCAGGTAGTCCGTGACCCAGGAGACTAAGGGTGCTTCCACTTTCATACTCTTCATCTTCTCACCCAGTAGCAGGGGCTGAATGGTGTTGAAGGCACTGGAGAAGTTAAAAAACATAACCCTCACAGTGCAACCTACGTTGTCCAGGTGAGAGAAGGCCCTCTGCAGAAGGTAGATGATTGCATCATCCACTCCGATGTTTTGCTGATATGCGAACTGCAGGGGGTCCAGTGATGTACACACCAGGGGTCTGAGGTGAGCGAGGATTAACCTTTCCAGGGTCTTCATGATGTGGGATGTTAGCGCTACAGGTCTGAGGCAGGATGTTTTCCATAGCACAGGGACCCTTTCCTGGCTCAGGCTAAGGTTGAAGTGTCGCTGGAGTATTCCAAACAGTTGGTCAGCACAGACCCTAAGCACCCTTGGGCTGATGCCATCAGGGCCCGCCGCTTTCCACTGATGTAATCTCTCCAGCTCTCTCTTCACTTGGTTGGTGGTGAAAGCCAACCCAGGTGGGGAGGTGGGGGGAAGTTGAGGATCCGTCCAGAGGGAGCAGGGGCGGAGGTGGGGAGGGGGTCGCTGATTGTCTCAACAGAGGTGTTGTGAGCAAAGTGGGGGTGGGACAGCCGTGAGAGTGTGTGGCCTGGGGAGCTATAGGGGAGGTGGACAGGGTCAGTATCGAACCTGTTAAAAAATTGGTTCAGCTCATTGGCTCTGTCCTGGGTCCCCTTCGTCTGCCCACAGTGATATTTCTCATACCCTTCCACACCTCTCTCACCTGGCTCTGCCTCAGCTTGTCCTTCATCTTTTCCTTATACACTCTCTTCCCCTCAGCAATCTGCAACTTCAGCTCCCTCTAGACGCATTTCAATTTGTCCTTGTTCCCCTCCTTGAACAGCGTACCTTCCAGGTGGGTACAGTGTTGGCTACACAAAAATTGATATAGTCCGTTATGCAGTCAGTAAGTCCATCAATGTCTTCCCCATGAGTCTCACAGAGCACATCCCTGTCCGTTGTTTCAAAGCAGTCCTGTACGGCCTCATTCGCCTCCGGAGACCATCTCCTAATGGTCCTAGTGGTTGCAGGCTGCTGTTGGACCATAGGCCTGTAGAGTCTGTTTGCGTCCATTAATGGCGGGATGTAAACAATAACAGCAATGGCCGCCGTGAATTCCCTCGGAAAATAGTAGGGTCTCAGGCTAACAGCTCAATGTCCGGGCTACAAAACAGTTTCTTAAGAGTAAAATGTTTTGGATTACAGCATCTTTTGTTAACTAATAAAGACAGCCCCCCTCCCTTACCGGAAGAAACGCTATCCCTGTCCGCTCTGAAAACCACCAATAGTTACATTCTCTATGGGGATGTTATCATTCAGCCATGTCTCAGTAAAACACACTAGGCTAGCTTCCTGAGGCTAGCACCTTGACCAAGTCTCTTTGTCCATGGACCAGCCCATCAAGCTCGTCCATCTTGTTATGCAGCGATCTCATGTTGCCCATAATGATAGATTAGCCGGCTTGTACTTCCTCAGCTTTGCCTTAGACGATCGGCCAGGATCGTTTACATTTGACGCTCTTATCCAGAGTGACTTACATGCCTTATCACTGTTCGATCGATCGAACAGTGGCATGTTTCAGAGTTATATCGATCGATCGATCGATCGATCGATAGATAGATAGATAGATAGATAGATAGGATAATAATTTCTATAAGCATTTATTACCGCTCAAAGCTAGTTAGAACAGTCTTATAGCTTTTATAAACACTTAAAGGGCATGTCGTTGTCTCTCACCTCCTTCACCATGTTCTTGATGAGCCTGTTGGCTTCCTGCAGGTCCTCTGGGTTTTTGCTCCTCAGAAGCTCTGCTAGCAGCTAAACACACATAAAGGCATGTCTCTGTCAAATCACCATGGTGACACTGACATCTGCTTGTTTGACTATCTGTACATCAGTGGTCAGCAATGCTGGTCCTAGAGAGCTGAGGGAATGCAGGCTTTTGTTCCAGCCCAGCACAATAACCCCCGTTTCAGCAAATCAAGGTTTCAGTGATTTGTTGTAAGTAGGTGTGTTAGTGCTGGGCTGAAACAAAGGTCTGCACACCTCACATACACTCTTAGAAAAAAAGGGTTCTTCGACTGTCCTCATAGAACCCTTTAAAGAACCCTTTTTGGATCCAAGTAGAACCCTCTGTGGAAATGATTCTACATGGAACCCACAATGGTTCTACCTGGAACCAAAAAGGGTTCTTCAAAGGGTTCTCCTATGGGGACAGCCAAAGAACCCTTTCAGGTTCTAGATAGCACCGTTTGTTCTAAGAGTGTAGTTCTCTTGGACAAGGTTCGAGGACCAGGGTTAAAGACCAGTACTGGGGATACACCCAGTCTGGAGCCAGTGTCTCACCTTGCCCATATCCTCATTGTCAAACACAGGGTTCTTGGGACGTGTGGGGGGTGAAGGAATCAGAGTCTTGTCCACTGGGAGCTCAGGATCCTTAGTTACAAGACCTGAAGAGGGGAAGGTGTGTGTGATTTAGTTCAGAGATAAGATAAAAATAACTCAAAATAACTCTATGGCATTATTCATTACAAACAGAGTTCTATTTTAAAGCAATGAGGAAAATTGAGGAAGAATATCAGTTTACTTCCTGAAGTTGAAATGATAGGTAGCATAGCGGTTAGAGCGTTGGGCAAGCAACTGAAAGCAGACAAGGTGAAAAATTGGTCGATGTGCCCTTGAGCAAGGCACTTAAGCCTAATTGCTCAAGGGTCACTGTTGATAATGGCAGACCCTGGCTGTGAACCCACTCTCCGGAAGTTGGGATATGCAAAAAAACACATTTCCAATTCACATTTTTTATAATACACACTTGTACATGTGTGAAACACGACAAATATAAGCACCCACCTAGTTATTATTATTATTTCCTTATTGGAAACAGTGTTCCATATCAAAGCAATGAGGAAGAATATCCTTTTACTGTATGAATTGAAATGGTATTGAGACCGAGCCCAATCACACACAAAGAAATAGAAGAGGGTATTTCTTCATTGGAGGACAAAGGTCTGTCGGTTATCACTAGTTACCAGAGCCACAAAGTCATAAAGCTTGACTTTGTGGCTGAGAGTAATGACTCTCTCTTTTCCCTCTGCAGCAGACATATGGAGAGCAATATGTTTGGAACATCGAATCGCAATAGAATCACAGTTTCGAATCGCAATACATATAATTTAGAATCGTGACAATCGCAATACATATCGTATCGGCACCTAAGTATCGTGATAATATCACATCGGGAGGTCCCTGGCCATTCCCTGCTATAGTGGCTGTGGTAACTAGTAGAAACCAGGTCTTACCCTGTCTCCTTAGTGTCTGGTATGCTTCGTTGATTTTGGCCTCGTTGGGGAAAGCCACTGTCCAGCTGTACAGCATCTCAATGATCTTAGTCTTCACCTTCTCTGGCACTCTGTCTCCCATGTACTAGATAGAAGTGTACCATATCTTTGTCAGTGATGTATTCACACACAGCACACAAGGAAAACAGAAGAAGAATAGAATAGAATAGAATAATGCATTCAGCATACCAAGTCCACTCACCTTGGGAGAAACAACTTTTATCAGCTCATTCAGAAACCGATATTTCCCGATTTCATTATGAAACCTTCTCCCACAGTTCTTCATACATGCCTCTAATACCTGGGAGAATTATACGGGAAAATGTAGTCAAACACACGAACACATAGGTAGCTTATGTGTGGAGGCTGCTGAGGGGAGGACGGCTCATAATAATGTCTGGAACGAAGCTAATGGAATGGCATCAAACACATGGTACCATTCCACTGATGCCGCTCCAGCCATTACCATGAGCCCGTCCTCCTCAATTAAGGTGCCACCAACCTTCTGTGGTCTATATAGCCCTGAGACAAGACTGTATACACTATATAAGTACATACAGCTATGCCTCAAGGCTAGAACACAATATTGGTCGAAATGTAATGGTACAAACAAACAATACTTACGGTTAAAGCCTGAAGTGCCTCCCATTCTTGCGGCGATTGGATTTTGTAAACCAGCAACCTGACAGCTATCTGGGGACTGCACAAAGAGATCGGGTTACATTGGCACATTTCCTATACATACTATAGCAATGGGTCAAAGATAGCTAATACATACTGAATGTACACATGATGGTATTCGGGTGAATCAGGAAGTAACATACCCTTCCAATTCCTTATTGATCTGGTCACAGAAACTAATGATGTACTCCCAATCCTCCTGTCTGTTTGTTGGATGGGTGGCTTTATCTATAGTGAGATCAAATAAAAAATAAAATGTGTTTAACGCATGCCTTTACAGTTGAGAGCTGACAGACTGTGAGCAGCCTGACACTGACAGTCAAGAATTCGAATGTGTCATCCATCCTCTGTCATCCTACACATTACACTGGCTACTAGCATCAATGTCAGAACGCGCATACATGCAGTGTAGCCCCCAGTTCATCGACAGGCTATCAATTATATCTGTCAACCAATACAAGATAGGCGCTTGATACCAACATCACAATAATCAATTCAGCTGTCTTAACTCTCGAAATCAAAAGGGAGCTCAGCTGAGGTTAAGCGGCCACATCCCCTGGATTTATGCTTGAATGTCCGCCTCCCACAACTGATCCAGATTCAGTGCACAGTCACAGATAGAACAACATATTTGGCACAGCTTTCTTGAAACGGCTGCTTAGAAAGAGAACGTTAACACAGATCCTACAACGGGGATGCCTCAAAGGCAGTAACGTTAGCTCTGGAGGATTGCAGACAGTTCAATATATCGCACTCTTCATTCATTCATTCACTCCATTCATTCAATATAATAAGCTAATAATGTCAATAAATTGATTGGATACATAGGTTAATTCACTCACTGAGCCAGGATTCGAGCGTCTCCCTTTCCTGGTACGCCATAGCGTTGGAAACATCGCGTGATGACATCACCAATGTGTGCAACTATGCGCGAGAATCACGCAGTCTGCGTTGTCAATAAAAGCTAGAAAAATATTAATTAATTTCTTGCTGTAAAATGTTGAAATTCGAACACTTAGCTGAATAATGCTTTATTTTGGAAAACAAATCATAGAAATTAGTTTTCGCTATATGACATCTACCAGAGAGCCTACCCAGGGGTCTTCGAGGCACCACATTTTCCAAGATGGCTGCCTCCATCACAGGTTTACTAAAACCTTGGACACCCAGGTAATTATAATTTTGCTGATTAACGACGCTATGATTTTGCAAACATCGATGAGATGTACTTGATGTGTATCTTAACACTCTGATACTGCACTAGGATGACACTTATTATTGCACAAGTTGTCTTGCACCCAGGCAGACGTGATTATATAACTAGCTAGCTAATTCAGCTACATTTAAATTATTTATTTTTTCAGAGACATGCCACCCACTGTATTCATTGTAGCAAAATACATAATCACCAATGCTGTAAGAACATGTTTTTGAATCAGTGTGAGTGTCTGGCCACGATTTGTAGATTTAACAAGCAAAGCAAGTAGAAACACTAGCTCTGATCCAGGGCGCGAGGTGACAGGACCAGAGCTAACAAACACTAGTCACCCGTTATGTTTCTGCAAGCAACATTAGATGGTTAAATGATCATGTGTATATATATTGTCCATGATATTCTATAACCATTGCATTGTATTTGACCATTAAACATGAAGTGTCATAACCTTTTGTTGCTCATGCTTCTCTAGGGTATTCCTGGTGAGATGGAGCAGGTACAACCCTTACTACCTGGAACCTGAGCCTCGGAAAGAGGTGTACCACATCCCAGAGACTGAGCTCACACCTGAACAGAAAGAGGAGAGGGAGCTGAAATCTGTCAGGCCCATAAAGGCAGCCACCAGCTCTGTCACCAGCTCTGTTTTCAATGACCCTGTGTTGAGGTACCTAACCCCAACACACAGACATAGGTCATGTGGTTGTATTTTACCCTGTCAACGCAGTGTGAATTACAGCTCATCACTATTTTCTCTTCACAGCAAGTTTGTAAACATGATGATGAAAGATGGTGACAAGATTATAGCCAAAGGTATCATCACACAGGTAAAAGTGGGATTCTAAGGGACTGTTTGATGGAATGATCAATATAGTTTGCCAAGTAATGTAAAATATACACTAATGCCCATACTTATCTCTTCCCAGACATTGGAGAACATGAAGAGAAAACAGGTGGAGAAGTACCACAAAGCCCCTGAGGGAAAGAAGGCAGAGATTGAGTGTAATCCATACGCCATCTTCCACCAGGCTCTGGAGAACTGCAAGCCTGTCATTGGTCTGGCTAGCATTCAGAAAGGGGGCAAGTTCTATCAGGTCAGTGCTTTCACCATTTCTACAGTCACCAGGGTCTTATTCATTTGTGGACAACGTAGCAAAACGTTCTGTAACGTAACGAAAACACGCGTTCAGGTAGTCCCTCCCTGTTTGTCTCTTTGATGCCTAATGAACACAACCTTGGAGTGATAGATTTTGTAGAAAAGTATACATCAACTCTTTATTCTCCACTATATAGGCATGACATAAAATGTAATGAATCTCTTTAGTCTCATATGGTAATGCATTCAGTGTGTAATGATGTTCTGTATTGTCCCTGTCCACTCTGCAGGTGCCCATCCCTCTGACAGACAACAGGCGGCGCTTCCTGGCCATGAAGTGGATGATCACAGAGTGCCGGGACAACAAGCACAGACGCACACTGATGTATGAAAAACTATCCCAGGAACTGCTGGCTGCCTTCTCCAAGGAAGGCAACGTGGTCAAACGGAAACACGAACTGCACAAGATGGCCGAATCCAACAGAGCCTACGCCCACTATCGCTGGTGGTAGTTGTAGACTTTGAAGCCTGGGTGCAGCCTTCAAAATGGGACCTTTTTGACTGGAAGGAATTCACCTCAAGTTTGACCCAAAGGACAATCGATTAGATTTCCTTGTTGTTGGAAAATAAGAACATCATGGATATTTGTGCAACACATCATGGGAGATTGTCTTCAATGTATGACATTGACAGGCATTGTAAATATAAAGCTCTTGGACTCCATTGTGAAATATTTGGAATGGTGTGTATCCAAGTATACTGACCATGAATACAATTACTGTAAATGTGGCTTATTTTACTAACATTGTATTATGGTTCAATAATGATTGTGAAAACATTAAATTACATGATCACATACTATATTTAGAATATAGGTGCATTCATCTTAAAATAAATAAAAATCTTTGTTAAAACCCAGATCAATTTTATTTATTTTTTCATCTGCAGTCAATGTACAACAGTAGCAAAAAATCTATTGACCAATGTTTGTACTTCTGACAGATACTCCACTATAGTAATGGAAATATTTATAGGAAAATATAATACACTGAGCTCTGTCAACGCAGTAAACTCAAACTTTCTATATAATCTACTATAGTAGATAAATGTACAAAAATGCTCAAACTTATTTGGTAATTCTGTGTAAAACAAAAGGCATGTACACAAATCACTAGTAGGCAAATTGAGTGCTGTACTTCCTGTCCAATTTAGTGTTCTACTGAATCACTTTACTTATGTCTTTATGTAGCTATAAATAGGCCCTAGAGCATATACACTTACTTCAAAATAATCTTTCAACATCCTGGCCCTATCAAATATGCTCAAACTAGTGGGTGACCAACAGCACGTTTATTTTAGTGCAGTGTTTCGCAGCCTTGTTTTATCTTAGCTGTACTCAAATGTTAGTTTGAATGTACACTTAGGAGAACCACAGCTTGTTAGTCCTTTGAAGGAAAATGGTTGAGAAACACTGATCTAGTGAACTACATTTCAAACAATAGAAAAGCCATGTCAGTCACGGAGGTGTTACTATTCAGATTCCACAACTACTATTACCAGAAACTTTTCAATATATTCTACAACTGTTCATTAGGGCCAACAGAGGTTGCTAAAATAGCCTACTAATTAACACAATGTGTGATACCTTCCATTATTTTATTTTTATAATTTGAATTCCATGGTTCTTCCCTCATTCAGTCAATGGCCCTGTTGGAATACTCAACAATGCCTCCATGCCTCCCTCACTTTCTTGCAGTAATCACTGATCAGACATAACTAGGGTAGGAAAATGTTAGATCATTCTAGACTCATCCTGTTTGTGTGTGTAGTGGTTGTTCCAAGACGCTGTGTTTGGTTTTGTGAGCGTATTAAAGCACTTGGTTAGCACACAGTGTAAACATCATGAACCTACATATTCTGAACTACACAAATGACTAGACGTGGACTTCAATAAAGTGAACGTGGTAAAACTTTATTGCTAGTGGAATGAATCTCAGAAACTCCAATAAGAGTCATCTTCAGATTTACTACTGTTTTGAAAATCGAACAGCAACAAATAGTGAACAGCAAGAGTGAACTTATAAAGTCGCTATAATGCAGTAATATTCTCAGCTTCCAAACTGCATAAACGTCTGCACTGTGGTGTACAGTTTACCCAAGCAAAAAAGCCAGCATCCATTTTGTAGCACCAAAGTGTGGACTATGTCCATTAAAGAGGTACCTCTAAGAAACTTGAGAATACAAAAACATCAGCAAAACTATTCTTATTAGAATCAGCAAAAGCTGACTATAACTTCCAGCTTTGACGATATTGCTGGACATATTGGCACCTCATGTACTACAAAACTATTTTTCAGATAAACTTGTGATATTAACAATTCAGAAACTAGGATTCAGACCAAAAAGTATTCAGAAAGGAAATATTACAATTTACTTTAGACAAATCTCTTGGTCCCAAATTCCAATAATAACAAATTGTCACTTTCTCTTGCCATGTGTTTTTTTTACCTTAGTGGAAACGTAGAGGCTTAAGAGTCATTGGTGTGATTGATTTAGTCAAAAATCTCAACTCAGGCCAAAATGCTTTTCAGTCATCTTAATCTACCACTCAAACAATAGGTGCTTTTAAAACAAAGGTTGACTGGAAAGTATCTTGTAAAATTGATTTGGACCCTGTGTCTGCATTTACACAGGCATCCCAATTCTGATATTTGCCCAATTATTGTCAAAAGTGCTAATCTGATTGGTAAAGAAGACTAATTAGTGGTAAAAAAATAAATAAAAAATGATCAGAATTGGCCTGTCTGTGTGAAAGCAGCCTATTTTGTAAAGCATTGATTGTGATCAAAATTTGATCCATACATTCACTAGGGCCTAATGAATGTCTAAGCTTTCCAAACGATCTGCACACCTCAAGATTCTTTATAGAAAAAAAGTAACAAAGGTCACCCTTAAAAAGAGTATCAGTAATGACTGGCAGAAGATCTATAAGAGGAACTCCATCTTGGTCAAGTGACCAGAATGTGTATCTCAACTACTTTTAGTGAAATGTCTCATAACATTGGAATGTCAGAAAGCAAAGGGAGAAACAATAAATAATTTGACTTGAGTAAAAACTGTAAATCGAAACCCACAAAATATCCTGAAATTCAGTCAAACTTGCTTCAAACCAACCCAATTCAAATAAACTTCTGTATATAAACCTGTCACCAACGAAAACCTTTTTACAACCATGTACAATTTCACATTTCGAAACCAACTATCTGGCTATAGTGGAAATATCCCTGCTGCTAACCACACTGGCTAGTGGCTACCCTATGGCAAAGCCCAGCAATAAAGTGTCCTTTCTGTAATCATCCACTATATAGCCCTTCTCCCAATACTATCACTCAAGGTCACATTCAGTAGACACGAAACGGGAGATTCCAACCTGAGCTCGTCCAATCCCATGTTGTGCCTATTAAACCCCACCTACCTACTGAAGCCTGGCCTAGTCTCAGTCTAATCGGTGACTTCGCTGTAGTAGTACTTCTGGGCTGTGTCGCTGAGCGTCCAGCCCCCCGCTCTGAACTCCAGGATCTCCAGTAGCAGTAGACGGGCCATGGAGCTCAGGCCCTCCTGCAGTAGGAAGCCGTCCCGCAGCAGGTAGAAGAGCTCGTCCATCTTCTGGCCGTTCATCTTCTCCAGCTGGTCCCCGATGCGATGCAGCTGCAGCACCAGGCAGTCTACCTGGGGAAAGGGAAGAGATCAAAAGGAGCACCAATATAAAACAAACGCATATAATTATCAGAGAAGGGGAAAATCACATTGAGATCTATGCAGGCTATAGCGTGTAGTTTGTTTTCATATTTCAAACATTAGCAGCCACAAGCCAGCATATAAAGCCCAACATTTTAACCTGGAAATTTTGTCAAGGTTAAGCAGACATTTTTTCTTTGGGTCTCCTTTTAATCTGAAATTGACGCTTTGTAAGTAACCAACATACTGCACTTTAAAAAGTGATAGACAATTGAAATATGTCCACAGTTGAAATACTAAATTGGGTGCTGTGCCATCTTTGACCCACCTCTTCCTCGTTGTTCAGTGAGTCGGGCTGAGCCAGCCTTAACAGGCAGTCAAACACAGGATGCACCAGAGCCACCATAGGCATGTTGTTCACCTGGGGAAGGGAAAAACCCAAGGCGCTATTAGCGTTTCATTGATAAGAAAGGCTTCTAATACGTAAATAAAACTGGAGAGTATTATGCCCGATTAACACTATAGGGATGAACTGTACTGCCCTGATATTGGATAATGTCCCTTCACAATGTTCTTTCCAGCACGGTTCCAGCAATTATGGTGGATAAGTAACCAGGCCAACCCAGGTCAGCTCTGCTCAGCTCCGTCGTGTGAATAAGGTTGTTAGATACCTCCATATGAATAGGGATTCTGGAAAGTTTTGGCTCGTACCTTGAGGTAGTCGAAGACGTTGCAAATGAAGGTGACGAAGCAGACCCACTCCTGCAGCGAGCGAAGCCGTGTCTCCTCCCGGGCCACGAACTCCAGCTGCAACCGGTTGAGCAGGTTACGCCGGAAGACGTTGCCGTTGTTGTGCTTGGCCTCGGCCTGCAGGGGGTGGTAGAGAACAAGGTCACACAGTATATTCCAGTCTATGGATATATACTACAATGAAGTTAAAGCACTGATCCTGGGGAGCAAAATAGTTGGATTGAGTTGCCATTTGACAATGATAACCCCCTTGATCCCCACCACCCCTAATCTGCCCACCCACCAAATGGATTTGGAGACAGTAAGCTGATCTTAGATCTCTGAGATTCTAGAGAGGATCTAATTTGACTTCGTTTACAGTCAAACTCCAGCTGAAGTTCACACCATGTTTTGTCAAATAAGAGAATCAAAGATAACAATTCACCTTACTGTTGTTACCACCATTGTTATCAGCCAGAAAGGCAAGTAGCTAAGGTGATTATTACCATACCTGAACGATAGTGTAGCAAATGCGTCCTGCCTCTTTGCTGAAGACCTGGTCCTTCAGAGACTGGTCAACGATGACATTGGACACCTTCTCCAGGTCCACCGTGCTGGGCTCTGAGGGCAGAGAGACGGCTAATCCAAAGACAGCCACACTTACATTTGCTACATGTTCAATAGGCATGAAATGTAACAAAAACTCTCAAAACTGAGAGTTTCTGAGCTTGTCCAATAAGAAATGCTTGTTTTCTGTTTCAAAATGTTTGAAATGTATTGCTACGGTTTGCCCTAATTAACATGACACTACTATGTACTCAATTGTAAAAACAAAACATTATCAATCTGACCGCATTGATTTTTTCATAAAGATGATTATATACATCTTCACAGAATCACTACATTAGAGACTGACCTTTCAGGGCCATTTTTAGCAGCTTCTGGGTCTCCAAGTCGAAAGACTGAATCTTGTAGTCCTCTTTAGAGTTTTCCATATTTTATAAGTGATACTGAAATACAGACAGTGGATACTGACAGACAGTGGATCCTGACACCATTTCGAGCTACATTCATTAGACAGAACTATTTGTCTCAGCACAAAGTTGTCTAAAGCTGTGTTGTCATCAATCTGGCTGCCCCCCAGGACTCTTTCATAGGGGGATATGGTGGATTAAGCCAACATATGCAACATATTGCCCCTAAAAAAGGTATTGTTTTGCATACAAGCAATGATGAGACAGTTAGTTAGATTTATCATATCTTCAAATCCCAATGGTTAATTGCCATTTGTGGTGGTATTTTTATTGTTAGATGATGCATTTCCCACCCATCTATTGTAAAAAAAAAAAGTCACAATGAACTTGCATGACGTCTACTGGGTCAGGAGTTGCTTTTTCAGACCAACGAAAACCTTTGCTGCAGCCCAACCTCGTTCCCAGGATATGGCATAACATCAAGTCAGGTGCACGAGACTAGCAGCAGCCTGTCCCGTTGCACCAAACTGCACTAACGTTACATGCCAACAAAGAAATAAATACCGGTAGAGGCATTCATATTTCATCATTAGAGACTGGATCGAGCTAGCTAAATTGGCTGCTACTAAACATGCACGCAATTAATGCAAATAGTCAGTACAATGTATCTAGCTAGCTAACTATACTAGTTGCTAAAATTAGAAACAAAATAAATAGCTAACGACATGTTACACAGATAACGTTAACTACCTAGCAGATAATTTATTTGAAACAGCATTTTGTCGTTGGGTGGCTAGCTACGCAAACTAACTTGCCGAGTCTGATTTACAAGCGCGCAAATTACTTTCGTTCTAGGTTTCTAAATATGCACTTAAGTCAAGTTACTTACTTTCCTAAAGTTCCGTTTGAAGCAGTGATTACATTCCGCTGTGCTGTTTGCTCCCCACTTCCTGAGTGCTTTCTGCGCACGCGCTACTGTGTTCCAAGGGTAAAGGACAAAATGCGCGTGCAGTGACGCCTAGGGAGAAGTGACGTTTAGTGACGTTAAATAAACTGTTTGCCCATAGAATAAACCCACAATATCAATGTAAATACAATTTTAAAAGTCTGTTCTATTCTGACTATATCATTCCAATGACCGGTTAATTTGCATGCATATTATTTATTCAAAAATAGTTCAAAATAACAAAACATATATTTAATTAAGTACAATGCAATGGGTTTTAAATAAAAAAACAAAATAAGAGTGACAAACCTGCCAACACTTTGTACAGAGCATCAGTAGCTGACAACGCTACACATGGTACAATAAATTGTTCCACCAAGTGCAACCTCTCCAACATTAAACATAAAATAAATATTCACTTTTAAATACAGTGTTAGATATGCTGTGTATAGACATTTACATTTTAGTCATTTAGCAGATGCTCCTATCCAGTTGGTCATATATTTAAAACTACCATACACTGTCAAGCTTCTTCAGTCACCAAGCGAGTCAACAGTAGCCTGAGTGCCAGTTAAAGAATTTCGCTCAGAATTCCAATGCTGACACATAAAAGCTGATACAACAGGTTACATGAAATGAAAGTACAGTATGTCAAAGAAAGCAAACCGAAAACACCATAGATGGCAAATTGACTTTGTTATTAATAAGCATTACCAACCATATATAAATGGTTAAAAACATTGCAACACATTCCACACAGAAAGCAACAAACACTTGCCCCTCATTTAGAATGTATGCTAATTTTGAGTCTAGGCTAACATATTAGTTTACACCACAAATTTTAGCTGTCATTTATCAAATTGTCCCTATTAAAACGCATTCTGTCATAGGATCAACTTTGGCCTGGCTCTGACTGTTTCTTTTAGCCTAGATCAAGCATCTCTTTCCCTTCGCTCCATGGTATCTCTCAGTTTCAAGAGCAACCATCTGGGCTTATCAATTTAACACACAAAACATTGAAAAATAGAATTGAAGTGTTTTCCCCCTCATTCCACAGCTGTCAAAACACAGAAGAACACTTGCAGAGGTATATACTTGGTACATGATCTAAGCAGCACCACACCTTGACTTTCCCCAACTTGTAGGATACACTATAGATAAACAGCAGTGAGGAGAGACTTCTTTTCTTCCCAGACAATGTTGACTACTATCACCAGCAGGATGGGGATAGGCATGTACGATGTAGATGTGCGTGATTCTGCCATCCCCTCCCATTCCCTCCTTCGAGGACCGAGTTTGGGAAACGCTACCCTAAACACTGCTCTATGGTCCATTTTTGCGGTTTCCCCATATTGGTTGCGGTTAGAATTTGGGGTGGTTGAGCTGCCTAAAAGCAACTTCTACCCAGAGCTCCTCTACTCACTGGCTGCCCTTCAGGGTCTGTATGGCATTAAGGAATAACTCATACCAGAAGAAGGTGAAGCCCGTGGAGAAAGCTGCTTTCACTAGGCTGGGAGATAGGCCTTTGAGAAAGCCCCGGAGACCCTCCTCTCTGGCGATCTGGGACGCACAGTCTAAAAAGCCACCATACTTCCGCACCTGCACACAGTAAGCACAGACAACACACTTCAATGTCAAGCAGATGGTAGCCCCGTATGCTAGCCATCTTGGCTCTAATATAATAACTGCTGTCAGATACATGACTGAATGAGACAATGTCATGAGATGTCCACTGTACCTGTCCAAAGTGGGCTCTGGCTTCTTCAAACCCTCCCACCTGCAGTCTCTTTTTGATGAGGTCAAAGGGGTAGGTCATTGTCTTGCTGATGACTCCAGCACAGCTTCCACATACCAAGCTTCTGAGGTTTCCTAGAATAGAAGGGAAAAAGTAATGTTCAGGAAGTTTCTAGGCCCTTATCCTTCAAAGTCATGTCTATGTGTTCAGCCAATGGTACTGGCCATTACCCAGGCCCTAGTTTCAAAGTTATTTGCTAGGGCACTAGCCAAGCCTAGGTTATATTCTAGTTTCTAGGCCCTATACAAGTGGTCACCAACCGGTCGATCGCCAAACATTTCTGTAAAAAACCCAATGATAAAGCCTTGTGTTCCTATTTATTTTCTTCGTCTCGGGCTGTTGGCGGTAGGTACACCCGATTCAGCTGCCCTGCGTGCCGGGTAGGCAAACTGTTGCCATTTTGAACCATTTCATGTGTCTAAATGTACAAACTCTGCCTTCCTGGCAGGCACGGAGAGAAAATCAGGTGCACTATAGGCCATCGCTGACCAATCAGATGGCTCAGATTACCGTGTCTGCAGTAACGTTGCAGGCATAAAAGCTACAGCAAAGTTGATACCTCAAAACGTTTAAAACCATGACTAGAGAGAGGCTGTCAACGAATACAGCAAAGAGCTGCTGTTTGTATGAGTGAGTTCATGTTTAAATTCTTACTCAGCACTGTCAACACTTTGTATTCAACACTTTTATAATCCATAAAATGCGTGTCCTTCCTATTTCCACTTAGCGCTACAAGAAGCACTGCAGCAGTAATGAATGAGTAGGACAGTGTATCGATTGGCTTGTGTTGTTGTTATTATTAGCAGCTTGGGTCTTTTTTAATATCAAGGAATATTTCACTTTCTCTGTTCATAGGAGTAACAACATGAATTTATGCATGAGGCAGAAATAATACGGTGCGACTCGAGTTTTGCCATCAGCTGGAAGACGGTGTCCCTTTTTGGTCAGTGACAGTGGAGGAAAGGGAGAGTTGATGGATTTTGAGAGGCGTACCCTCATTCTTCTGCTCTCTCCCTCCGCTGAGACTGACCATCAGATGCAGGCACCATCAGCCCAGTAAAATAAAAAGAAATAGCAAATTATTTAAATGTATGCTCACTTAGCTGTGCCTTGCAAATAATACAACAACAGATCTATTACCGGTAAAGCCTACCTCTAATTTTGAAATATATAGTTTTTTAAATGGCCCAAACAACAATGCATTGGAAGGGCAGTTCAAGCAAAGCCAATATGAGGCGATAATGTTTTGGGTCTATAACTTACTGCACAAACCTCATTGCTACAGTACTGTTTTTTTTTGCATATGCTCACGTTTTTTAAGTCATGTTTAAAAAAAATCAGAGTGGTAGATCTCGGTTTGCATTTTGACTCAGAAAGTGATCTTGACTCAGAAAAGGTTGGTGACCACTGATCTATACCCTTAACAGTAATTGCTATGTGTACAGTGTTGTGTATTTAAAACAGTGTCATGGTATCAAAGGCATGACCATCCCTACACTGGCCACTGACCTCCGACGATGCTGTCCTTGGGCGGTGGTCCCATGAGGTTCTTGAGGACCTTGTAGAAGAAGAACTGCAGGCCTGCGTAGGGGAACACTGCCACCAGTGTGGGAGCAAGGCCACGGTAGAACCCCAGAGCCCCCTCAGTGCGGTACATGGTGGACACAGCATGTCTCAGGCTCCGATACACCTATGTTACAGATGATGCCTGTGGTTAGCTAATAGCTATCAGTAGCACAAGCCAAAGACTCAATGATAACACTTTAACAAAACCAAAGTGTGGATTGCAGTCACTCCTTGTCCACAGACTGTCTTCAAGGTAAGGAAACTAATGTCTAAATAAGGATACGTCATTTCGCTAAACTATCCTTTTAAGGTGTTATAAGTAGTTTATTGACAGTGAATTATTAGATATAGTTTATTATAAATGTATATTTAGTTTATAAATAATTACTTACTTAAATTGTGTGGTTGTCGTTTTGGTGCATGCCAAATTATGTATTGCACAGTTAATGGACTATTACTGCTGTTGATAACGGTACAATGAAGCTAATGCTTTTCCATAGACTCATACTGTACGTTTTTCTTTCTCTCTCACCTTGGGCTCTCCCTGAGCTGCGAAGCGTGTTCGCAGTGTGTCTAGTGGCTGGCAGGCTACAGTGGCAGAGCAGGCGGACAGACCGCCACACACAAAGTGCACCCCCGCTGTCTGGCTGTCATATGCAGTGCTCTTATGGGTCATCTCAGTCAGGAACTCAAAGCTGGCAAACTATGGAGGGACGAAAACATAGTCTCAAAACACAGCCTTAAAACACAAAATCGACAAAAACACAGCCTCAAAAACAAAGTTCAGAAACAGTGCCTAGTTCTACAACACAGCTATGCATGGAGACCACAGTGATAAAACAAACAGAAATAACAAAGTGAGACACATGACTATATTATAATCTATCAACCTACTACCATGTGAGAGATGCTATTGAGGCGTTACAGGGCAAAGGCTAGCTAGGGAAAAAGAGTTGCATTTAAGACACATTTTCAAGTTGAGTCAGAAAACAACTCTCAGACATCACTTCATTCAACTACGACACTGTGTGACATACAACAGGGTATTCTGATAGGACAAATGTCCCGGTGTATGTTCCCTACCTGTACTGCCCCAAAGCAGACAGAGAGGAGCTGGGCTGGAACATGTCCTTTCCAGAAGGCAGGCAGCCCCTCCTCTGCCAGGATACAGCGTGATGCCTGGAACAGGCCCCAGTACTTCCCTTCGGGGTGCTGGGATGATACACGCTCTATCTGCAACTTTGGATGCAAGGATAGATGTGTAGTGTCAAACAGCGGAAATAGGACATTCTGCTTTAGACATTCTTGTGTAGAACGAAATACATGTATACATGCGCGCGCACACACACACATACATACACACACACAGGCAGACATACAGTGCATTCGGAAAGTATTCAGACACCTTGACTTTTTCCACATTTTGTTACAGCCTAAAATGTATTAATCATTTTTTTCCACCTCAATCTACACACCTCAATCTGACAAAGCGAAAGCAGATTTTTTTTTGCAAATGTATTCAAAATAAAAAAAATCTGAAATACCTTATTTACATAAGTATTCAGACCCTTTGCTATGAGACTCAAAATTGAGCTCAGGTGCATCCTGTTCCCATTGATCATCCTTGAGATGTTTCTACAAGTTGATTGGAGTCCACCTGTGGTAAATTAAATTGATTGGACATGATTTGGAAAAGCAAACACCTGTCTATATAAGGTCCCACAGTTGACAATGCATGTCAGAGCAAAAACAAAGCCATGAGGTCGAAGGAATTGTCCGTAGACCGCTGAGACAGGATTGTGTTGAGGCACAGATCTGGGGAAGGGTACCAAAAACATTATGCAGCATTGAAAGGTCCCCAAGAACACAGTGACCTCCATCATTCTTAAATGGAAGAAGTTTGGAACCACCACGACTCTTCTTAGAGCTGGCTGCCCGGCCAAACTGAGCAATCGGGGAAGAAGGGCCTTGGTCAGGTATCTCCAGAGTTCCTCTGTGGAGATGGGAGAACCTTCCAGAAGGACAACCATCTCTGCAGCACTCCACCAATCAGGCCTTTATGTTAGAGTGGCCAGACGGAAGCCACTCCTCAGTAAAAGGCTTTGGCCTGAATGCCAAGCATCACGTCTGGAGGAAACCTGGCACCATCCCTATGGTGAAGCATGGTGGTGGCAGCATCATTCTGTGGGGATGTTTTTCGGAGGTAGGGACAGGGAGACTAGTCAGGATCGAGGGAAAGAGGAACGGAGCAAAGTACAGAGAGATCCTTGATGAAAACTTCTCCAGAGTGCTCAGGACCTCAAACTGTGGCAAAGGTTCACCTTCTACCCTAACCACACAGCCAAGACAACACTGGTGTGGCTTTGGTACAAGTCTCTGAATGTCCTTGAGTGGCCCAGCCAGAGCCCGGACTTCAAACCGATCGAACATCACTGGAGAGACCTGAAAATAGCTGTGCAGCGACGCTCCCCATCCAACCTGACAGAGCTTGAGAGGATCTGCAGAAAATAATTGTGTGCCAAGCTTGTAGCGTCATACCCAAGAAGATTCTAAGCTGCAATCGCTGCCAAAGGTGCTTCAACAAAGTATTGAGTAAGGGTCTGAATACTTATGTAAATGTGCTATTTCCGTTTTTTTATTAATTTGCAAAAAATAATTAAAACCTGTTTTTGCTTTGACATTATGGGGTTTTGTGTAGATTGAGGGGGGGGGGGGAAACAATGTAATCAATTTTAGAATAAGGCTGTAACTTAACACAAAAAGTCAAGGGGTCTGAAAACATTCTGAGGAACTGGGCATGCCCAGTGGTGTCTGAGGGTTTGGGTGTGGTGCTGTGACTAACATCAAAAGAATGCAGTACAACAAAACAATCATAAAAGCCTGGGCAGAGGTTAGCATGCACAAATAGCAGAGTTGTATGTTTACCAGAACCACTAGGGTTAGGCCACATATAGTTCTTACATAACTGTAAAATGTCTGTCAATGTTTAGGCCTACACTATGTTGCATTTAATTTTATAGTTAATTAGTGCCCAAAGTAGGCATGCAACTAAAAGTTACACCACAATAATATCCATCTGATGATGCTTACTGTACCTGGAATCTTATCTTGATGACATCCAGGGGGCTGATCAGCGCTCGGGTCACCATGCCTGAGGCCGACCCAGCCAGGGCTGCATCTTCTGGAGCTAGAGCAGCGCCCTGAGACCCTGGGTCATAGCCCACCATGATGACTCCACAGCAGCCTCACCAGAGGACCTCAGGTCTGGGGGAGAGAGAGAACATGTTATACAGCACAGGAGGTTGGTGGCACCTTAATTGGGGAGGACGTGCTTGTGGTAATAGCTTGAACATAGTAAGTGGAATGGTATTTAATACATCAAACACACGGTTTGATGCCATTCAGTTTGCGCCGTTCCAGAGGTTTGATGCCATTCCATTCACTCCGTTCCAGACATTATTATGAGACGTCCTTCCCTCAGCAGCCTCCACTGTATGTAGCGCGACTAGTAGTTCCTCTGAGAGACAGTTACTGTAAATATCGATAGTGTATCGTGATTCACGAGGAATGATTCAGTATGTTGGTATTTTTAATGGAAGCCAATTCAGTAGCACTTACTTATTTGTGCATCACTGCCACTAGACACAGTTAGTAGCTGTATAAGAGTCATCAGGCACCTTCCACTGATCAATCATGTGTGATGGATTTATTCATTGGTACATGTAGCCTTTTCTCTGTCCAACCGGAAGTTGACTACAGATACTGAAATGACACCTGCATCTAACTGACAGTTACTGTAACCTACGGTACTGTTGTTGATTAGCCTAACTAGCTAACAAGCTACAAAGTTATTGATCAGCCCTTCCTCCTAATCAGACACATGTGGACATCGCACACCTTGATTGCCATTGATGACCAAGTCCTTCTCTTCGGTATATTAGTTACAGTGATAATTCATAGTAAATACAGTAGCTATTATTCAGAAAATATATTAGAGGACAGGACCTTGACATAACTAGGAGGCTAGCTAGCTTAGCCACTCAGTCATTCTGGGTCACTTCAAGCTAGCTCGCAATTTTTAGCTAAAATGCGTAGAACTGTCGACTCACTTTTATGTGCTGCTCCTCCATGGAAATGTGTGAAAGAATAGCTGGCAAAGGACAGGTAAGGCTACACGTTCTTCTTCTCTTCATACAATTTAGCTTACTCAAACCAACCTAGGGACAGAAGAATGGTGCAAATGTAACCAATCCGCATGGAGGGATGGATCATGTGATCCTGCAGTCACTGTTGTTACGTAACCAGTTTCAACATTCAGTACTGTATCATAATGTCTGCATAGTTTCAGGTAAAGCATATTGTACAAAAGTCATCAAATAAATAAAAACAAGACAGCCCACAGGTTGAAACTCAACAAAAATATTGTTAAAGGTCGAATAACATTGATTTACTGCACAATTTTCCATTGTATTGACTGTAAAAAAAAACAACGGTCTGTTATATCGTAACAATCACGTTTATATTAAGTACAGCAGCTCTATAAAAGACATGAAAAACACCTCTAGTTGGCAAGAGAACCATAGTCTATAATACTATATATATACTCTATATAAAAATAAAGCAAACGTCAAATTTCGAGATGTTTTGGACACCCCAAGTTGCACCCCTGCTGTCACACGTTTAGGCATTCATCCTTTAACCATTACACAACCCCAGGATAGGTTCCAGACACCACCCCACACATCCTATCTCAGACCTTATCTCCCCCAAGGCCGAAGCAGGGAATGACTGGCCCCAGACATTGTGGAGACAATTAATTGCTTCCCCATTATCAAGGCATCCCTTCACATGGTTTGCAAGAAGTAAAGACACATATTATTATATGAAAACAATGTTCCCTCCTGCCCTCCTCTCTTTCTGATATTCTGCATAGTAACAGGGACATGTGATCGACAAGCCTGACTTCTCCCCTCTCTGGTCCCCAGGTGAGTGAGGCCCATATGAGGGAGGAAGTGCAACTCATATAAGCATATTATGTAGATAAGACATCTTAATTATCTATGTTACTAAGCTAATTCTGATTCTTCCAGCACAGCTCACACACACCCCCTCTACGAGGCATGATGGGTGGGGAGGCAGATGAACATAACCCCCACTGGATGTAGACAGATAAAAACAGAGGGATGAATTAAGCACCAGCAAGACTGTTGAAAAATAGTGGTCAAGTTATATTTTAATAGAAACAATGGATATATATTACTAATTTAAAAGTAAAAAAAAAAAAAATGTACCAATCCCAGATTGCTCCTTTAATGGAGAATACATTGGTTGTGGTTAAGCGTTCAACTTCACCTGTCCAACGAAAACTACCATATTAGGTCCATCAGTTGGATAAATCAGTATTGCTGATGTAGACTTTCAAACAGTATGAGTATGAAAGGAAAATATCCCATGGTGATATTGGATTCCTTGTAATGTGGTAGACAGTATTCACAGAGGGGTTAAAATGTTATTCTACATTGGTTTGAAGTGATAGTTTGAGAGGCTGACCAAAATACGTGTGATAGTAAAGATCCGATCATATCCTCGATCCTATCCTATAGACAAGTGTGACAGTGTTTTCATACTGAGCCGAGAAACACATAGGTGCTGCTGTACGACTCTGTTTTAATCTGGATTAATGTTTCTCTCCCTAGCCAGGACGCTAATAATCAGATTATTCTGCCTTCGTTTGGCGCTTCTTCAAGGGGGAGAAGAGGAGGGAGACGCAAAGCATGGGCTCCTCCGTTATATGGTGGTGTCTCGGCGCATACTGTTACTGTTCATGCTGGTTCAGGCGATCTGCACTTCTGAAGTGAGGCTTCGAGAGACTATCCCATTAAATCTATTAGGAGTTTTTTTCTACACCATGCAAGGCAAAGCGAACGCGTCTCTATGCAAAGCGTGAGCAAAGTTATTTTAACAGGGTTTATATTCTAGTCAGTCCACTGCAGTGCATCCCTGTGCAGTATTCGGACATACAGAACGCTGCGCTTTGATCTGTAGTCAGACTGCGGCTTTGACAGAGTTATTAGAGCGAAATCGAAAGACGAATGAATTTGACGAGAGTGACTTGGTCTTTTCCATAACTGTCAATCAACGGGGATAATGGTATCGGCTATAGCCTACATTATGGGATCTTCATTGTCGTCTTGATGGTGTTCAGGTGAGTAGCCTTACATTCTAGTGGGTAGGCTGTGTTTTGTCATCGCCAAAGATATTGAAATAAACATATTTTTTATCAACAAAATATAGGCCTATATTTAGCAGTTATTTAACCTACATGGCTGAGCCCTGAAATTGGACTTGAATTAGCCTATATTGAAGTTTGACCATGTTTACATTTGGCATTTAAGGGCTGCAGATGTTTGAATAACACAAACAAAGTAAACATTACATTTAGACCTATTCACATCATGAAAATAATAACAAAAACAAAAACACAGTAAATCTGATGCAACAGGTGGATAAACGCTCATCAACCACTTGTGCCCACTTGTGCGTGTAGCCTTATGCCCTAATGGTCAGGACAGCTTTATTGTTGTCCAGGATAATCCCATCAGATTATTTGTCTGATTCAAGAATAGGATGGCCATCAATTAGACATCATTCATTTGTCTAATCCAGACTAGTTAGATCTCTCTGACTGCCTGCCCTCTTGACAGGGCCCCACATGAATAGGCCTACACAGGCCTGTTCAGGTCAGGTAAGGACAGTGGTGTTTAGATAGATAGATAGATAGATAGATAGATAGATAGATAGATAGATAGATAGATAGATAGATAGATAGATAGATAGATAGATAGATAGATAGATAGATAGATAGATAGATAGATAGATAGATAGTCTGTGACTGAAAGTGCTCTTCTGCATCATAATCATGGCATGCAGAGGGTGGGTGACGTTGTCCATGATGGCCAGCAGTTTGGCCAGGATCCGTCTCTCCCCCACCTCCTCTAGAGTGTCAAGGCTAATCCCCAGAACAGAGCTAGCCTTCCTGATCAGCTTATTTACCCGAGAAGCATCACCAGCCTTTATGTTGGCGCCCCAGCACACCACTGCAGACTGGTAGAAGGTATGCAGTAGTTTACTGCACACGTTGAAGGACCTGAGCCTCCTCAGAAAGTAGAGTCGGCTCTGGCCCTTTTTATACAGGGCCCCGGTGTTACCAGCCCATTCCAGCCTGTTGTCCATATGGACTCCCAGGAACTTGTATGACCCAACCATTTCCACATCCATCCCCTGTATAGGGACTGCAGTCAGTTGGGCCTTGGTTCTCCTGAAGTCCACCACCATTTCCATTGTTTTGCTGATGTTGAGCTGAAGGTTAGCACATGCAGCAGCTACTCTTCCTGAGGTCCACATAAAACATACAAATACAGTCCCTTCAAAAAGTATTCAAAATGAATTAAATATATATTTTTCTCTCTCACCCATCTACACAAACTTACCCCATAATGACAAAGTAAAAACATGTTTTTCATTTTTTGGGCAAATGTATTTATTTATTGAAATATTGAAATACAGAAATACTCTATCTCATTTAAATAAGTATTCACACCCCTGAGTCAACACGTTAGAATCACATTTGGCAGCGATTACAGCTTTGCACACCAAGATTGTACAATATTTGACCACATTATTATTTTTAAAATTATTCAAGCTCTGTTAAGTTGGTTGTTGATCATTGCTAGACAGACATAGATTTTCAAGCCGATTTAAGGTCAAAACTGTAACTAGGCCATTCAGGAACATTCAATGTTGCCTTGGTAAGCAACCCAAGTGTAAATTTGGACTTGTGTTTTAGGTTATTGTCCTGCTGAAATTTGTCTCCCAGTGTCTGTTGGAAAGCAGACTGAACCAGGTTTTCCTCTAGGATTTTGCCTGTGCTTAGCTCTATTACATTTTTTACCCAAAATACTCCCTAATCCTTGTCGATGACAAGTATACCCATAACATGATACAGCCACCACGCTTGAAAATGTGAAGAGTGGTACTCAGTGATGTGTTGTGTTGGATTTTCCCCTAGGATGGAATATTTTTTTATTCAGTACAGGCTTCTTTTTTTCACTCTGTCATTTAGGTTAGTATTGTGGAGTAATTACAATGTTGTTGATCCATCCACAATTTTCTCCTATCACAGACATTAAACATTAAGAAATGTCCCCCTCGGGGATCAATAAAGTATCTATCTATCTATCTATCTATCTATCTATCTATCTATCTATCTATCTATCTATCTATCTATCTATCTATCTATCTATCTATCTATCTATCTATCTATCTATCTATCTATCTATCTATCTATCTATCTATCTATCTATCTAAACTCTGTAACTGTTTTAAAGTCACCAGTGGCCTCATGGTGAAATCCCTGAGCGGTTTTCTTCCTCTCCGCCCTTTGTAGTGACTGGGTCTATTAAGTCCATGCAACTTATTATGTGACTTGTTAAGCAGATTTTTACTCCTGAACTTATTTAGGCTAACCATAACAAAGGGCTCGAGACATTTCAGATTTTCATTTTTAATTAATCTGTAAACATTTATAAAAATGTAATTCCATTTTGACATTATGGGGTAGTGTGTTTAGGCCACTGACACAAAATCTCAATTTAATTAATTTTGAATTCCGGCTGTAACACAACATCATGTGGAAAAAGTCAAGGGGTGTGAATACTTTCTGAAGGCACTGTACATGACAAAGTACAGAACAGTTATAGACAAGGACATTAAAAAAATAAAAAAATAAAAAATACATATATAAGACACCAAGCGACAACAAAAATACTATTTACACACTATTTATACATACTCATATTCTTATACACGGTTAAATTAGATCTTTAGAAAGAGAAGAGGCGCTGTGATACAATATGTTTTTTTTTGTGTCTGTTTTTTAAAGTTAAACTTGCTTTTTGCCTGAGTAACCTCTGGTGGCAGAGCATTCCACGATGACGTGGCTCTATACATAACTGAGTGTTGGTGAGAGGACAGGATAATACCTCAGAGAGACATACTGTAGAACAGATATACTGTATCAGTCTCCCAATGGAAGCCACAGCAGAGCAGTCAAGGTTGGAGTCCCCATATGTTTGTTACAATTCTCTCTGAAGGTAGGCTGGAATGGGCTTGTGTTTACGGTAGCAAAGTAAATATAAGGTCCAGCAAACAACAGAATTAGATAGGTCCCTGGACACATAACAACAGACATAATGACCAGTAGACCTGTTCAGCAAACCTATTTTAATTCATTCCCTTTAACAACATAATGTTCACCAAAATTTGATTGATGAATGTGTCCCTAGAATGACCTCATCATCAATCTCTGCGCCATTGTTCCAAGATGTGTTTGACCCAGTAGTAACAAGAGGAGGGGCGGGCCTCCGCAAGGTTTTGGAATAGGTTTAATCTGGAACGCCTGGACGCAGGGTTGAGGGGAGGAGAGGAGGGGAGCAAACTGCCCAGTAAGTATGCCAGAGGGGAGGAGAGGAGGGGAGCAAACTGCCCAGTAAGTATGCCAGAGGGGAGGAGAGGAGGGGAGCAAACTGCCCAGTAAGTATGCCAGAGGTGGCATAGGCTCCTATCCCTATTCTCCTATCTCTTCCCATGGACAGTCCCCATATAGGACAGCAGTCAACTATTCACCCTGCTCCCCCATAGAGACCAGCAGTCAACTATTCAACCTGCTCCCCCATAGAGGACAGCAGTCAACTATTCTCCCTGCTCCCCCATAGACGACAACAGTCAACTATTCAACCTGCTCCCCCATAGAGGACAGCAGTCAACTATTCAACCTGCTCCCCCATAGAGGACAGCAGTCAACTATTCATCTGCTCCCCCATAGACGACAACAGTCAACTATTCAACCTGCTCCCCCATAGAGGACAGCAGTCAACTATTCAACCTGCTCCCCCATAGAGGACAGCAGTCAACTATTCAATCTGCTCCCCCATAGAGGACAGCAGTCAACTATTCATCTGCTCCCCCATAGAGGACAGCAGTCAACTATTCAACCTGCTCCCCCATAGGGGACAGCAGTCAACTATTCAACCTGTTCCCCTATAGGGGACAGCAGTCAACTATTCAACCTGTTCCCCCATAAAGGACAGCAGTCAACTATTCACCCTGGTCTCCTATGTCTTCACATGGACAGTCCCCCATAGAGGACAGCAGACAGCCACTAAGAACTGTAGTCTTGGTTGGCAGGGTAACGAGTGTATCATGTCGACTATGACACTCATAATATAAATATGATGTAACTTTTTTATTACTGTGACACAAAAAATATACGGCTTCTTCTGCCAACCTCCACACACACACAAAGCCTGGGATTTGAACCACCAACCTACTTTCCAGGTATCACTTTTTCTCTCCCTAACTCAGCTTCATTGATCCTGTGAAACACAATGGACTCATATCAGTGCCTTTTGGCTGCAGTTTCAGTTTCTACTAAACCTGTCCACCAAGGAGCGTGTCTGAAATGCTACCAAACGTTTGCTGACTCAAGGCATTCGAAGGAAGAGAGATTGGCAGATATAATTGGAGACTATCAAATAACATTTAATTAATCATTTCCAATCCCCTTTATATATTTTTATTTATTTATTATTATGCCCCTCCCTCCTTTCCCATAGTTGGAGGACTTGGTGGAAAACATAAAAATTCAAGCAGAAGATCTTAGGTTCCTCTCCTCATATCTTCTCTTCCAATGGGTTTTGTGAAGGAGGCAAGGAGAGGGACGCGAGGAAACAAATAAATATAATTAAGACTCACCCACTGCCAATACCAAAAGGAAAGAGACAGAACCCAAATGATCCCAACGGTGGCCCATTAGGAACTGTGGTCTAGGACTGAGGACATCTGATATAGCTAAAATATATAGAGCACATTCATAACCACTTTGATATGTATTATGGCACTATAATTGGTTTCCACTCAGCTTTGAATTTGGGACATTTGTTTGGATTTATCTAATGTAGTCTGACAAGCAGTGAAAAGGGTGGTTGGAGCGTAGAAAGATAATTAATAGAGCAGGCTTGGAACCTCTCTGACCTTGGCAATTTGACTGGTAAAATGTTCTACTCATTCTAATTATATGGTTAGAACCATAGACATAAAACAGTTGTCCTATCTCTATGGTAGAATAGTCAGTGTTTCAGATTTAAAGGAGGGGATCATTGTGCCTGGACTGGAGTGTCACTGGCCCAGACTTGACATGCTTAACAGAAATAGAAATAGGAATGATTCTTCCAAAGTCAATACCCTGGGTCTGGATTATGCCAGCTAAATAGAGCTTTGCCTGATATTCATTTGTCAGTTATTATGTTCTGAGCCCTCACTCAGCATGGTGACTCATTGGAACGCACGCAGTAAACTGTCACAACTGTGCCACGGTGTGCTATGACAGTGTGTGTGCATGTACTTTATGTGTGTGTGTACAGCCAGCCAGTCACTGTGTAAGCCTATGTGTGTGTGTAAGCATGCAATGTGTATGTGTGTCTGTCTGGCTATGTGTGTGTCTGGCTCTGTGTATTCCCTGTGTCATACAGACTTTTAATATGGAGGATTAAAGATAATCCAGTCTGTGTCATTGGCATCTGGTGATGATGGTAGTTGTGTCCCTAATCGCACCCTATTTACTACATAGTGCATCATTTTTTACCAGAGCCTTATGAGGCCTGGTCAAAAGTTGTGCACTAGGTTGGGAATAGGGCACCATTTGGGACGCACATTAGGTTCAGCATTAGCATAGCATTAGCATCACCTGCTATTTCTAATCTCCCTATAAACCAATGATTGACACGTGGAGACAAGTAGGTCAAAGCTTGTTTCACTCTTCCAGATTCTCCACTCCGACAGGACTCCCTAGGGAGAGTCTATTGAGTTAATTGGGCCTAATGTCAGCAGTACACCAGGGGTGTGTCAAATGGCACCCTTTTCCTTATACAGTGCACAACGTTTCACCATAGGTCATGTTCAAAAGTAGTCCACTCTATAGGGAATAGGGTGCCAGTTAGGACACACAGCAGCACTCAGCGTTCTGAAAGGAAACCAGCTCTGTTTAATGACCACCCGCCTGTGTGTCTAGAGGCACTTGTCATTCTCCACAGTGTTTGGAATGTCTATTTTCCTCTCTCTCTCTAAGATACACACACACACAACACACAAAACACAACACACAACCCTTGTGTAAACATGTAATCTGACTGGGGTACTGGTCCATAATGAGAGATTAGGAGTCTCTGCTCTTGGCCAACAGTGGGATTAAACGCTGAGTTCGTTCACTGTCCTACTTCTCAGATTAATCCAGAAAGTGAAGGAACTCAATAGTGTTGGAATCTCCCTCTTCCTCTCTCTATAAGACAGAGAAACAGACACCAAACAGTTTGCTTCAGAAGGGAACAGCCCACCATGCCATCTACCGCCCAGCCCGATTCTATTTATATTTACATCCACAGTCAGGCCTGATGCTGCCTGACAGACCAGAGCAGTTCACCTCTTCACCTAAAGGGAAGTAGGAAATGAAAGAGGAGAGGAGAGGAGAGGAGAGGAGAGGAGAGGAGAGGAGAGGAGAGGAGAGGAGAGGAGAGGAGAGGAGAGGAGAGGAGAGGAGAGGAGAGGAGAGGAGAGGAGAGGAGAGGAGAGGGGGCTGAACCTAAAGCCATTAGTCAGTGACAGGGTACTGTACCTGTGTCTGTGCTGACAGTCTGTCTAGTGCTGGATGGTGTGGGAGTAAACAGTCTGTCTAGTGCTGGATGGTGTGGGATGGAACAGTCTGTCTAATGCTGGATGGTGTGGGAGGGAACAGTCTGTCTAATGCTGGATGGTGTGGGATAAAACAGTCTGTCTAGTGCTGGATGGTGTGGGAGGGTACAGTCTGTCTAGTGCTGGATGGTGTGGGAGACAACAGTCTGTCTAATGCTAGATGGTGTGGGAGGGAACAGTCTGTCTAGTGCTGGATGGTGTGGGAGAAAACAGTCTGTCTAATGCTGGATGGTGTGGGAGGGAACAGTCTGTCTAATGCTGGATGGTGTGGGATAAAACAGTCTGTCTAGTGCTGGATGGTGTGGGAGGGAACAGTCTGTCTAATGCTGGATGGTGTGGGAGGGAACAGTCTGTCTAATGCTGGATGGTGTGGGAGGGAACAGTCTGTCTAATGCTGGATGGTGTGGGAGGGAACAGTATGTCTAGTGCTGGATATTGTGGGAGGGAACAGTCTGTCTAATGCTGGATGGTGTGGGAGGGAACAGTCTGTCTAATGCTGGATGGTGTGGGAGGGAACAGTCTGTCTAGTGCTGGATGGTGTGGGAGGGAACAGTCTGTTTAATGCTAGATGGTGTGGGAGGGAACAGTCTGTCTAGTACTGGATGGTGTGGGAAGGAACAGTCTGTCTAGTGCTGGATGGTGTAGAGGGGAACAGTCTGTCTAATGCTGGATGGTGTGGGAGGGAACAGTCTGTCTAGTGCTGGATGGTGTGGGAGAAAACAGTCTGTCTAGTGCTGGATGGTGTGGGAGAGAACAGTCTGTCTAGTACTGGATGGTGTGGGAAGGAACAGTCTGTCTAGTGCTGGATGGTGTGGGAGGGAACAGTCTGTCAAGTGCTGGATGGTGTGGGAGAGAACAGTCTGTCTAGTGCTGGATGGTGTGGGAGAAAACAGTCTGTCTAGTGCTGGATGGTGTGGGAGGGGAACAGTCCGTCTAGTGCTGGATGGTGTGGGAGGGGAACAGTCCGTCAGATACACAGGATGAGTCCAGACACTGATGCTATGTCCCAAATGACACCCTATAGGGAATATGGTACTACTTGGGACACAATCTCTACTGTCCTCCTTCAGGGATAAACAGGTGTGTGTGTGTGTGTGTGTGTGTGTGTGTGTGTGTGTGTGTGTGTGTGTGTTACTATTGTGAGTGTATTCTTATGTTATATAACATTTTTAAATGATGTTTGATGTTGCCTTTCCTTCTTCCCCATGTCTCCAGGGTGATGACTCAGACTGGGGAAGAGAATGCTACTCACCATGCAGCACCCACTGATCCACAGCACCATGTCTTACTACCCTTGAGCCAACCGCTGTGTTTGGGGGACCACGTCTCCATAGCTACAGCAGAAAAATATACACATAATCAATACATGAAAACTGAGAGGTGGATGGAACTATATTTCAGATTGAATGTGAGTACTGTGGATATTGAGTAACAAACACAGTCTTACAAACTGTCAGAGACAGGGAGAAGAACAGCATGGAGGACAGTAAGCTCATCTTTCTGGAGTGCCATGATGAGGGCCTTACCATGGCCTTTTCCAAAGACAAGCCTGGAGTCAGGGAGGGCCCTACCGTGGCCTCCAAAGACAAGCCTGGAGTCATGGAGGCCAGGGACAGAAGGCCTGACTCAGGCCTGGGGCTAGGGTTGGGGCTTGAGCCAGGCCAGGGACGCCGCTCCTCTGGCTTCCACATCCCCCTCTCCCCCTCCTCCCCGGGTTCCCTGGCTGACCTGGCCATGGCCTCGTGGCCACCCCCCAGCCTGGTGAAGTCCTCCTCCACAGAGCTGGAGACCAAAGAGACTGGTTCCTTGAGAAGCTCCAAACCCCTCCTTAGTCTGGTCAAGTCCCTCTCCACCGAGATCTACCGCCTCGAGCCCGAGGTCAACCTCTCCATGTCGGACTCCAAGCTCCACATGCACCCCTGGAAGCAGTTCACCCAGACCCAGGCCAAGCTCCAGGAGGCTGGTTCTGGGGATGATAGCTGGACTGCATCCTCGTTCCCTGTCTCCCCCACAGAGACCAAAGGAAGCTCCCTGATGACCGAGTTCGAGGACACGCGGAGGAAGTTCTCGGAGGCCATACAGGACCCCATGAGCATGTGGGGTAAGATGATGGGAGACGAGTCGAGCTCGAGGAGCCCCAAACAGAGGATGTCTGGGGGAGTCGGGGACTCACCTGCCTTCCTGGGTAGCTGTGGAGGTGGTGGGAGTGGGACCCCAGTGAACATTGAAGACACAGAGACACAAGTAAGATACAGACGTGGTACACACAGCGAACTGGGTGTGTGTGAAACCCCGCTGAGGAGACCCAGGAGGGGCCCTCTGAAGCCCTCACTCTCCCCAGAGTACCACAGCCAGCTGGGGGATAACCACTACGAGATCTGCACCAACGGAGACCTCATCCAGGTGGTGGAGGTCCAGGAGGGCAGAACCAGGGAAGCTGGTACCAGAGGCCAGCATCGAGGAACCCGTCCCCAGGCTCGAGACAGGATTCCTGGGGTTCCTGTGGCCTCAGTGCCTGTCCGCTGGCTCTTGTTTGTGTGCGTACTGGCCTACGGGTTCTTTGTGCTCCCTCTGCCCTCCTATGTGACTGGGCTGTCCCTGGGGCTAGCTTGTGGGTTCCTGTTAGGGTTGGTGGTGGTCCTGGTGTTCACGCCCCGTCGGCGCTCCAATGCTTTGCCACCCTGGGGCACTACAGGGGTCCGGTGGTCCCAAAACAATAGCCTGCTGCACTCGGACCCTGTTGGTGGGCCGCGCACTAATGTCCTGGAGGTGAGTTTGAGGATATGGGAGTGGTCACATAGATTGATAGAGTTACGGTAGGTAAACAGGAATGGACAGGCAGACAGATAGGGAGACAGACAGGAAGACAGACAGGCAGGCAGGCAGGCAGGCAGGCAGGCAGGCAGGCAGGCAGGCAGGCAGGCAGGCAGGCAGGCAGGCAGGCAGGCAGGCAGGCAGACAGACAGACAGACAGACAGACAGACAGACAGACAGACAGACAGACAGACAGGCAGGCAGGCAGGCAGGCAGGCAGGCAGGCAGGCAGGGAGACAGGTAGGCAGGCAGACAGTCAGCCCTTAAAAATACAAAGAGAACAGGCTTTCATTTTTTATTTGTATTTTTTTTATAGTTGATACATTTCTGTCTAATGAACCAAAGTGCGATACACACTGTATCTACACTCTTAGAAGAAAAGGTGCTATGTAGAACCTAAAAGGGTTCTTCGGCTGTCCCCATAGGAGAACCCTTTGAGGGACCCTTTTCGGTTCCAGCTAGAACCCTTTTCGGTTCCAGATAGAACCTTATTGGGTTCCACGTAGACCCCTTTCCCCAGAGGGTTCTACGTGGAACCCAAAATAGTTGGAACCGAAACATCTAGAGCTGAAAAGGGTTCCTCAAATGGTTCTCCTATGGGGACAGCCGAAGAACCCTTTTGGAACACTTATTTCTAAGTGTAGTGTATGGTAACAATCATTACTACTGTCCTTGTCTCAATTGAGTCTTAGTGGAGGAGTAGAGACCCTTGTTTCTGTGAAGCGTAGTGTGAATGAGGCCAGGTGTTGATTAGAGAGGACAGTGAGAACTGAGGGACTTACAGCCTAGTACAGATACAGCATTACAGACCATGTGGCTGCTTCTGCAATGGCAGCCTATTCTCTTTGTAGTGCACTACTTTTGACCAGGGCCCTGGTAAAAAGTAGTGCACTACATAGGAGATAGGATTTGGGATGCATCCCATCACTCTCAGTTGTTTCCCATGTAGTCCCTGTGCATCCTCTGCCCCTTGCCCTTTGGAATGAGGGGCTTATAGCCCGGTCCAGATACAGCACAGCCCATCTCAGTCTACTGTAGCCCAGCTAGTCCCTGTGCACCCTCTGGCCCTTGACCTCCTGGAGCTGGAGATACACAGTGCTAATAATCACCAGAGCCCAGTTTAAAACCCTCGGTGTCTAGCCCAGTTTAAAACCCTCAGTGTCTAGCCCAGTTTAAAACCCTCAGTGTCTAGCCCAGTTTAAAACCCTCGGTGTCTAGCCCAGTTTAAAACCCTCAGTGTCTAGCCCAGTTTAAAACCCTTGGTGTCTAGCCCAGTTTAAAACCTTCAGTGTCTAGCCCAGTTTAAAACCCCCAGTGTCTAGCCCAGTTTAAAACCCTCAGTGTCTAGCCCAGTTTAAAACCCTCAGTGTCTAGCCCAGTTTAAAACCCTCGGTGTCTAGCCCAGTTTAAAACCCTCGGTGTCTAGCCCAGTTTAAAACCCTTGGTGTCTAGCCCAGTTTAAAACCCTTGGTGTCTAGCCCAGTTTAAAACCCTTGGTGTCTAGCCCAGTTTAAAACCCTTGGTGTCTAGCCCAGTTTAAAACCCTTGGTGTCTAGCCCAGTTTAAAACCCTTGGTGTCTAGGCTAGTTGACTTGCTAGTATGATGGATTGGTTGTGGTTTAACGTCTGTCTATCCGTGCGGCACAGCTTAGTACATGTTGCTGTGTATCTGTGTGGCTTCTAAGTCCAGTAGATGACCAATCAGATATGACAGACAAGCAGATTGATGTCACAGCATGACTACCTTACCTAAACCCTATGCCTGATTCACACTGTAGGGCTGACCCAACCCGTACTGGTCTGGCTTGCATATTTTTTATTTTCATATTGTCCTTTCCAGTGAGGTTGCAGAAACTATGATGGAGGTGTAACCATGCCAGTCCAGTACATCTCCGTAGTGTGAAAGGGGTAATAGAGAGCTGCTCTGGTTTCACTGCCACAGATTTGACTACAGGTAAATCCCAGCGCTCAATAACCAATGAGTATTCAGGCAAAACTAGGAAGATTATACTAGAACAAATACAGCAGGGAAGGAAGACAGATTGGAGACAGATTGGAGACAGATTTACTGACTGTGAAGTTAAATGGCACATTATCGAACCCCAAAAAATGTTTTCAATGTACATATTACTTTTGAGAGATAATTAATGGTAAACAACTGTAAACAGCAACAGCAACAGTAAACATCAGTGAACAGCTGTGACTGTCCAAGTGAAGACAATGTAAGAAGGTGAAAATAAGGTGAGTTTATTAGAGTGAGAGAAAAACACTAAGAAACTAACAAAGCTCATCAGCATTACCCCAGAGTGCTAGAGCCAGTCTCATGTGATAGATAAGACATGTATAGAGCCAGTCTCATGTGATAGATAAGACATGTATAGAGCCAGTCTCCTGTGATAGATAAGACATGTATAGAGCCAGTCTCCGGTGATAGATAAGACATGTATAGAGCCAGTCTCATGTGATAGATAAGACATGTATAGAGCCAGTCTCATGTGATAGATAAGACATGTATAGTGCCAGTCTCCGGTGATAGATAAGACATGTATAGAGCCAGTCTCGTGTGATAGATAAGACATGTATAGAGCCAGTCTCATGTGATAGATAAGACATGTATAGAGCCAGTCTCATGTGATAGATAAGACATGTATAGAGCCAGTCTCCTGTGATAGATAAGACATGTATAGAGCCAGTCTCATGTGATAGATAAGACATGTATAGAGCCAGTCTCATGTGATAGATAAGACATGTATAGAGCCAGTCTCATGTGATAGATAAGACATGTATAGAGCCAGTCTCCTGTGATAGATAAGACATGTATAGAGCCAGTCTCCTGTGATAGATAAGACATGTATAGAGCCAGTCTCATGTGATAGATAAGACATGTATAGAGCCAGTCTCATGTGATAGATAAGACATGTATAGAGCCAGTCTCATGTGATAGATAAGACATGTATAGAGCCAGTCTCCTGTGATAGATAAGACATGTATAGAGCCAGTCTCCTGAGATAGATAAGACATGTATAGAGCCAGTCTCCTGTGATAGATAAGACATGTATAGAGCCAGTCTCATGTGATAGATAAGACATGTATAGAGCCAGTCTCCTGTGATAGATAAGACATGTATAGAGCCAGTCTCCTGGATAGATAAGACATGTATAGTGCCAGTCTCCGGTGATAGATAAGACATGTATAGAGCCAGTCTCATGTGATAGATAAGACATGTATAGTGCCAGTCTCCTGTGATAGATAAGACATGTATAGAGCCAGTCTCCTGTGATAGATAAGGCATGTATAGAGCCAGTCTCCTGTGATAGATAAGACATGTATAGAGCCAGTCTCCTGTGATAGATAAGACATATATAGAGCCAGTCTCCTGTGATAGATAAGGCATGTATAGAGCCAGTCTCCTGTGATAGATAAGACATGTATAGAGCCAGTCTCCTGTGATAGATAAGACATGTATAGAGCCAGTCTCCTGTGATAGATAAGACATGTATAGAGCCAGTCTCCTGTGATAGATAAGACATGTATAGAGCCAGTCTCCTGTGATAGATAAGACATGTATAGAGCCAGTCTCCTGTGATAGATAAGACATGTATAGAGCCAGTCTCCTGTGATAGATAAGACATGTATAGAGCCAGTCTCCTGTGATAGATAAGACATGTATAGAGCCAGTCTCCTGTGATTGATACAGTGCATTCAGACCCCTTGACTTTTTCCACATTTTGTTATGTTACCACCTTATTCTAAAATTGATTAAATAACAAATGTCCTTCATCAATCTACACACAATACCCCATAAGAGAAATCAGGTTTTTATAAATGTTTGCAAATGTAAAAAAAACAGAAATACCTTATTTATATAAGTATTCAATTAAATAAAGAGAGTTTCATGCCTCTACCTCTTATGGTTTCCACCTATTCTCCTGCTGTTGGAGCACGGAACCCCCATTTTTCCTCTTAGGGATATCGTTGAGTGAAATGCACTATATAGGGAATAGGGTGCCATTCCAGACACAACCCAAACCTGTACTATACATCCTCCATGCATTCTAGGGCTGGATGAACGAGATGCCCGCGTACGACCCAGAGACCTACCATCCGTCCCTCACCCACTCTGTGTATGCCACCCTAGAGGGCAGCCGTCTGCACCTGGCCTACCCCCGCAACAACATCCCCCGACAGGCAGCCTTCGACCAACTGCCCCATGAAGCCGTGTTCCTGCGCTCGCGCTGCTACGAGCTAGCCAACTGCAAGGTCACTGTCTCCATATACTGTAGCATGACATTTGCTCAAGGATTTCTGAACCATCTACGCTTTATAAAGGGTTTATGAAGGCTTTGTTACGGAAAGTTATTCATTATTTCTTGTTTGGTTTTATTTCAAACCAGGTCTCCCTATTGCCTGCTGCCTTGGCACGGAAGAGAGTTTGGAACAAGAAGTACCCAATCTGTATCATACTGGCCGAGGGAGAGGTGGGTAGAGAGGAGGAGGAGAGAGTGGAGGAGGGGCAAGAGGAGGACGAGAGGACAGACAAGCAAACGCTCCCAGACACACAGACCCAGGGCCTCCCCGACACACTCTACCTCTTTGGTCGTACAGGAAGAGAGAAGGAGGAGTGGTTCCAGCACTTCCTGTTAGCCTCGAGGTCAGAGGTCAAGAGCAGCCCAATCAGAGACGTGCCCAAGTCTGGTAAGAAACCTTGCTGCCCCCCTACTGACATGGTAGGTTACATCCCAAATAGCACCCTATTAGGGGAATATGGTGCCATTTGGGGGACACACTGGACAGGAATCAGTGGTTTGTCATTTTTCATATATAATAAGTATTGAATTGAGTGTAATGCTATTTTAACCACCTCCCTCCCCGGTTCCTTCCCCCCTCTGCCACTTGTCCTGTCCACCTGTCTTCCTGACTCTCTCCCTCTCTATCCCACTTCCTTCCTTCCTTTTTTCTCTCTTTCTCTCTCTCCATCTCTCCATCTCTCTCTTCCCCAGAGGTGTTATGCAGTGGGGGCTCCAGTATGGGCAGTACGGAGCACCTGCTCCCTCTGGTTGCCCTGCGTGACCTGGTGGACTACGGCTCCTACATGAGCCGCCTCATTGGCTTAGAGGGTAGCAGTCCCAGCCCCAGCTCCTGCCACAGCGACCAGGGAAGCCCCACAGCCAGGAAGAGGGTACGCTACAAGACTGGACTATTAACCTGGTGGTTCAATAGTGTTTTATACGAAGACGTTTATTATTTCCCATACGGCTCTGGTCAAAAGTACTACACTACATACAGTATTTTGGGTACTTAACCTCGTTCAAATCCTTAACCATCGTTCAAATCCTTAACATAACTCACATTGATTAGAATACATCAATACAGCCACAGTTACAATCCAGTCAGTCTTTGTCCTTGAAGAGAGGAGGATAGATACTGACTGACTCAGCTAGATGCTGTATACATGCTGAGTGGACCAAATGGATCAGATATCACCTGGCTGGGATATAAATAGGAGCAGTGTACCTGGCTGTGTCGTATTCATTGGGAACCAAACTGAAGCAAACAACTAACACGGGGAGGGACATACCTGAATGACCGATAGGAAACATTAGTTTCCGTTTCACGTTGTGGCTTGTTTGCTACGGTGTGCAGGAATATGACCCAGGCTTGGCTGTGTGTTCTGTTCTGATGTCCTGTGTGGTGAGCATCTATTGTGGAGTAGGTAATAGTGAGATGGGGCCTGATCCTAGATCAGCACGCCTACTCTGAAACGTTTTTTGTAATCCCGCTCTGTTCTGTTCTCTCCTCTATTCAGTTCTCCAGTGAGGAAGCATCAGCAGAGGGGGGCTGCCCAGCAGAGGGCCAGCCGGCCTGGGTCAATGCCCTGGTGGGGAGGATCTTCTGGGACTTCCTCCGGGAGAAGTACTGGGTGGACCTGGTGGCCCATAAGATCCAGAAGAAGCTGAGTAAGATCCGGGTGAGTCTTGGGGTGGGTGGAGTTGGGGAAGGGGATGGGGGTGTATGGGTGGGTGGATGAATGGATGAGTAGGTGGGTGGGAGTGTTGGTAGATGGATAGATGGGTTTGTGGGTCAGTGGGTCAGTGGGTGGGTGGGTGGGAGTGTTGGTAGATAGATGGATGGGTTCGTGGGTCAGTGGGTGGGTGGGTGATTGGGTGAGATTGTTGATAGATGGATGGATGGGTCAGTGGGTGGGTGGGTGGGTGGGTTTGTGTTGGTAGATGGATGATGGGTTCGTGGGTCAGTGGGTGGGTGGTTGGACGGATGGATGGAGGAAATGGCTGTATGTAAAGAAACTTATATTGATATCCTCCATATCTCTGTCACTACATGCTGGAGTACTGGCACTGAGGTATTAAGGTACTGGAGTACTGGGGCTCTGCTCTGTGCTTGTTACTTATACATCAGTCATACTGTTAAGCACGAGGTCAGATGAGGGCAGCAGGCCATCACCATTGGAGAGTAGAAAGGGGGATGAGAGGAGAGGAGGGGGGGGGGGGAGGAAGAGGAGGAGGGGGGGGGTTAATGCCTTGTCAGCTCCCTATCATCAATCAATCAAATCAATCAAATGTATTTATAAAGACATTTTTACATCAGCAGATGTCATAAAGTGCTTATACAGAAACCCAGCCTAAAACCCCAAACAGCAAGCAATACAGATGTAGAAGCAGGGAAAAACACCCAGAAAGGCAGAAACCTAGGAAGAAACCTAGAGAGGGCTGTCATGTGCTGCAGCTCCCCATCACTCTCCTTTCTCCCCATCACACACACACACACACTCACACACACTCCCCACCACCAGACACACACACACTCACACACACTCCCCACCACCACACACACACACACTCACACACACTCCCCACCACCAGACACACACACACTCACACACACTCCCCACCACCAGACACACACACACTCACACACACTCCCCACCACCAGACACACACACACTCACACACCCTCCCCACCACCAGACACACACACACACTCACACACACTCCCCACCACCAGACACACACACACTCACACACACTCCCCACCACCAGACACACACACACTCACACACACTCCCCACCACCAGACACACACACACTCACACACACTCCCCACCACCAGACACACACACACTCACACACACTCCCCACCACACACACACACACACTCACACACACTCCCCACCACCAGACACACACACACTCACACACCCTCCCCACCACCAGACACACACACACCACGCACGCAACCTACATTTTCTGAACACCATTATTGTTTGTTCTCCTGCAGTTGCCATACTTTGTGAATGAACTGAAGCTGGCTGATCTGGACATGGGTACCTGCATACCTCAGGCTCTCAGCATCTCCAAACCCTCACTGGACCACAGAGGTGAGAGGGTGTGTGGGGGGGGGGGGGGGGGGGGGTTGAGTTACTCAAGAAAATTACTCAAGTAAAAGTACAATTCAGCCAGTAAAATACTACTTGAGTAAAAGTCTAAAAGTATTTGGTTCTAAATATACTTAAGTATCAAAAGTAAATGTAATTGCTAAAATATACTTAAGTATCAAAAGTAAAAGTTAAAGTATAAATAATTTCAAATTCCTTCTATTAAGCAAAGCAGACGGCACCATTTTCTTGTTTTCAAATTGTACGGATAACCTGGGGTACACTCCAACACTCAGACATTATTTATAAAAGATGCATTTGTGTTTAGTGAGTCTGCCAGATCAGAGGCAGAAGGGATGGCCATGTGTGGTCTTGATAAGTGTTTGAATTGGACAATTTTCCTGTCCTGCTAAGCATTCAAAATGTACTGTTAGGTGTCAGGGAAACTGTATGGAGTAAAAAGTACATTATTTTCTTTAGGAATGTAGTGAAGTAAAAGTTAATAGTAAAATAGTAAAAATAAATAGTAAAAAAAGTACAGATACCCCACAAAACGACTTAAGTAATACTGTGGGTGTGTGAGTGTGTGTGGTGCGTCTGTATCTTTCCCCTGCTCAGATTCACATCCTGCGCACACACACACATTACTTTCTCAGACCAGGTCCAGTGCTGACTTGATCCCATTTGTGTCCTAACGGAGCGTCACAACTCTAAGGCTGAGTCCCAAATGGTACCCTATTCTCATTATAGTGCACTACTTTGGACCAGGTCTGTTACTCTAAAGGGAATATGGTGCCATTTGGGACGCAACCTAAAGCTCCTTCCTATTGTCTTCCTCTGCAGGGTTAGCAATCCGCTTAACATTGATCCAACTACACACACAATAACATGCTAATGCTACATCCCATTAGGCTACTATCGTCAATAGTCTCAACTTGCCATATGGCACAGAATGACAAAATTACATCTGCCCCCTCCCTTTCCCTTCATGATAACATGACAACAATAATGGTTGTCTCAAATAAGAAATCAATTAAAATCATGATTTGATCCAAAATGTGTGTGTGTGTGTGTGTGTGTGTGTGTGTGTGTGCCTGACTGCATGAATCTCTCGCTGGCTTCTAAATCACCTTAATAAAGACCTCTCTCTCTACCCCCCCCCCCCCCACCCCCCATCCATCCCTCTCTCTCAGGCCTGTGGTTGGAGATGGAGGTGGTGTATACAGGCTGCCTACAGATGACCCTGGAGACTAAGTTGAACCTGTGTAAACTGGGGAAGGAGAAGTCAATTGGAGTTGAGGCTGATCGAGACATCCCAGAGACAAGCCAAGTAGGGTAAGACCAAATAGTTGGATAGAGGATCAATTGGACCAAAGCCTGTTTTAGCATGGGCAATGCCATTGAGGTCTTTCACCATTTAAAAGTTGTCAACTGGGTGGGACTTGCTATTGGTAAAGGAAGGATCACATAGTAGCATCCAGGTCAGCAGGAAGGGTCAGCCAATGAATTACACCTCCATAATAGAGATAGCCCTGGCCATGCTGTCACAGAAGCAGCCAATTCAGCCATTGCAGAGGCAGAAGATCAGCCTGCGTCTCAGATACACTATTTTGGCTCATGCTGTGTGTGTGTGTGTGTGTGTGTGTGTGTGTGTGTGTGTGTGTGTGTGTGTGTGTGTGTGTGTGTGTGTGTGTGTGTGTGTGTGTGTGTGTGTGTGTGTGTGTGTGTGTGTGTGTGTTGTCTGTATAAAGGAGACCGTTTTGTAACCCTGATTATAATGACGATAGAAGTTGTACCATAACTCATGATGACTCACAATCGTTTGAATCCAAATTTCAATTATTGTCTCAGCTCCAGGCCCAGGCTGTGTGTATTAGCTGACAGTGATGAGGAGTCCTCTAGTGCCGGCTCGTCTGATGAAGAGGAGGTGCCGCCCACCGAACCCCAGGGAACTCTGGGAGATAAGAGCACAGGCACGCCACCACCACCAGCGACTGATGGGTAAATTGATAGTGTGTCCCAAACCCTATTCCCTATGGGCCTGGTCAAAAGTAATGCACTATATAAGGAATAAAGTGCCAGGTCATAATTAATTTATTTTTTACATTCTTTGATGAGAAAATGTTAGCCCTTGTACTGTTTTGTTTACTGGATGAGAGACTGTTAGTCTCACTTTAAAGTGAGCTCCACAGTTGAACCAGGTGATTATTTTTAAGTGGGGAAAAAACTTTGTTAAATTAGCGTTTTTGAAATTTGTATTGAGCTCTGTTTCATGTCTCCTCTGAGTGGGAGTGGTGGCAGCACCGGCAGACGGTTCCTGAGGTTTGTGGACAAGATCGCCTCGTCCAAGTACTTCCAGAAGGCCACGGAGAACGAGTACATCAAGAAGAAGATCGCTGAGGTCTCCAACATGCCACTGATGCTCACTGTGGAAGTTCTAGAACTCTCTGGGACTCTGGCTGTCAACATTCCACCTCCACCTACTGACAGGATATGGTACTGCAAACCAGCTAGTTTTAACCATAGGAATATAATAATTCTAGTTCTGTGGTTTTATCATATCATTGTATAGATACACTGAACTGAAAGGTACATTGGCTCTTGTTTTTGTTTAAGTCTCGAACAGGTATTTTTCTCTCTCCCTGACTCTACCTCTGTCTCCCCCACAGGTACAGTTTCCGCGTGCCTCCCAGGCTGGACCTGCGAGTGCGTCCCATGCTAGGGGAGAGGGAGGTCACCTTCACACACGTCACAGAGTGGATCGAGAAGAAGCTGAGTCGAGAGTTTCAGGTCAGTCTGTCCTCCAACTGTGAGGTGCCTCACCATGACATTATACATGAGACTGACGTCATAATATAGTGCTGTGGTCAGGGTCAGCATAGGCCCAAGCATGGCTCTACTGTAGCAACAGAATGGTTGTTTGATTCCTGTCTTGACTTACTGTCCTCATAGGTAAGGGGCAGACGTGTTTGCATCAGTTACTTTCATATCTATACAGACTGAAGTTGTCACAAATGATTTCTAATACTATAATTCTGATCCCAGCCATCTGGTACCATACCAGTGTTAAGGTAGACCCTACAGTGTTGTGTTCTGTGTTGTTGTCTATGTGTCGTTGTCTCAGCCATGCTTGTTGTTCTTGCGTCTATTGCAGAAGGAGTTTGTGATGCCCAACATGGACGACCTTTATCTTCCTCTCATGTCCTCGGTGCTGGACAACCCTCCAGCATCCCAGCATTCCCCAGCCCACTTCTCACGCCGCTCCTCCAACGACTCCCAGTACTACGTGTCTGAATAACGCCTCACTGTGGCGGTGGATTAAGAAAATAATACATGGAAAACCATTATGCTAATGGAAAACCAGTGGGCATGGGTCCACAGTGGATTTTTAGCAGATGGAGCTTGGTTCAGTCCTAGCTTGTGAGGTATGGTCATAGCGATGCCTATGGCGGGCACGTACAACGTGTCATGACGACTGGAGAGTGGCATGCAGGAGATAGTGGCATGGCTATGCTCTGAGCTATATAGAGGTATAGTGCCCGGCTCTACTGATCTAGAAGACTGAAATTAGATAGCACTCTGAAATAAGGAAGTGATCTGCAATAGCCCTGTAATGAACCAGGTTGACGTTTATTGGGATGAGTCTTGTCCGTGAGGCAGAACTGAGCGATTTCCACTAGATGATACAGCAAATTCATAAACAAAAATGTGCTTGTTGGTCTTAATTTAAGTTTAGGGTTAGGTTTAAAATCAGATTTGACTTTGTGGCAGTGCCAGCTAGTGACCACTCTGCATAGCTGCCTCCAGAACAAGATTCATGATGAAAAAAAACACTAACCTGCGTAATGGCACAATTGGCACAATATACAGTGGGGAGAACAAGTATTTGATACACTGCCGATTTAGCAGGTTTTCCCACTTACAAAGCATGTAGAAGTCTGTAATTTTTATCATAGGTACTCTTCAACTGTGAGTGACGGAATCTAATCCAGAAAATCACATTGTATGATTTTTAAGTAATTAATTTGCATTTTATTGCATGACATAAGTATTTGTCCATTTGATCAGAAAAGCAGAACTTAATATTTGGTACAGAAACCTTTGTTTGCAATTACAGAGATCATACGTTTCCTGTAGTTCTTGACCAGGTTTGCACACACTGCAGCAGGGATTTTGGCCCACTCCAGATCCTTCAGGTTTCGGGGCTGTCGCTGGGCAATACGGACTTTCAGCTTCCTCCAAAGATTTTCTATTGGGTTCAGGTCTGGAGATTGGCTAGGCCACTCCAGGACCTTGAGATGCTTCTTATGGAGCCACTCCTTAGTTGCCCTGGCTGTGTGTTTCGGGTCGTTGTTATGCTGGAAGACCCAGCCACGACCCATCTTCAATGCTCTTACTGAGGGAAGGAGGTTGTTGGCCAAGATCTCGCGATACATGGCCCCATCCATCCTCCCCTCAATACGGTGCAGTCGTCCTGTCCCCTTTGCAGAAAAACATCCCCAAAGAATGATGTTTCCACCTCCATGCTTCACGGTTGGGATGGTACTCATCCTTCTTCTTCCTCCAAACACAGCGAGTGGAGTTTAGACCAAAAAGCTCTATTTTTGTCTCATCAGACCACATGACCTTCTCCCATTCCTCCTCTGGATCATCCAGATGGTCATTGGCAAACTTCAGACGGGCCTGGACATGCGCTGGCTTGAGCAGGGGGACCTTGCGTGCGCTGCAGGATTTTAATCCATGACGGCGTAGTGTGTTACTAATGGTTTTCTTTAAGACTGTGGTCCCAGCTCTCTTCAGGTCATTGACCAGGTCCTGCCGTGTAGTTCTGGGCTGATCCCTCACCTTCCTCATGATCATTGATGCCCCACGAGGTGAGATCTTGCATGGTGCCCCAGACCGAGGGAGATTGACCGTCATCTTGAACTTCTTCCATTTTCTAATAATTGCGCCAACAGTTGTTGCCTTCTCATCAGAATAATAGTAGAGAATGATTTATTTCAGCTTTTATTTCTTTCATCACATTCCCAGTGGGTCAGAAGTTTACATACACTCCATTAGTATTTGGTAGCATTGCCTTTAAATTGTTTAATTTAGGTCAAACGTTTTGGGTAGCCTTCCATAAGCTTCCCACAATAAGTTTTGTGAATGTTGGTCCATTCCTCCTGACAGAACTGGTATAACTGAGTCAGGTTTGTAGGCCTCCTTGCTCTCACACTTTTTCAGTTCTGCCCACAAATGTTCAATAGGATTGAGTTTATGGCTTTGTGATAGCCACTCCAATACCTTGACTTTGTTGTCCTTAAGCCATTTTGCCACAACTTTGGAAGTATAGTTGGGGTCATTGTCCATTTGGAAGACCCATTTGAGACCAAGCTTCAACTTCCTGACTGATGTCTTGAGATGTTGCTTCAATATATCCACATAATTTTCCTTCCTCATGATGCCATCTACTTTGTTAAGTGCACCATTCCCTCCTGCAGCAAAGCACCCCCACAACATGATGCTGCCACCCCCGTGCTTCACGGTTGGGATGGTGTTCTTCGGCTTGCAAGCCTCCCCCTTTTTCCTCCAAACATAACGATGGTCATTATGGCCAAACAGTTCAATTTTTGTTTCATCAGACCAGAGGACATTTCTCCAAAAACTACGATCTGTGCAGTTGCAAACCGCAGTCTGGCTTTTTTATGGCGGTTTTGGAGCTGTGGCTTCTTCCTTGCTGAGCAGCCTTTCAGGTTATGTTACTCTGGATATAGATACTTTCGTACCTGTTTCCTCCAGCATCTTCACAAGGTCCTTTGCTGTTGTTCTGGGATTGATTTGCACTTTTCGCACCAAAGTACGTTCATCTCTAGGAGACAGAACGCGTCTCCTTCCTGAGCAGTATGATGGCTGCGTGGTCCCATGGTGTTTATACTTGCGTACAATTGTTTGTACAGATGAATGTGGTACCTTCAGGCGTTTGGAAATTGCTCCCAAGGATGAACCAGACTTGTGGAGGTCTACAATTATTTTTCTGAGGTCTTAGCTGATTTATTTTGATTTTCCCATGACGTCGAGCAAAGAGGCACTGAGTTTAAAGGTAGGCCTTGAAATACATCCACAGGTACACCTCCAATTTACTCAAATTATGTCAATTAGCCTACCAGAAGCTTCTAAATCCATGACATTTTCTGGAGCTGTTTAAAGGCACAGGTAACTTAGTGTATGTAAACTTCTGAACCACTGGTATTGTGAATTATAAGTGAAAATATCTGTCTGTAGACAATTGTTGAAAGAAGTACTTGTGTCATGCACAAAGTAGATGTCCTAACCGATTTGCCAAAACTATAGTTTGTTAACATGAAATCTGTGGAGTGGTTGAAATATGAGTTATGACTTCAACCTAAGTGTATTTAAACTTCCGACTTCAACTGTATATCATCACACAGGAGGCACAGAACGGCTCATAAATGGCCAGAACAGCGCAAATGGAACAGCAAACACATGGAAACCATGTGTTTAATACCATTCCACCTACTCTGCTCCAGTCATTAACACGTGATCATTCGCCGCAATTAAGGTGCCCCAACCTCCTGTACCGTAGTGCCCTGCTTTTGACCAGAGCCCTGCTAAGATAGTGTACTAAATATGGAATAGAGTGCTGTATGATGACTATGCGTAGTCCAGTGTAACTCAGATGGTAAGAGCATGGCGCTTGCAATGCCAGGGTTGTGGGTTTGATTCCCACAGGGGACCAGTACGAAGTCGCTCTGGACAAGCGCGTCTGCTAAATGACTTAAATGTAAAATATGCTGATACACTGAATCAGTTTGTCCTCAACTCTTGAAGTTCAGCGTTGTGATCATGTTGTCCGGTGGGCTGGCCAGAACATTGGTGTATTATTAGCCTAACAAAATGGACTCCTTGGACAACTACTTGAATAATTTCTATTTGAAAGTGATTGTAGCCCAGAGAAGATTCCTGGGAGATTATTGGTTCTCTAAAACTTAATCACCTGTGCTTGTTGTGTTAGACTGCATGTATTTTTGTAAAGCGTAGCTCGTCTTCATTGATCAACTAACAGATACTAAAGAATGTATAAATGGACAGGCTTTCAAGATACTGTGATGGACTGGTGGGAAAATCGTTAATAAAAGTATAATACAAATGTACTAGATATCACGATTAAGATCACTATTGGTGAAATTGCACACGAAATTTGACTTCGCTTTTAACCATGTCCCACACAAATGATTGTGTGCCACCAGTGGTGTAGTGGAGGGTAGCTGCAAGCAAACAGTTTAAAACGATTTTTTGAAAGTATAGGGAGTTACTTTTCCCCTGCGACCAGTTTACCCACCAATTTATTTTTACAACTATAGTGGCACTGTGCCACCATTAGTCACTTCTCCAAATTGGTGTCCCAAATGGCAGCCCATTCTAAATTTGTATAGGAAATAGTTTGTCATTTGGACCCTTGCCAAAAATAGACTATATGGGGAATATGGTGTCATTTGGAACATAGGCCTAGTCTAAACTAAGGTGAAGCTTATTGGAAGAGAATAACCAAACACTGCCTGGATAAATAAGACTGTTTTATTAGAAGACTGTTACTATAAGAATGTTTTTCTGTTGAACTGGTTTGAACGGTGGACCACCACTCTAAGCCTCCTCTGGAAATGGTTCGGCTGGCTGTTTCTTCAGCACGTCCTTCTTCAGTGGGCCCTGTAGGTCAGAGGTCACAGTAGGGTCAACAGAAGTCCAGTATTAAAGCAACAGGTTCACCCATTTTAAGATAGATTATTTAAAACTAGTATTTTATGAGCAGTTTTTACACGTTAAAACTATTGATTGTTGTAGACGTAGAAGATGTTTGAAAGATACAGGGTTTGACAGGAACAGGTATTCCAACAAACACTGGAAAATCTTTCATCACCATTCCTGTACCATCAATGACTAGGACAAGTCATGCCAGTCACTTTCGATACAGGGTGTCCCCCTTTACACACAAACGCTTCAGTGCCTCCACCCCAACATACCTTTACTTACCTCCATCACGAACATCCTCCATCAGTCCCACTGCTTTATCACTAACATCCTCCATCACTAACAATGTCTATCAGTCCCACTCCCCCCTACAATGATTCAGCTCACGCCCACATCCATCGACAGCCAGCAGGGGCTTCCACCCAGCCCCAAACCCAGACCGGTACCCACCATGAAGGCCCTCTTCTCCTGGGGGGTCTGGAAGTGGCCATAGCCAAACTTGGAGGTGGTGTCGATGAACTTGAGGTCAATGGTTTCCTTGGACTTGCGTGATGTGTGCACCAGCATGGACTGAGAGAAGCACACACACATGGTCACAGTCAAATATGTCCCATGCGTTAGCATCCCCATCTCCTATGGTCATTGTAATGTTTTAGCATCCCCATCTCCTATGGTCATTGTCATGCGTTAGCATCCCCATCTCCTATGGTCATTGTAATGTTTTAGCATCCCCATCTCCTACGGTCATTGTCATGTTTTCCCCTCTCTGGCATCAGCGGTTTGATTCCTTCATTATTATTCAGAAATTAAAACATCATACATCATCTCCACAGAGGTAGTTGTCACATTTAAAATTATGCGTTTCACTCCTCTCTCGAACACATTGGCGCTGTACCTTTCTCAGGGTGAGGACACGTTTCTTGCAGCCGATCACACAGCCCTTCAGCATCAAGAAGTCATTTTTCACATCACCATAGTGAGGGAACCCTCCCTACAGACAGACAACAGGAGACAGTGGGAGAGGATGGGTGAATAATAACACATATTTAACTGGAGTAGCAACACTGCATTAATGGCCACAACCTGCACCCAGATTATAGTGCACTAACTGGTGATCAAAGCAGAGGATGCATCATATCATTAAACAATAGTAAGAATTAGACTGGTTACCATGTTATATCACATCGTTTCCAGACTCATGCCAATAACATTAGGACGTTAGTGTTATTATTTTACCATGGGGGTAGTGTTATTATTTTACCATGGGGGTAGTGTTATTATTTTACCATAGGGGTGATAGTCTTCTGGGTGGTGTCGTAGTTAGTGGAGGCGTTGTTCTTGATCACTTTGCCATCCTGGACATGGACCCCTTGGCCAATCCGGTAGATCTGTAGACAGAGTAAAACACTGAAACAGCAGGACGGTGGTGACCCACCCTTAGTCTAACCAGTACAGTACGAACCGCTATGCAACTACAACTAATTCCAGTTATACACACACCTCAAACATTCACACAGATTGTTCATTAACAAAGTATTAACAACTATTTTACAAGGTAGTCCCTTTGAGGTCAAAACACCTGGTCAAATGACAATATCTGAATTTCATATGCCTATCTCGACTAGAGCCCTGGTACTGCGGACCTTCTTGTTAAGCTCTGTGCGGTGGTGGTAGCCCTTCTGGCCGGCACGGGCGATGGTGTAGCCAACACGGGAAGGGTGCCAGGCTCCGATGCAAGCCACCTTACGCAGGCCCTTGTGAGTCTTCCTGGGCAGCTTCTTCACTCCCCAACGACTGGTCACACCTGACAACCAATAGGAAAATCAGTAGGAAACTAGTTATGCCACAGGACCAGCCAATATAATATCATAGCTGAATGGTACTATACTGTCGGCCTGCAGACATCGACATGCATCTTTTACCAATTATAGATGATAAAACTCTGGGTCTTTGAGCCATTCTGTTTGATCTAGAGACATGTCTAAACTATGAAGATTTTATATCCAATGGTATTGTCATGTTATTAATGTCCATATAGATTAATCCCACTCATCCCCGGGGTCAGCGCCAACTCCTATGGTCATTGTAATTGTAATTTTTTCTTCTCTCTCTCTCTGGCATCAGTGGTTTGATTCCTTCACTATTATTCAGAAATTAAAACATCATACATCATCAGCACAGAGGTCATTGTTACGTTTGGCAGCAAGAACAAGTGGATCAGGGATGATGAGTGGGAGAAGCTGATCCTAGATCTGTACCTAGGAACATCTTCTACCGTGACGCTTTCACCCCGACAACCCTGTACCTCACAACCTCCTACCTTTCATCCCGTGACCTTTGGTGACCCCGATGACGTCTATCATCTCGTCCTGGTAGAAGACTGAGGACACAGGGACGGGCTGCTCCAGCTTCTCCTTGACCCAGTCCACCTTCTCAGAGATGGTGCCGCCGTTCAGCTGCACCTCCATGATGTGGGCCTTCTTTGCTTTGAGGGGCAGCAGTCGAATCTAGAGAGACAATTATGAAGGTACAGACGCCAGCAAGATTCACAACTTTTGTGCCTCCGCTCCCTTCACACTGACTAATTAGTATTATTTATTCTAGGATTCAACCTCTGATCTAGGATGAGCTTCCCTTTCCCCCATTCCTAACCATTAGGGGGGACATTTCAAGATCAATGTCTAGGGGGCCCGTCTTCAACGAGGTCAGGAGGGCCGCACAGAATGTAAATATTTCCTTGCCGTCCAAATTTGTAAAAATGTATCTTCTATCCATCGTTTTCTCCCCTCGATGCTCCCTCTGTCTAGCTTTCATTATTATTAGCGAGCTGGACTGTCAGGAAACTGTATGAATGTAGGACCATTATTTAGATTTAGTTTTAGTTATTTTAAAAGTATATCAAGTGGTTTTCCTACACAAAGAAACTAAACTTTTTTTTAATTAAACCACCCACGGGCCATGTTTGACACCCCTGGTCTACGGGCAACGTCACCCTACATCCCTGTGACTCAGTCAGGTCTCAGTTCTCTCAGCCTGGTCCCACACCTGTTTGTGCAGTTTTTGACTCCTATGGTCATGTTTTGTGGCATCAGTGGTTTGATTCCTTCACTATTATTCAGAAATTAACACATTATACATCTGCAGAATAAATAAAAACTCAGCCAAACGTGACACACACTCACCATAGGAATTGTCAAGACAGCTAGAACAGATCTGGTACCAATGCTCTATCCCCATCTTACAGTAAATCATATAGTCCCTCTGCTTCGACAAACAGACACAATACCCTGAATTAAATCAGTAACATTGAGTAGAGCTTGTTGCTAACACACCGCTTCACTCAAGGGAAGTTTGTAAGTGCAGCCGAGGTTCTGCTCCTCACAGGAGTATTTTTAAACTGTAATTTGAAACTTCATACTCTAGTACTCTACATGTGTGAGTGCATTCGAGAGAGAAGACATTTGTTCGCAACGGGGGCCTTGAGATTAGGGAAGGGTTTTTTCTTTGTTGCCATGTGATCTGGTAGGATCTGGGTAGACTAACTCAGACAGCCGTGCCCGTTCTGAAGGGAGGTCCTTGGGGTTGAGACGGGTGAACCCCAGGGATACCACGAGCTGTCAGTCATTCACCACAAGCCAATAGAAACTCACTGAGGATAAGAGTGGAGGAACAGTTGGATCACATGATTGATAAGAGCGTTCTATGTACCTGAGAGTGGATGAGGACTCGGATGGATGTGCAGTATTTCTTCATGTTATTAAAGTCCTTCTCCAGCTGCTTCTTGCCACTCTCGTCTGTCCACTTCTTGGCATATTTGGTGAATGCCTTCTTCTTGCTCTTGTACCTGGAAGTGTTTACATACAGGGTAGATTGAAGAAGAAAATAATCTCTTATGTTATTTCCCTGCCCTTCTCTGGCATCAGCGGTTTGATTTCAACACTATTATTCTGAAATTAAAACATCAAACATCATCTGCACAGAGGTCATAGTCACATCTCTATAATTCAATGTGACACAGACCAGACGCTCATTGGCACACACCAGCTTTTGTAGAATCTGCGCTTGCACTCTTCACTGAGGTGCTCGGCGAAGATGGTCTTGAAGGACCTCAAGCCACGGACTGTATTGATGTATCCAACAACCCCCACCACCATCACGGGCGGAGTTTCAATAATAGTGACTGCCTCCACCGACTCACGTTTGGCTTGCTCTGTTGGGAGGAAGGGAGAGGAACAGAGATGGGGTTCAGCTGCTACAAACTGTAAAGGAAAATGGCCTGTGCGTATCCTACAGGAGGAACGACAAGGAGTACGGTCTAATATCAATGTCAGAGCAGAACAGAGGAATACTGAAAACAGAGCTGGGCTCTACGGTCGTCTGCACATTTTCTCTCTCTGGCATCAGCGGTTTGATTCCATCACCATTATTCAGAAATTAAAACATCATACATCATCTGCACAGAGAACAGCACAATCAGATCTGGGACCAGTTCTAATTATCTCATGGCGCTTACTCCTGATTGACATATACTTTGCTCTATCCAAATCATAATATCATCCAACCATGACACGCTGTAAGGCAGGCTGTACATACTCAGGCCAGTGCGGTGCACCTCACGCAGGATGTGGGTCATGCCGGCCTTGTAGCCCATGAAGGCGGTGAGGTGGACGGGCTGGCTGGGGTCATCCTGGGGCCAGCTGCGGGGCTTCCCCCGGTGCTTCTTGCTGCGCTTGCAGGGAAGGAAGCCCATGTGCCCATGGCGGGGCGCATGGAATTTACGGTGAGACTGGGAGGGAGAGAAACAGATGCACACATCAAACTTCTGATAATACTTCAAGGGCTCTAAAACCCACGGTCATTACTGAGCTTTCCTATTGTTAATGTTAATTTGGCTGTCTATTTATTTTTTTACATTTCAGTTGAATTCATAGCATCCTTCTCTGAAGTATCAAACATGGGTTACTAGATGTTGGCTCTAACCAATACTATGATTTGTAATATAATACCCTACAAGGATCAGTTAAAACAAGCACAATATGAACTAATAACTGTTGTTATCAAAGCCATAGAAAACAAAGCCCAGCCTGGTCTCAGACTACATTTAGTAAATGTAAATCCAGGATACTCAAATTAATATATGTTACATAAGAGAGGGTTACTTAAGGCAAAAACGAAAGTACTATGGTTACGCGAACGTCTAGCAAACCAAAGGTTGAGAGTTCCAATCTCATCATGAACAACTTTTACATTCTAGAAACTTTTCAACTACTCTGCAACTACTTGGCATGTTAGCTAACCTTTTAACCCAACTCCTAAACGTAACCCCTAGCCTAGTATGAACATGTATGCACTAACTAACTAAGTCGCTCTGGATAAGAGCTTCTGCTAAATGACTATAATGTAAAATGGAATGTATTGTCAAGTCTAGCTCAGTGCCAAGAACAGGTGTCAGGAAGAGGCCCAGCGGCTGTATTCTGAGAATGAATGGCCACGTTGTGTGCCCGCTCAGCCTCAGGGCTTAAGTAACGGTTGCTCAAGACGAGTGTCCGTGTGCTGAACAGCCTATACACTAACGACTAATACAGGCGTGTAATACTGGCAAAGAGACGGACTTGAGAAATTGAGTGACGCTTGAGATTCATAAGGCATCAGAACACAGGAACAGTGGAAAATTCAGTTTACAGGGGTCAGCATATCCACAGTATAAGTCTCCCTTTATAAGATGACTACTGCATTCCTGTGATGGCAAAAAAAAATAAAGAATATCCTTGCAAATGGACCAATAATGCCAGCATTTTTGTGCACTTCAGAGATTTGAAAGATAACAGAATTGAAGTCAAGTCAGATTAATTTCTATCCACATGCAAAAAAAACCCTAAGAAAGCACACCAGATAAACTTAAAATCATACCAGACACAAATAAATAAACAAACAAACAAACTGAGCCTCTGACCAAAGTTAGTACACACCAAGGTGCCCTTCAGGTTAGAAATATAGGAAAAGACAGTAGGAGCACTGACCATGTATGTGTGTGCCGTCCAGGCAAGGGACAGAAAGAGACAGGAACAAGTGCTGATGTCAGGGTCATACTCAAGATGATACTCTGGGAAAGGGCTCTAATTTGGTGGCTGGCCCAGTTAAGGAGCCGTATTCATTTTCAAACAAGACCATGGGTGCCAGCACTGGCCCATTGTGGGCCTCTGGTGGTGGGTCATGTGGTGGCATGCCCAGACAACGGGCTGCAGAAATCTGTGGGTCTGTGGAGAGAGAGAGAGGAGAGAGAGGAGAGAGGGAGATCTACTGTTACTGTACCTATTCATAACATGTTTGAGTGGACTACTTATTATATGTAGGCTATCAAAGGCCCTTCTTATGAAGATATAATGCATGGTAAGGTTCAAGGGTATTTATTAGTCACTTTCAAGAACTAATAAACATGACATGTTTCCCCCTTGCAAAACACAGGATTTAGAAACATTTCAAATGAGCAAATATGAATACACCCAAGGATAATAACAAAAGCTATTCAAAGCGCTAAATTGACTTCATAATGCAATTGTTTTACTGACAACTATCGACCAATTTTGAGATAGGCCTTTGTCACGGTACAGTGCAATATAACATAGCTAACGACCTAGTTACACGCAGTAAAGAGATCAATGGAACACAAACCGTGTGGGATAGAACGCAATCATTGGCGCTAATTCTAAATCTGATCCAACAAAATGGATATTGGTCAAATCCGTCATAATTTGTGTTCCAACAGGACCACAAGGTGGTTACTAAAATCCGTTTTGGATACACTTGGCTGTTTTCGCTGCATGATATTTAGACGTTGTCCTTCTCGGGTATATAAAATACTTCGGCTAAATGCTAACTCCAGTTTATAAGTTGGTAGCATAGCTAGCCATATACAAATAGTTGATTGAAGACGATGACATGATTGAACATGCATCGGGGTTGACATCCATACAAGTATTATTCCAATGTTTGTGTAAGGATTGTCAAATATACATATAAACTGCCTAAATGTGGGCTAATTTTGATTGGCAACAATGAGGAGATTCTGGATCTAGCTAAGGTTATCACCACCACGGGCGTGGGAACATGCGTGGCGTTATCATGGCATTTCCATTGTTTTAGTCGAACTATTCACTACTTTAGCTAGATGGCTAACTACCTGATCTAGTGAAGGAAATACCTCAATGTGATCATGATAACGCTTATAATTAATAGTTTCATTAATACAACTTACTGTAATAACTCATAACCTTCTGCTCACCACCGTCAACTTGATTTGCGCACACTGACGACTTTTTTTTCTTCTTCTTTGGATTAACGGCGGATCGCAACCAACTGAAAGGTGCATACTACCGCCACCTACTGTATCGGAGTGTGAGGCCGATCACGGCCTCCCACCCCTAAATTCTCCCACCCACACCCGTATCCTTGATCAATTGCAACAGCTCCCTAAACACTTTCCCGTCACCACTACCTCCTCCCAGCACCCCACCCATTCCCCAACTCCTCCCTTCCCTCCTGACCCGGTCATACAACCTTTCTCTTTCCTCATAATACAGCAATACATGTTACACTGTTTCCTCCACCATACACCCCTCGCACAATCTGGTCTCATGTCTCCCGATCATCTTCATCGTCGCATTCAGACCTGTATGACCAAACCTCAGCCTACTCCGGATTACTTAATCCCTCCTACAGCCCCTATTCCAAACTTCCACCCTTACCGTTTTCTGTACACCATAATATCCCCTCCCTGTCCTGCACTCATCCCACTGTTTCTGCCAGAATTCCAACCCCACCCTCTTTATCATCGCTTTCACCTCCCCCCGCCCATACGGTATCCTCACATCCACGCCCTCCTTCCGTGACGCACACTTCGCCACCTCTTCATTACCATCAACCCCTACATGCGCTGGAACCCAACAGAACCAGACCACCATCCCCATCATCTGCTCCATCAACTCCACTAACAAATCCCCTCTATCTGACCTACCCAACGTTATACTACTCAGCACAGCAGCCAAATCTGTACACACCACCACCCTGAGCGGCCTAACCTCCTCCACCCAACACAGACCCAAAATCATTGCCATCATCTCAGCAGTATATACTGACACATGATCAGTCACCCTCTTACCGATCCTTACTCCAAACTCTGGGACAAACACCCCTGCTCCTACCTTCCCACTAACTGGATCCTTCGACCTATCAGTAAATATCCTCAGAAATTCACTGAGCTCCCCTTCAGGCTCACCCAATACGTGAAACACTCTCCCAAATAGAAAATCCACACTCCAATTATACATCCTACCACCAATACCTATCGCACCTAACTTAATCAACAAGCCCTCCCTCCACATTGTATCATAAGCTTTCTCCACATCAAAATACGTCACACACAACTTCCTTCCTTCCTTGCCAACGCACTGGCTATCTCCGTGCTAACCGTAATCAGGGAATCCGCAGTTGACCGGCCTCTCCTTAACCCACTCTGAGCTTCACTCACCAAACCCCTACTGTCCAAATAATACATCAACCTACTCACAATCATCTTCTCCCTTAACTTACACAAATTCGACGTGAGTGCTATGGGTCTATAACTAGCGCCTTTTGTAGGATCTTTCCCCGGTTTCACAAACGGCAGCACCGCTGCCCTCTTCCACCCTCCTGGCAGGACCCCACTCCTCCACACCATATTAAACAGTTACAGTACCGCCTTCTTCACACTTTCAGAGGCATTCCTCACCATCACATCCTATCTTCACCTGGGGCCGTCCTTCCACATCCCTCTAGAGCTTTAGCCAGTTGGTACATAGTAAACTCTGCATCACCTCCCTCCACTCTCCTGCTCAGTACACCTCTGTGCTCCTCTAACATTACCCCTTTTCTCCTCCGCGCCTCCTCACATAAATGATTGCACCTGTGAACAGCAGCAAACGCCCTTCCTATGACTTCAGCTTTATCTTTGTCACTTACTGCACGTACATCCCCCTCCACCATCACAGGAATTCCCCCTGCGGTACCCTTACCCACCATCTTCCTGAACATCCTCCAGTCGTACCCCTCCCAATGGTTGAGCAAAACTCCTGCCACGCTTCCCTTTTCGCCCTCTTAATAGTTTGTCTAGCTACTGCCCTCTTCCTTTGATAATCCTCCAAATACACCTTCAACGCCACATTCCTCTCCTTCACCCCTCTTGAACATTCATCTGTCCACCACGGCACCACTCGCTGTCACCCCCCACCCTTACTTACTGGAATAGCCACCATCATACTCTTCGTCACCACCTCTGCATACTCATCAACTGACCCTACCAACCTCAGATTCTTTCCCAGACCCTCACATAGAAACCCGTACTTCTTCCAATCGGCCTTATCAAAACACCACCTCCCCCCACATACTCTGTCCTGCCTAACCACACCACCCTCCACTTTGCACACTATCGGACAGTGATCACTCCCCATCGTAGACTCACCACTCACCGTCCACTCACACCTTCCTGCAAGCGAGGCAGATACCAGCGTCAAGTCCAAACATGATTCACTTCCCGTAACCAGGTTAATTCATTAATCACACACACACACTAATCCATTATTCTACACTAACTTGCCGATACGACACCCCTTTCTTAACAAACGTAACACAACCCCCTCCCACTACATCACACCTCACCGCTACGAAACCATGGACCACGAAATCCAACTCAGGGTTAAGCCATGTTTCCTGAACACACACTACATCCGGCACCACATCCATTTCATATATAAACTTTTTAAACTCTTGCCCATTTGCCACCAGACTCCTGGCATTCCTTTGAAGGACCACCAACAGCATCCTAAACACGATGTCTCTCCATCCCATCATTGCTTGTATTTGACATAATTTCGTGCACCATTACCCCGTGACATCAGAGATGCCTAAATAATCTCTGGCGGCTCGCACCACCACCCACTAACCTGCGCAACTACATGTATTGTACTGCAAATAAATGCCAAGAAATCAATCATGTTCACCACCAGGGAGTCCTCACCCACCCTACACTCACGTTCACATAGCTAACTTTATTCTGAACCTTGTACTTCTGTGCGTCCGCCGCCTGTTTTTGTACTCGACAACCCCCATAAACTGCACTGTGATCACCACCGCAATTACAGCATTTTACACTGTCCATTTCACCACACTTTCCATACTCATGTGGACCCCCGGCATCTAGCAAACCGCATGCTTGCTACGTGCCCCATGCGCTGACAGTTGTAACATCTCAACGGAGGCGGTACAAATTCCCGCACATAAAAGTTAATATATCCTAGGTACATCCTCTCCGGCAAGGCCTGCTCAAACTCCAATAACACTGTACTGCTTCCCTCTCCCTCTTTCCTATCTTCCCTATTCATTCTTCTGGCGCTCACCACCTTCCCTCCTGACACCTCATTCTGAAATTCGTCCATGGTGACCTCCACCGGCACCCCGGTAATCACGCCCTTCCATTTCGCATTGCTTCCTGGCACAAAACACTTCAATCTTCCCCCTCATAAAGCCTGCATCTTCGAGACTTTATCAGCTTGTTGCCTAGCAAATATCAAAACCCTTCCTCCAGTCAAACACCTAGCATCCTTCACCTGTCCAATCTCTGCCTTGATGTTCTTTGTTAACTCTATTGGATTCATACATTTCCTCGTGGGTTCCGTATACACTACCATAACTTTATTCTCCCGCTCTTCGCCCTGCTGTCCACCCCACTTAACCCTCCTTCATTCGTTGTTTCCCTATCCATCTCTTCTGCCACCATCCTACCTCTTTTCCTATTCTTCTTCCCTACCACCGTCTTAAACGTCCCTTGGTTCCTTACCTCCCTCGTCCATCTCCCTTCCATCCGAACTCCCGGCCATGCCAGCCCCAATCTCGATACAGTCGTGCAACTTCGCCAGCAACTTTCTTTCCGTCTTATTCACTCTCTTTCCACTATTCCTCACGTTTCCTTCCACTCTTCTGACCTATCATACCCTCTGTCAATCCTGCGCTCAGCACCAAAAACCACAAAGCCGTCGTCTTCCCACCTGCCTCCTCTTCTGCGAGTCAGCCTTTCCAAAAACAGGAGCCTTCTCTCTCTACTGACGACTTTCTGAAAGTTCTTCTTCTTCTGTGGATTTTATGGCGGACTACACCCAAAAAGGTGTATTGCCGCCACCAACTGGACGGTTTGAAACAACCCCCCAAATAAATACATACGTAATAGTGATACTAACTTAACCCACCCTAATAAAAATAGTACATTTTTAGTACACACTTCGGGCGAAACATTAAAACCCTCAACCCTTTTCACAGCTTCTGCATATGAAATGTTCTGACCAAACACTGACTTCTGCCACATTCTCTTTTACCCTTGTGCGGCATTCGGACGAAGTGGCTTCATAGTTCCCACCGCAACTACAACATATCACATTTTCTTCACCTTTATACATAATATGATAATTTTCACAACTTTGACATCTCGACTTCTCCCTTCTTTATACACTTTCTACATGAACAAATGCTTTACAATTTTCACACTGCATTAATCTTGGAATAAATGCTCTAACCGTAGTTAACATACCCTAATCGCACTTCATTAGGGAGGGACTCCATTAAAAAAAAACAAAAGGACAGAGACTTCTCTCCATTTACCACACGATTCACCCGACGTGCTTCAATCACTCCAGGAATATTTCTTATTGTTCCAAATCAACTTCCCACGAAACGCCTGATATAACCCCATTGATGGGTGTCATGTTCCGAAGCGACACACACACGACACTTCAAACTTTTCAAATTGTTTAAGCCTCAACGCACGTTCCTTCTGTTCTGCTGAATCACAAAAACATCATAACTTGCCCGCCTCTCGTGACCCTCACATCTTTCACTTCACAGTTTGGATAACTCAAATTGTTTCTTCAGGATTGGTACTATGCTCAGCTGCCCCTCACTAACAAACCGCACTCCTTCTAGATACGAAGGGTCATTCTCATCACTGTAACCTACTTTGCTCAGTTTTCCATTCTTTTGAACTATACAGAATCCGCTTCCGACCCTCTCGATGCAATTTGAGATTTTTCTTTTTGGTAATTGTATGTTTTATGCCACCTGTGGACTGGAAGTTCGTAAAAATTACACCACACCAGAGATCCCTATTAGTGATGTGTCATGCGCAAAAGATGCGGCTCTGAGAGCCGATGCTTTGTAGTGAATCAGAAGAGCCGGCTCGCATCGAGTGAGAGCCGGCTCCCAGTTTTTTTCCTTTCGCTGCGTGCTTACAGGCAGAACTTTGTTTTGATTGGTCAGCAATCGCATCGCGGCCAATCAGATGTGAGGATATGGGATCATACCATTATCTAAAAACAGAGAGGGGGGTGAAGTGAAGCGGCACTCCACTGCAAGTTAATGAGTCGTAACAACGTTAATAACGACACTGTCTGTCAGATAGCGGTGAGGAGAGTGTGTGAGTCGTAACTATGAGTGACACCCGAAAGAGAAGCAGCATCTGGCTCCAGTTTAAAGACAATGGAAACAACAAAGCAGAGTGCGTTCACTGCAAGATGAAAATTACTTTAAGAGCAGGTTCCACCACAAACCTGCATAGACATATGAGAACTGTCCATCCTACAGTGCAGTTAGAGGAGAGAGGGCAAGCTAGCACCCCATCTACAGATCCTGGTGTGTCTCATCCCCAAAAAACAGCAACTGCAGCAGCATCTACTGGCTTCCCCACACATGCAGGTATAACCTCTCCTACTGCAGCTCAAAGCAAAATAAGCCAGTTTATACCCAAAGTGATGACCCCATCCAAACAGCACAGCATTGATGTAGAGCTAGCTAAAATGATAGCTACTGATTTCCAACCCTTTTCAATTGTGGAGGACAGAGGTTTTAAAAGTTTTGTCAAAACTTTAAATCCCACATACACTCTTCCGAGTAGAAAAACATTGTCCCAAACAACAATACCTAAACTATATGACACAGAACGGGCATTATGGCAAGTAAGGGTGAAACAAGCTCCATCAGTTTGCCTGACAACTGACTGCTGGACCTCCAGAACAACCTGCTCTTTCATGGCTGTCACTTGCCATTTCATTGAAAATTACAAGATGACATCTTGCCTTTTGGACTGCTTTGAGTTCACAGAGAGACACACTGCAGAAAACCTAGCAGATGAGCTAGTAAGAGTGGCAAAAGAGTGGCAAGTAGAGGACAAAGTAGTGTGCTGTGTGAGTGACAATGCAGCAAACATCACCAAAGCCATAAAAATTCTTAAGTGGACCCATCACCCATGTCTGGCACATACACTAAACCTCATGATTAGAGATGCCCTAAAGGTGGTCAAACCAACCGTGGATAAGGTGAAGGCTGTTGTGGAGTTTTTCCACAAAAGCACAGTTGCAACACAGAGGCTAAAGTCCACACAGTGCCAGATGGGGATGCCTGAACTGAGGCCCAAACAAGAGTGTGCCACCAGGTGGAACTCAACATTTTATATGTTGAAACGAATTCTTGAAACAAAAGATGCCATCATCTCCACCCTGGCCCTCATCAACGAACCAGTTGATGCTCTATGTCAAGAGGAATGGGAGCTGGTGAAAGAGGTCTGCACCGTCCTGCAACCATTTGAGGAGGTGACTGTGGAAATAAGTGCAGACAGGTACCTTGGACCATTTTTTTTCACTACTACCATTCAGTCACTATTATACATTGCAGAAACAATACAGTATAATGTGCCACATATAATATGCCACATACTTTAAAAAAAGCTTCATTTTAAAAGTTGCTGTTTCTCTCCCTCAGCTATGTTTCTGCCTCAAAAATGCTCCTGCTATGCAAAGGTTTGCAGCGTGTGACAGCCCAACAGACTGTAACCATGCAGAAAGGGAAAGAATTGGTTGCAGCTCTTTGTTCAGCCATGGACCGGAAATTTCTGCGTATGGAGTACAACACTGTCCACTCAGAAACCACATTATTGGATCCTAGGTTTAAAAAACTTGCATTCAATGACAACAGAGCTGTTGATGAGGCACTTCAGAGAATTAGTGCAGCAGCAAGATGCACCCCTAGCAGCCAGCCAGCTCCGCCATTAGAAGGCCAAGTGTATGAGGAACCACAAACCTCTGTTGTTTGGAGGCTTTTTGATGAAAGAGCTACAGGAGATGCTACAAGAAGAAATCCTACAGCTGATGCTATACTGGAGGTGAGGTCTTATCTTGAGGAGCCCATCATCCAACGAGCAGAAGACCCACTGAGCTGGTGGCAGGCCAAGGCCTCAGTCTTTCCACGCCTGGCGAAGGTGATGGAAGGGAGACTGTGTATTGTGGCAACATCGGTTCCTTCAGAGAGAATCTTCTCAAAAACAGGGCAGATAATCTCAGAAAGAAGAAATAGGATCAGTCCATCAAAGCTGAGGCATCTGATTTTTTTGAATGCCAATCTTCACTGAGGACATTAATACTGTTTGCTTGAGTTTGGTTCTAGTTCTGTTCTAGTTCAATTCTGTTTATTTGCTGTTTTTTTGTTGTTAATTTGTGCAAAAAAATGTTTGATTAAAATGATTAAAAACAAAAGAATGCTTTTGTAAAAAAATAAATGCATAAAAACACTGCACATGGAAGGGTTTTCAACACACAAACCATTTTTTTTTTTTAAAGTTAGGGTAAAATAAAGGCCTACAAAAAAATCCTAAATTAAGAGCCGTTCAGGAGTCGAAAGAGCCGGCTCTTCTTTGGGAGCTGAGCCAAAAGAGCCGGCTCTTGGAAAAGAGCCGAACTTCCCATCACTAATCCCTATATAATGACGAGATCCCAAAGGCGGGAAGGCAGGCGACAAGTTTAGGTCCAAAATAAACCCATCGAAACGCATTGGTCTTATTTTGGACAGATTTGGGGTCAGGGTCGCCTCTTCCTCTCTGACCATACATTTTCTCGACACTGAACTTTTACCTTCTACCTCTGCTTGAAAAATCCCCAAAAATGTAATGCAATATTAGAGATAAAGGGTGTATATCAAATATATAAATATTTTTTTTTATGTAATCTTAATTACACTTTATTTAAGTTCACCATATTTAATTTTATATTTATTTATAACTGACCTCCACCGCCATGTTGCTCCTCCCACGCATGCGCAGGAGCGTCGACGAGGTCGAATTTAAGAGATTTCTTATTTTTCTCCAACAAAAGACAGCAAAATGCCGTCGGACTATGATAAAGATGCGTACCCAGAGCCTCCCCGCCAGACTCCCGTCGTGGACAAGCAGACGACCCTTCCAAACCCAGCCCTGATTTTGACTAAACTCTTCTATTATTCCGTGGACCTCCCTGTCACCACATTCAGAGGTGAGCTAGCTATCCGATCTAGGTTAACGTGTTGCCAAAGATCTAGCGAGATACATGGAGGAGACTAGTTTCGCGTTGCCAGACTATTTGGAGACAGACCATAGCCTAGAAAACAGATTTATAATCATAATTCAGGATTTCCAAATGTCAGATGTATGTGCATTGCAGAGCCATTGATCCAGTTAGCTAATGCTAACTAAACAAGCAAGTGTTGCTATTTAAATAGCAAGTGTTGCTATTTGCCTAGCTAGGTAGTTGTGTGTTGCAGTTTTAGTTACGGTTTATTCATGTGTAATCCACATGACACTCGCTAGATACTACTCACTACATTTCATATTACTCTAATTCAGGGTCTAGAAATGCATCCTTTACCTCTTTTCAGTGATATCACTGATCTAACATAATTGGATAGCTAAGTGAAAGCCAGTGTTCCACAGCTTTCACCAATCCTGTCATGTGAGCTCAGTGAGGAATAGGACTCCTTAAGTACTTTGTACCACATGATCAACAAGAGGTAAATGTTGACATGCTCAACAGAACTTGTGGAGGGTATCCACTCCGGCAACAAGTACAACTACTACCATCAGAAGTTCCGCCGTGTCCCTGAGCTGACAGAGTGCACAGAGGGAGACTACACCTGTTACTATGAGGCTGAGATGCAGTGGAGGAGAGATCAGTAAGTATTCCTCTATCAAGCTCAAGGCCTGCGGTGCCTTTACCTCCTAATTAAGGTAATTGATTACCTTGGAAGTCCATAGTCACAGTTTTCCAGTCTGAAACATTAGTGAAACCCAGCAAACACTGGTTCTTCAGAAGTTTGACACCAACTCTCATTATGAGGAAAAACCTATTGACTGGATTAAAGGACAAGACATACAATACCAGGTGGACACACCTACTCATTCAAGGGTTTTTCTTAATTTTTACTATTTTCTACATTTAGAATAATAGAAGGCATCAAAACTATGACATAACACATGTAATCATGTAGTGTTAAACAAATCAAAATATATTTTAGATTCTTCAAAGTAGCCACCCTTTGCCTTGATGACAGCTTTGCACACTCTTGGCATTCTGTCAACCAGCTTCACCTGGAATGCTTTTCCAACAGTCTTGAAGGATTCCCTGCATATGCTGAGCACTTGTTGGCTGCTTTTCCTTCACTCTGCGGTCCAACTCATCCCAAACCATCTCAATTGGGTTGAGGTTGGGTGATTGTGGAGCCCAGGCCATCTGTTGCAGCACTCAATCACTCACATCTTTGTTCAAATAGCCCTTAAACTGCCTGGAGGTGTTTTGGGTCATTGTCCTGTTTGAAAAACAAATTATAGTCCCACTAAGCGCAAGCCAGATGAGATGGCGTATTGCTGCAGAATGTGGTGGTAGCCATGCTGGTTAAGTGTGCCTTGAATTCTAAATAAATCACTGACAGTGTCACCAGCAAAGCACCCTCACACCTTCTCCTCCATGCTTCACGGTGGGAACCACACATGCAGAAATCTGTTAACCTACTCTGCGTCTCACAAAGATACAATTCTTATTGGTGTCCTTTAGTAGTGGTTTCTTTGCAGCAATTCAACCATGAAGGCCTAACTCACGCAGTCCTCTGTCACTTGAACTCTGTGACGCATTTATTTGGGCTGCAATCTAAGGTGCAGTTAACTCTAATGAACTTATCCTCTGCAGCAGAGGTAACTCTGGGTCTTCCTTTCCTGTGGCGGTCCTCATGAAAGCCAGATTCATCATAGAGCTTTAGGGTTTTTGCGACTGCACTTGAAGAAACTTCAAACGTTCTTAATTTTTCCTTCATGTCTTGAATTCCACAAATTAACTTTTAAGGCACACCTATTTAATTGAAAGCATTCCAGGTGACTACCTCATGAAGCATGTTGAGAGAATGCCAAGTGTGCAAAGCTGTCAAAAGCAAAGGGTGGCTACTTTGTTTAAGCTTTTTTGGTTACTACATGATTCCATGTGTTATTTCATAGTTTTGATGTCTTCACTATTATATAACAATGTAGAAAATAGTAAAAATAAAAACCCTTGATTTGAGTTGGTGTCCAAACCTTTGACTGGTACTGTAACAAAAGGTCAGCCATCTTATCCAGAGTGACTTAGGTAGGACAACCACATCAGTCATTCACAACCACCATTGTTCCTAACAGCTTTGTTGTTCCCACCCCCCCCCCAGTAAGGTGGACCAGGAGATAGTGAAGGTGGTCCAGGAACGTCTGAGGGCCTGCCAGCAGAGGGAGGGTACCAGCTACCACCAGAACTGTTCCAAGGAGCTGCAGCAGTTTGCTGATGTGGCCAAGGCCTACCAGTCACGCTGTAAGTACCACTCACTCAGTCATGCCTCAACTACCAGTCAGTGTTGCCAATATGGCTGTAACACTGTTGATAGCATGTCCCTAGCATCTACAGGGACAAACAATCCAACTTTTCTTGTGGAATGCAGAAACGGTAAGGCTACTGTTTCATTGCATTGTAAAACTGTTATCCTTCCTCTGTTGTAGATGGGGATCTGGGAGCCTACGCCAGCTCAAGGAAATGTCTGATGAAGCAGAAAGACAGGATGATGGCGGCCAAGGCGAAAGCTTAGACAATACAACCCCTAATCACTCTGTTCAATCTCTCCTATGTATGAAATGTAGAGTAAATATGCTTATTGGGGGGGGGGAGAATGGTCCTCCTTGCCTTGTTTAGCTGTAGTAAGATAACTTTTTGAATGTCCTGCTTTAACTTTTTTTTAGCTTTCTCTAGAACTCAAACCATTCTCGAATGGTAACCGTTGTGGTCTGGTCCCGCGAAACTGGGCTGCATGGTGCAAGACTGCCACAAGTGCTGAATCATAATATATTTAACTTGATTGCTCGTCCCTGCTCCTCACTTCATCAAAACGCATTGAGGTCTGAGTGGAGAAGCCTTGAATATTCTCATCTCAAGGTGACGCAGATTAAAGAATCGGCTGCAATTGGGATTCACCTCAGTCACATTCAAGAGGAACAACGTTGTGAAATGTAAATCTCATTGAGCAGTCATGATTAAATCTACATAATGGCATCTATTGGAAGCAGAGGTTTTACCCCACTGAACACGTAAGTTGTTTTTAAAGCAGTCAGATGTTCATTCTCTGGTTCTAGTCCATGAATTCAAAATGGTTTCAATAGATGTTTTTCTTCTATCAAGGCCACTGGGCCAGCAAAGGTGAAACACCTCCCCACTAATGAGATGGCAACCAGCACAAGTGAAACACATGCTGACTAAGGTGATAATCAGTGTGCCCTATGTGCTAACGAGCTATACGTGATAACGTTCAACCTCAATATTAATGGGAAAACCAAAGCTTGTAAAAAGATAAGCAGGAACATTGGCACTGTTGCAGCATCATACAGTGCCTTAAAGTATTCATACCCCTAGACTTATTCCACTTATGATAGCCTGAATTTAAAATGTATTCAATGTTTCTCTCAAACAGTATCCCATCATGACTAGGTAAACAATATTTGCCAGTGTACTTAATGAAATACAGATCTAATTTACAGAAGTATTCACAACCCTGAGTCAATACATGTTAAAATAAACTTTGGCAGTGATTACAGCGGAGTCTTCCTGGTTAAGTCTGAGCTTTGCACAAAATTCTTCAACTTCTGTCAAGCTGGTTGATTACTATACATCAATTGTCATGTCTTGCCATAAATTTAACTCAACTAGGCCACTCAGGAACATTCAATGTCATCTTGATAAGCAATGTGTATATTTGGCGCTTAAAGTTGTCCTGCTGAAATGTGAATTTGTCAGAACGCAGAGCCAGGATTTCCAGTGATTTTGCCTCTGCTTGGCGCTAGTTTATACAATAAACTCCAGTCCTTGCCCCTGACAAACATACCCAAAACATTAAGTTTTACTCAATGCCCTACTTTAAACAGGATGAATGTCTTGGAATATTTTCTTTACACTTCCCTTTCACTTTGTCAATTAGGTTTTGGTGTAACTTGTTGATCCAGCCAGTTCGATCACAGCCATATAAGTAAATCACCATTGGCCTCTTGGTGAAATCCCTTCACGTTTCCTTCCTCTCCAGCTTTTAGTTGGGGCCATCTGACCATCTTTGTAGTGACTGGGTGTATTGAGACTTAATCATGCTGCAAGGGATATTCAGGGTCTGCTTTTTAATTAACCCACCTAACAGGTGTCCTTATTTCGAGGCATTTGAAGTTTGTGTAATTCACTGCGCAACCTTACAAATCGGCGATAAGATAGTTAAATGCTCACATTAAGTCCATGGAACTTAAGTGAACGTCAGGCCAGCTTTATATTTGAAAATATTAATTCCATTTTGACATGGGGTATTGAGTGTAGGTCAGCAACAAGTTTTTACTAAGTCAGGCTAAAACAAATTTTATCGTTTTAACACTTTCTGAAGACACTGCATTCATTCCAGGTCCCAGTTATTTATGTCAGCACTTGGCAGTACTGGCCAATGTAAATATACTAGTCTCATTCAGACTAAGGACAGCATGTGTTAAGAGTAAACCTATAATTTATTGCACCCAGTATGTAGTAAGAATTTAACCTATGAGGTCAATTAGTTGCACCCACCTGGTCTCACCGGTCTAGAGCAGTTAAATCCTGATTTGAAGGAAGGACCTACACCTTTGAAGTCTTCATTACTAAATCTAGCCATTATCATTTCACACTAGCTAGCCCTCAGCTTCATAACCTTAAATCATCATACAATATTATAACCACATCAGTTGAAGAGAAGATGGTAATGGTGTTACACAACCCTTTATTTAATCCACTGTACAAAAGTTTAGGAGGATGCCGGGACAGCTGCAGCCGTCCTCTGCACAGACACCCTGGTGTGGGTCTTGGCCAGGTGATCGGTGAACTCCTGCAGGACATAAAATTGTTTCACATCCAAGTTCCTTAGTGTCAGACTTAGACCAGTTTTGATTTGTGAATACGAACCAATATATCACATTCCACTTCAGAAAAATCTAAACGGCCCCCATTTGATCTTTTATGTCTCGCTACAGTTGTGTTGCAGTTGATCTTATTGAAAGGATTCAGTAGGCACCCCCCAAAGACAACCACAGCAATTACTGTATACCTCCTTCAGTAACCCATTCACTTTTGTGACGATGAACGGGCAATACAAAGGCAAGATTTACATTGTTCCCATCCTTACAATGAAGACATGGATAAGGGATTTATAAACTGACCTGGTAAGGAGACTTGGTGAAGACTGTCTCCTTCCATAAATCAGGGGTCAGGTAGCTGTAGGTCTTGGAGATGGCATCAAAGGTTGCCTTGGCTGTAAAGACAAACGCTCTCAGTATCAATTCACTTTTATTCATTAACCTGACTGCTGTTACAGTGACGGGCTGCTTGAGCACAGAGAAGGGGGAACAGAAGAGACTACCAGGAAGTCTTTCTGCTGTGCATTACCAGGCTCGTTACTATGCCTCCCAATTAACGACAACTACACAACTTATGGGTGAAGCTGAGCAGAGCTAGGAGAATGCAGCTGCACATTGAAAATAAGTCACACTAGGTTTCTTACCAAAGTTGCCTAGAGTGGCAGTGCAGCCCCTGGCCGAGGTGTAGCAATCATCGATACCAGCCATCGTGAGCAGCTTCTTGGGCACGGGAGCAGACACTATGCCAGTACCACGGGGCGCAGGGATCAGGCGAACCAGGACCGAGCCGCAACGACCAGTCACCTTGCAGGGCACGGTGTGGGGCTTGCCGATTTTGTTACCCCAGTATCCTCTCCTCACAGGCACGATGGACAGCTTGGCCAGGATGATGGCTCCTCGAATGGCAGTGGCCACCTCCTTGGAGCACTTCACCCCCAAGCCCACGTGGCCGTTGTAGTCGCCGATGGCAACAAATGCCTTGAACCTAGTGCGCTGGCCAGCCCGGGTCTGCTTCTGGACAGGCATAATCTTCAGCACCTCATCCTTCAGCGTGGACCCCAGGAAGAAGTCTATGATCTCTGACTCCTGTAACAAAGGGGTATAAACACTTTCAGCAACAGCAGGATGCAGTGATGGAACACTTATAAACACATCGTAAGCATGAGCTACCCATAGTGCTTTCCTTTGAAGAGCATGTATACAGCTATTGAAACCATTAAGTTGGCATTTACCTTGATAGGCAGGGAGTAGAGATATATCTCCTCCAGAGACTTGATCTTCATGTCCTTGACAAGGCGGCCCAGCTTGGTCACTGGCACCCACTGGAAGAAAATGTACATTAACAGTTTACATTTAGCAGACACTTATACATAGACTTGCAGTAGTGTACAAGTACATCAATCCCACAACACGACTTTGCAAGCACAATGTGCTATCAACTGAGTCACTGGACCACAAACTACCAGTTGTCTGAGCTTTACCTATAACCCTGCCATGGAGGAGACACAGCAGGGCCTCAAACCATCTCAGTGTTCTCTAGCAGACACTAAAGGAAAGAACAGAGCCACTCCAGGCCAAGCCTCGCTGACAATGGTCTGCAGAACCAACACCTTGTCTAGGGTTTCAAAATGACTGACTAAGCAACACTTAAATAAAAAAATAAAACATGCATCATCACTTATGCCAGTTTAGTCTCCATTCCTGACCACCTTCATTGTGACCAGCAAGAAAAACAAGCGCTCAAGGATGTCAACTCACTTCCTTGTCCTCGGACTTGCCGCCTCTGGCACCGCGTCCACGACCTCGACCACGGCCCCTGCCCCGTCCACGACCACGACCCCGGTCGCCACTGCCAAAACCTCCACGGAAACCTCCACGTTCTCCACCGGCGTTGTCCGCCATTTGCTGTTGAAAAATAAAACGCCAGGTGTCAGAACAAGTAATGAGTTATCATTAGCGGTAACATAAGGCCCAAACATCATTTGTCGTGCGATTTCTTGGCGCATTGGCTAGTTACCGAATGATACACTGAAGAATAACACGAATGTAATAAAAGTTGGCATCACAGTTCGGTTTTCTGAACGAGTAGTTTACATATTGTAAATTTCATAGCAAAAATTAACTAGCACTACATCTAGATGTTGTATTGTAAATACGTGCACCAACTACGAACCTGCGTAGCCTTCAGTCACTCAAAATCATAAATTGCCAAGCACATACTTTCCAATTTTGTAATAAATCAACTGTGAACAATACAATTACGGATTACTGCAATCAAGCAGTGCAGTCTGTCCAGAGATTACATAGATATTTGTGGATTTTGTTGCATGACAAATTATTTACCACGTTACTTACGTGTTCTGTATAACAGGAAGAAGGCCCCAGTCTGGTTCTGTTTGTATTTATATGAGGGAAAACCTCGCGATATTTTCTACGCCCTGTAATCTGTATTATAAAACTTCTGGATTCTGTTAAAGATTTAGATATGTACTGACTTTTATGCAGTCACATATGGAAGTTGTATTATAATAATAAAACAATAAAGACAATATGTTATTATGGAATTGTAATTTCCTGTGGTTGGTGAGCTCTGTTCCATTTGGAACATATAAATAGTTCCAGTGGTTTATTATAGCCAGTAAAGGCCAGCATGGGACCTCCTGGCAGTAACATTTCATGCAAACAAATGAAAAATATTGTTTTTATTGTCACATGTTGAATGTGCATATACATATGTATAATTATATAACACAAAAAAATCACACAGATTAAAAGTTGCTGACTTTATTTATAAAATATATAATCCTTTACGAATCAAAATGTAAAAGGGCCACAGTACAAAATTGTTGAAACTCTACATTTTCAAATGAAATATGAAGTTTCATTATTAACACGCCCTCAAAGCAAATATTACTAAATGTGCTTTTTGAGGCAGTCCATCCCTGAACATTGCATTTACACTGGTTTTTTATACTTGTGGTGCTAGGAATACAATCTGCATAGTCCTCAACAGTTCAAATGTAGAGATAATTGTGTGTGTGAGTCATTTTTATAAATATAAATACATTGCATCAGGAGCTACTGTTACTGCTGCTGGTGTCACCCAGGCCCTCCACCTCCTCCAGGTCGTCCATGACCTCCAGGCTCTCACAGATCAGGCCGATCTGCCTATTCATTTGAGCCATGGTGCTCTGCATCCTCCTCATCTTCCTCTGGAGGGCCGTTGCGATGGCCCGGTGGTTCCTCTGCCTGGCCTCGTACTCATGCCTCAACTGCCTGTAGCAGTTGTGTTGGGCCTTGGTGTGGTGGGACAGCACGGTGCCACAGCCCATGTGGCAGGGTTGGCTCCAGTGCTCACAGTGCCTGGCATGGGCATCAAGGTCCCTGCGGAGGAGCTGGGCACGGCAGCCCTGGTAGGGGCAGGGGATGAGTTCAAACAAGCAGCTCATGCTGTGGCGGTACTGCTCCGACAGGGCAAAGGTATCCGGGCAGCCACGGATCTTATTTTTACACTGGGGGAGAGGAGAAGGGCAGATTCAAAGGGTAAAGAGTAAGTACAGTACAGTGGGGAGAACAAGTATTTGATACACTGCCGATTTTGCAGGTTTTCCCACTTACAAAGCATGTAGAAGTCTGTAATTTTTATCATAGGTACACTTCAACTGCGAGAGACGGAATCTAAAACAAAAATCCGGAAAATCACATTGTATGATTTTTAAATAATTAATTTGCATTTTATTGCAAGTATTTGATCACCTACCAACCAGTAAGAATTCCGGCTCTCACAGACCTGTTAGTTTTTCTTTAAGAAGCCATCCTGTTCTCCACTCATTACCTGTATTAAATGCACCTGTTTGAACTCGTTACCTGTATAAAAGACACTTGTCCACACACTCAATCAAACAGACTCCAACCTCTCCACAATGGCCAAGACCAGAAAGCTGTGTAAGGACATCAGAGATAAAATTGTAGACCTGCACAAGGCTGGGATGGGCTACAGGACAATAGGCAAGCAGCTTGGTGAGAAGGCAACAACTGTTGGCGCAATTATTAGAAAATGGAAGAAGTCAATCTCCCTCGGTCTGGGGCACCATGCAAGATCTCACCTCATGGGGCATCAATGATCATGAGGAAGGTGAGGGATCAGCCCAGAACTACACGGCAGGACCTGGTCAATGACCTGAAGAGAGCTGGGACCACAGTCTCAAAGAAAACCATTAGTAACACACTACGCCGTCATGGATTAAAATCCTGCAGCGCACGCAAGGTCCCCCTGCTCAAGCCAGCGTATGTCCAGGCCCGTCTGAAGATTGCCAATGACCATCTGGATGATCCAGAGGAGGAATGGGAGAAGGTCATGTGGTCTGACGAGACAAAAATAGAGCTTTTTGGTCTAAACTCCACTCGCCGTGTTTGGAGGAAGAAGAAGGATGAGTACAACCCCAAGAACACCATCCCAACCGTGAAGCATGGAGGTGGAAACATCATTCTTTGGGGATGCTTTACTGCAAAGGGGACAGGACGACTGCACCGTATTGAGGGGAGGATGATGGGGCCATGTATCGCGAGATCTTGGCCAACAACCTCCTTCCCTCAGTAAGAGCATTGAAGACGGGTCGTGGCTGGGTCTTCCAGCATGACAACGACCCGAAACACACAGCCAGGGCAACTAAGGAGTGGCTCCGTAAGAAGCTTCTCAAGGTCCTGGAGTGGCCTAGCCAGTCTCCAGACCTGAACCCAATTGAACATCTTTGGAGGGAGCTGAAGGTCCGTATTGCCCAGCAACAGCCCCGAAACCTGAAGGATCTGTATGGAGGAGTGGGCCAAAATCCCTGCTGCAGTGTGTGAAAACCTGGTCAAGAACTACAGGAAACGTATGATCTCTGTAATTGCAAACAAAGGTTTCTGTACCAAATATTAAGTTCTGCTTTTCTGATGCAATAAAATGCTAATTAATTACTTAAAAATCATACAATGTGATTTTCTGGATTTTTGTTTTAGATTCCATCACTCACAGTTGAAGAGTACCTATGATACAAATTACAGACTTCTACATGCTTTGTAAGTGGGAAAACCTGCAAAATCGGCAGTGTATCAAATACTTGTTCTCCCCACTGTATATGCTTATTATAAGACCCAGAGGTCAAAGGGTAATTATAAGACCCACATTTGGTGACTTTTCAGTACCTTTTTATATAACTAAGTTTTCATTACATATTTATTGCCATTTTTTAACAAGAGTATCTGATTCTCCATTAATACTTACTGTAAACCAAGTTAGCATGTGCTAATCTCACATGCCAGATTTTTAGAGTATATGCAATATTCAGAGGCACACTCGTCTGTCTCTATGAGATTAAGCATGAACACACCCAAGGGGCAAGTAAGCAGAAGTTTGCCCACAAGAGATTAGGTTGCTCCAAGTGTGTGTTTTTTCTCTAACAGAACAATTACATTTCTTTACCTTGATCTTTAGGCGACCGATTGCCTTGCTTAGCTTGAACATCACAAATATCAAGCTCTGGTTGACAGGCTTTCTGCAGCAGGGGCAGGTCTGCTGTCTGCACCTGAAGAAAAATAAAATAATAACCTATTTATTTATATAGTAATGAATATACTGATAACTATTACTATAGGTCTATACTCCTACAATATATAAATAGGGATGCAATAATGTTTGCTTGTGATGAGGCACAGGCAGTACCTCTTCAGCCATTGTAAAATGCATTTCTTGCAGAAGATGTGGTGGCATGGAGCTCTTACTGGGCACCTGAAGACCCCCTGGCAAATGGTGCAGATCAATTCATAGTCTGGGGTCTCTACGAACAGCTCCACATCATAACCCCCACTCTGCGAAGACATGTCCGTGTTGGCCTGAACACAACAACACAACAGTTATTGATAAGTTATTATTATAATTTATTTTACACAAATTGCATTTCACAGATGATTTTATCCAGAACACCAAAGTGCACTAAAACAAGAGTAGGATAAATTCCAAGTTTGTTACAATCTGAGAAAGTATATAATTCTGGTTTGTAATTATGAAATATTTAGCCAAAAAAAATGGCCACCACCAGCCCATATTAATGTCAACAAGTCAGTGTGTCACCCATGAGCAGTGACAATAAACTTGTTCTGGAACCTCATAATATGAGATAGACCATGTGACTAAACAAAACAGTTCTGTTTATTCTCCTAACTAGGAATAACAAGAAAAACATTTTTTAAGTGTTTTTAACCCCCACCCCTTGCAATCTTTTCTGTAGGGGCTTTTCTGTAGTGGCTTTCAGAGCACAAGTATATTTTCGTAGTGCCTCTGTTTTTAAATATAAGGAAAAGTGGATGTCTGCCCCGCAAACATCACAATATGACAAATGCCGTTCAATATTAGTAGAGTACTAAAATCAAAACGAATAGTAAAACAATATAGCCATGAAATAATATTTTTGTATATTAGAGAAATAATTTATACCTATTGTCAATAGCATACTCAACCTTTGATTACTCAAGTTACAAATATAATTATTAAGTTATTTACTCACCATAATAATCACCTCGGTTCAGCTAGTTTCCATTCCGGTTGTCTAGTTACGTATCATTCACACCCATGTAGGCAACTCAGAGAACATACACACAGATGAACATCCCTGTCGTAACATAAAGGAGTGACCATGCGCACCGACATATTCAAAAACCTCTAAATGATATACAGCACGGAACTGATGTCAATTGTAATAGGCTTGTGTCGTTTCCCTCCCATTCTAGCACCAGTCGTCTATCCCCTAGCTGTGAATGAGAACTTTTTGTCGTTTTGAATAGGTTTGTAGTCTCTAGCATCATCTCTTCTCGATTGTATTGTTACCGGTGACAGGCGTGAACATTTTATTTGTATTAAATCAATTAAATGTATACATTTATATTCCGTGTCATTTTATCTTTCTGAATATGGTGCACATATAATATAAAATGTTTTAACCCGGCCTTTTCTTATTACAAAGAAACCCAAAACATTTGGCTGTGCATTCTAGCCAATCAGCTTGTCGTGCGCCCCCCCCCCCCCATTTTCGCTGTAGTATGACGTACAATGTGAGCGACCGAGAGCCACCCCTTGAACAAACATGTGGGATTTTGTTGATCGGAGCTAATGAGTTCAAACAACAATGATCGAAATACGTCCATCTGTCTTTAAATTGCAAAATTGTGGGGTTTTACCCACGTCGTCCAAAGCAAGATGGCAAACAGAAATCTCCAGTTCAAAACCAAGTAAGTCGGACGCACTTCACGTGGACAGATAGCCAGCTAACTGAGCTAGCTAACTTCTTGCTAAATTAACGTTGCCTTTGTTTTCTTCTTCTTCGTGTAGCTATGCTGTTTCCAGCACGATCGAACCATTCTACAAGGGAGGAAAAGTACAGGTAAGTTGTTTATTTATCACTGATAGCTACCTCTCTCTGTAAACAGTTAGTTAGCCAGCTAACTAACGTCACCGTGGCTATAACTAACTAGCTAGCTTTAATGTACCGTTGACAGATATTTTATGGTATTTAATGTTTTCTACGTTACAGATAAGTAAAAATGAGAAATACATATTTTGTACGTGTGGCACACGTGTCAACGTCTTGCAAATCGTCACAGGGAAGATTGTTCACAGTATTGAACAGGTGAGACAATCATAAACAATCATGTGTATCTAGATCAGACCATAATTTGTCTGTACAGATTCTAATTTCCATCATTGTTGTGTTTGCAGGATGATCAGGAGGACATTACATCATTCGCCCTCAGCCTTGATGATGAGGTAAAACATTTAACATAATATGATTGGCTGTTCCAGAACTAAGGCAGCACCATTCTGATATTTTGCCCAATTGGTCGCAAAAGAGCTGATCAGATTGGTCAAGAAACCAATTTAGTCACAAAAATACCATTATTGTGCTACCTGTCGTCTCTCCTTCACAACAAACTGTCTTGAAGAATCCCTATTGTTGACCAATGACCGACAAAGGGTTGTAGACTTCAGCTCCGATCTTCGGCTTGCCTCCAGATAAAAGGTTGTGTGCCCCGAACAGCCCCCCAAAAACTTGCCGAAGTGCAAAACGAACAAAAAAGTCCTAACATGTCATCATAAGATACGCACAAACTCTGCCGAACTGTTTCGTCTGGAAAACATGTTGACACCTTTATTCCCCTCTCTTCCCTTCATCTCACTCTCTCTCTCTCCATTCTTCCATTACTTCCCCTCTCACTCTCTCTCTCCATCCCTCACCCGTTCTCTTCATCAATTCCTCCTTCCCTCCCCAGATTCTGGTAACAGCCAGCAAGGCTCTGCTGCTGAAGCAATGGGACTGGAAGCAGGCCCAGTGCACACGCTCCTGGAGGGCCATCCACAACGTGCCCATCGCCAGCATGACCTTTGACCCCACTGCCACGCTCCTGGCCACAGGTGAGCGGATCGACCTCTTCATAGGATAACGTGCCTGGTCCCAGTTCTGTCCCACACCTATAATACCCTAGCCTGGTCCCAGTTCTGTCCCACACCTATAATACCCTAGCCTGGTCCCAGTTCTGTCCCACACCTATAATACCCTAGACTGGTCCCAGTTCTGTCCCACACCTATAATACCCTAGCCTGGTCCCAGTTCTGTCCCACACCTATAATACCCTAGCCTGGTCCCAGTTCTGTCCCACACCTATAATACCCTAGCCTGGTCCCAGTTCTGTCCCACACCTATAATACCCTAGCCTGGTCCCAGTTCTGTCCCACACCTATAATACCCTAGCCTGGTCCCAGTTCTGTCCCACACCTATAATACCCTAGCCTGGTCCCAGTTCTGTCCCACACCTATAATACCCTAGCCTGGTCCCAGTTCTGTCCCACACCTATAATACCCTAGCCTGGTCCCAGTTCTGTCCCACACCTATAATACCCTAGCCTGGTCCCAGTTCTGTCCCACACCTATAATACCCTAGCCTGGTCCCAGTTCTGTCCCACACCTATAATACCCTAGCCTGGTCCCAGTTCTGTCCCACACCTATAATACCCTAGCCTGGTCCCAGTTCTGTCCCACACCTATAATACCCTAGCCTGGTCCCAGTTCTGTCCCACACCTATAATACCCTAGCCTGGTCCCAGATCTGTTTGTGCTGTGACAATGACCTCTGTGCAGATGATGTATATTATTTTAATTTCTGAATAATCGTGCTGAAAGAAACCTCTGATGCCAGTTGTCAAGAAACCACTGTATTGTGCTTATCACTGAAAAGTTCTCCATCTCTCTCTTGTCCAGTCCACTTAGAAGTCCGATTTTTAATATTTTTTTTCTCGTTTTATTCAACTGAAATAAAAAAGATTATAGTTTAATTCGTTTTTTTCCTGTGTCTCTTTAGTCAGTTATAGTCTCTCCAATTGCCACTGAAAAATACCTGTTATACCCGAAACAACACAGTGAGTGAGCTCAATCAAATGCTCCCACTATAAATGGGTACTCTGAGATTTCACCCAGTACTTCCTGTCTGTAATATGAGTCTGTCCTCCTGTTGGTGTTTTAGGAGGCTGTGATGGCACCATAAAGCTGTGGGATGTGGTGAAGCAGTACTGTACACACAACTTGAAGGGCTCCTCTGGGGTCGTACAGTAAGTTATTGACCACCTCTCTACACTGTTCTGAACTGCTGATCTAGGATCAGTTTAGCCTTCAGATCATGAATAAGATCACATGGACACATATTGTTATTCAGCATGTTTGAGGGAATCAATCAATCAAATGTATTTTATAAAGCCCTTTTTAAATCAGCCAAGTGCTATACAGAAACCGAGCCTAAAACCCCAAACAACAAGCAATGCAGATGTAGAAGCACAGTGGCTAGGAAAAACTCCCTAGAAAGGCTGGAACCTAGGAAGAAACCTAGAGAAGAACCAGGCTCTGCCGGGTGGAGATTATAAAAGTACATGGCCATCAGTTTAAGAAAGGCGGGCCGCAGAATTGCTTATCTTAATTACATAATGAGTAGTTATTATGGATGCAATATGGTTTGTAGATCAGTAATTAAGCACAGTCCGACTGCAGTGATCTCGTACACTCACATTGTCCTCCTCCTGCCCTGCAGCCTGGTGGAGTTCCACCCAGACATAAGTCTACTGCAGCTCTTCTCCTCGGCGTCAGACTGTGGCATCAGGGTGTGGGACCTGCGCTCCAGCCAGTGTGTGTGCGTGCTGCAGAGTCACTACAGCCCTGTCACCTCCCTGGCCTTCACACCCGATGGAGCCTCCATGGTCAGGTACTGTAACAATAAATCAACCGTTTATTTTATGCTCTTTTTGCATCAACAGTTGTCACAGAGTTTTACATTAGAGTTGACCTATATCTAAACCTCCTGTACTCTAGGACAGCTGAACCGACTGGCCTCCTCCTACCACTCTCTGGCTAAGTTTCCATTAACTTGTCCAGCGACTTTTTTGTTGACAATTAGAAAGTTTGCATAGAAAATAGATGCAACAATTGCCTGCTAGGGTATGTTTTCATTTAACTATCTTGTGTCGATAAAAACTACTGGACATAATGACATCAAACCAGAGAAGTACCTTCAGAATTATTTGTCAATCATTATTTATTTGAAAAACACCTTTTCCATTATTTGTTGCAATAAAGAAAGTTAGACGAAAGAAAAATACATCCCTGTCGAAGGGATAATTTTTTTTTGCCGATCTATATCTGCCGTTTCCATTACACATGTCGCAGTTTTTTTGGGAGCGACAGTGCTTTTGTCTAGTAAATCTGGGTCAATGGATATGTCTTCTGGCACCTTTCATACCCTGGTCCCAGATCTGTTTGTGTTGTATGCCCCAATTCCTATGGACCTCTGTGCAGATGATGTATATTGTTTTAATTTCTGAATATTCGTGCTGAAAGAAACCACTGATGCCAGTTGGTAAAACAGCACTTCCAGATCTGGTACCAGGCTATACCTAGTACCTACCTATCATAGTACCTACCTATCATAGTACCTACCTATATCTAGTACCTACCTATCATAGTACCAACCTATATCTAGTACCTACCTATCATAGTACCTACCTATATCATAGTACCTACCTATCATAGTACCTACCTATCATAGTACCTACCTATATCTAGTACCTACCTATCATAGTACCTACCTATCATAGTACCTACCTATCATAGTACCTACCTATCATAGTACCTACCTATCATAGTACCTACCTATATCTAGTACCTACCTATCATAGTACCTACCTATATCTAGTACCTACCTATCATAGTACCTGCCTATATCTAGTACCTACCTATCATAGTACCTACCTATATTTAGTACCTACCTACCAAAACAACGCGGTGAGCGAGGTCAAATACTCAACAAATGATATTTTATGCTATTGGTGCAGTGTCCAAGATATTTAATTAATGCATAATTTTAGTGTTGGGAGCTACTCTAGACCAGCGGTTCCCAACCTTTATCTTGCAGGTCAAATGTTGTCAATTTAATCACAAATGTAGCACATTAAAGACCTATTATAAAAATAAATTTGCATTGTGAAGAGGAATGAAAAATTGCTTCTAATCCCATTTATACTCCCAGCTGTTATTATAAAAATAATGTATTTATTTTTGGGATTTCCTGCAGTACCTACCCCCATGGACCACAGGTTGAAAACCATTGCTTTAGACCCAATTCATTGCGAGCTAGCTGAATGTTAGATGGTTATTTGTTTGCAGCTCTGGCAGGGACAAGATCTGCACCGTGTGGGATCTGAAGAGCAGGACTGCCAAGAGGACCGTGCCTGTCTATGAGGTAAACTCTCATACTCTACTTTCTTCCAGAGTTGTTTTACACTGGCTTTTGCCACTAAAAGTGGATTGGTGTAGCATCAGCTTAATTGCATGAAATGTGTTGTTTCCCTCGCCAGGCTGTGGAGAGTGTTGTGCTGCTCCCCGAGGAGGAAGATTTCTCTGAAATTGGAGTGAAAACTAAAGAGATACACTTCATCACAGCAGGCAGCAAAGGTAGGTTCAGATCTAGGAGCAACTTCCCAATCCTAACCTTAACCATTAGTGGGGGAAATGCAAAGTTGACTCAAGATCAGTGTCTAGGGGCCACTTCTCCTCACTCCAACAGTCCTCAGGCTACACGGTGGATGCATGTGGAGATGTCTGCCCGGTGCCCACCAATGTAGCTAGATAATACTGTATGAGACTAGTCTTTTAGTTTTAGCAGCCAATCAGAGATGATCACCTTTTTATAGTCCAGTAGGCCAACAGTTGAATCCTACTGAACTATTTTCAATATCATCTTCTACTCAATACTATTGAACCCTATCTTGGTCTCAGATCTGTTTGTGCTGTCTTACCAAGTCCTATTTGCAGATGATGTATATTGTTTTAATTTCTGAATAATAATGATGAAAGAAACCACTGATGCCAGTTGGCAAGATGGCACAAACACATCTGGTACCAGGCTATACCTAGTACCTACCTATAATACCCAAAACAACACAGGGAGCAAGCCCAATCAAACTTGAAAAACTCTGATTCTCTCTCTCTCCAGGTGTGCTGAGGGTGTGGGATGCCACCTCGGCCCGCTGTGTGTTCGCCCAGACACTCCCCTCCGCCTCCCCCGCGGGGGGCTCCGAGGAGGGGGGAGAGGCGTACGGAGACCCCCGAAGCCTCACCTACTGCCTCCCCCTGCCCTCCTCCCTCAGGCTGGCCACAGTTACAGCAGAACATAACATCCTGCTCTACCAGTTGCCCTCCTTCACCACACAGCAACAGGTGGGTAACTGATAACAAGGTCTCTGCCAGCTGCCCTCCTTCACCACACAGCAACAGGTGGGTAACTGATAACAAGGTCTCTGCCAGCTGCCCTCCTTCACCACACAGCAACAGGTGGGTAACTGATAACAAGGTCTCTGCCAGCTGCCCTCCTTCACCACACAGCAACAGGTGGGTAACTGATAAAGTCTCTGCCAGCTGCCCTCCTTCACCACACAGCAACAGGTGGGTAACTGATAAAGTCTCTGCCAGCTGCCCTCTACCACCACAAAACAACGGGAGGGGGGGTGGAAGGGACATTAGGGTTGTTCTTATTATTCAGAATCCTTAAGTTCAGATGGTAGGTTTTCTGTTTGCCTGAAAATTGTTTATTTTGATCAAGAGGCTTGCCTTTGTGTTGCTGGTGTACATTCTCTAATGTTCTCTCTCTCCACCCCCAGTTTGTTGGCTACAATGATGAGGTCCTGGATGTAAAGTTTCTGGGCAAGGAGGACACTCACATTGTCGTGGCAACCAACAGCTCCCAGCTCAAGGTGTTTGACCTGGCCACCCGCAGCTGTAAGATCCTCTACGGACACACAGGTGAGTCCTGTCGTGGGAATTCTAACCAGAAAGGAAGAGACTGTAGATTCTTCAAACAATAACTTTTAATTATAAGATTTACAAATCTGGATCCGCTCAACAAACAAGAGTTGTGTCTCAGCCTTTATAGGAAAATACAACCTCTGTCTACGTGGCAGTTTAGCAGGAGTGTGAGATCGAGGCGGGAACATGGCGCACAAACAAGTGATAACTGACGTTTTGTTACTCCTTTCTGCCGATAGAATTGTCGCTGCTGCTCAAGCTAGCCTCTGTTCTCTTCATCTCCACACAGCTGTGACTTGAAAGATATGAAAAGAATAGGATGGACCGAAAACTGTGTTCACTGTGGCTCTTTGTCTTTGGCCGCGTGACCAAGTTACTCAGAAACTAGAGAGAAAAAACACTGTCTTCTCACGTGAGAGAAACCGACAGTAGACGTTTACAGATTTAAGGCTCATAGAGCGCATGTGCATAATCAGTGGCGATTTTAGCATGTAAATCTTGGTGGGGCAACAAAAACAAATGTGTGGGATGCATGCCAGCAAAGCCGCAACACTAAACAAACTGTTAGGGCCTACATAAAGCTGTCCAAACAGCAGTCCCAACACCTTACCACTGCTACACCTAGCTATCAGTGGAAACTTGTCTGGCAGCAAAACAGTTGATTTACTGCCTTTAAATTTTTTTAGCTGATATGGCTGACTTGCTTAAACAAATGTGGTTTCTACTGACAATTGACATGTACAAACTATGGCATAAGGGGACGACAAGCAGATACGAGGCAATCAGTCATTTCGATTAAGATATTTATTGAGGTAGCCAGGATGTACGTAGTCAATATAACTATTTGTTCAGTACTTTTGAAATGTACAGCAACATAATTCAGAACATGGGCAGTTCTTAGTGTTCTCCCTGTACACAAAGTCAGAACCGTAGGATAAATAAAGCGGGCATGTAAGCAGACAATGAAAGCTCTTACAATATTTCATGATTACATTTCTCAAAATCAGGTTATAGGCTACATGTGCACCACCGAGTCAGAACAATAGGGGAAATTAAGAGACGAAAATAGACCACATTATTAGGGTGAGGCACATGGGCTACTAACAGCTTTCTACACAAAAATGTTATCAAAGAAACAGGCCGGATTTACAATTCCGAGTTGGATGACCGTTCAAAACGTATTTTCCCAGTTTGAGCTTGTTTACTCCCGACTTCCCAGTTACAATGCTTGCAGTTAGCCACTGTCACCGATTCCTTCCAAATCACTCATTGTTGAATTTGCAATTTCCAACTTGTTGTGTAATGTTTATGTCCAATGATGAGCACTTATACGTTTTATCTATAATTTCTCTTCATTATTTCTCTTCATATGACAAGGATTAAAATGGATTTGCCAGTAGATTGACTTGATTCATGATGACTGCTAGTTAAAATTTTAAAATTAAGATGTTGACATGATCAGTCCAAACAAAGCTACTGTACATATAACGTGATTTGACGTAATTTTATCTGTGGCCAATGACCTTGAGCCTTCTTGGAAGGGCACTTCTAATGTAAGACTATGGCAGGACCCAAAGGGCTTGCATTTTTTATGTCTACCCTTACTATGGACTTAGACTTCTATCACTCCCCATGAGTGATAGAACACTGACCCATCACAGCGCAGCGCTCCTATTTTCTGATGGCTTGCCCCCCCCCACAGAAAGCACTGAGCTAGGTTGAAACACCTTTATTGTTGTTTGTATGCGGCATAATTCAATTATATATTTATTTTTTTACATTGTTTGCAAACTGATATGTGACACGTAATAATGCCAATATAACATGCAAAACAGGCAAGCCCCTCCAAAAAGTGTGTATGTGTGTTTGTTTTTAAATTGGATTTATTTTTGCAAAAATCTGGGTCTCCCCACCTACCCTGAATGATGGGTCGCCACTGTGCATAACAAAGTTTGTAATTTTGCTACCATAATCGTCTGACCAACACGGGGCAGCCCCTCTTTGCTTCTTTGTATGGGGTGGTCACTAGGTAGGAAGATGGAATGGAAACCTAATTCACATTTTTCTATAAAGGTTAGAAACTCCAAATAAAAGTTCTCAGAATAAGTATCTGGTTCTTTTCTTTTGAATCTGGAAGCTCCCTTCAGCCCAGTTCTAACATTAGTGCCAACAACAACATATTATTAATATTTCACCCAAATTATATGTACATCACTGAATAGGAGTGATAAGATCTGTGCACTTTCTGGTCAGTTATGAAGATTGACCAGCAGGAGGCAGAGTTACTGTGTGAAGCACTAATCCCCAAACGGCACCCTGCAATGCATCTATAAAATATCTCCACCTTGCAAGGATGTAACGTATAAAGTATGTAAACCATTGAAGCCTTTTTTAACCATAGCGATGGGATGGATTATAGTTAAATTGTAGCTGTGAAGGCGTTTACAAGAAGCCTGAAACTAAACTGAGCAATCAGTTAGACATATTTACTACCATTCAGGATTTGACACAGTGATAGCTTGGTAACTGGTTGGTCTGGTTTGACAGTTTGACTGACATTGAGAGTGTTGCTCTTTTCTCACCTGGCTCGACCTTTCAAAGGGGTTGACCTTTCCTTTCTCCTCCACAGATACCGTCCTGTCGCTCGACGTGTTCAAGAAAGGTTCCTTGTTTGTGAGCTGTGCAAAGGTGAGGCTACAGCCTGACTGGTTCCTTGTTTCATCAGGAATGTTCACCATTCCTCATTTACGAATGGAATCCTCTCGTCAACGTTAGTTAACCACACAGTAGGATGAAATCCACACGTACACAAACACCTTCACATACACACTCTCCCTACTAACCAGTATCATCTAATCAATACTATTGAACCCTAGCCTGGTCCCAGATCTGTTTGTGGTGTTTTGCCAACTCTTATGGTCATTGTTATGCCAAACATGATGTAGGATGTTTTTAATTTCTGTATTATAGTGATGGAATCAAACCACTGATGCCAGTTGGCAAGACAGTGCACACACATACAATACATACACTCCCTCCCTCTAACCAGGGTCCTCTCTCTCTCTCTCTCTCTGTACAGGATAAGTCGGTGTTCTCTTTCTCTCACTCTTTCATTATTTAATCCTGTCTTTCTTTCCCCCCAGGATAATTCAGTGCGTGTGTGGAGACAGAATCCAGACAGTGGTCAGGTGTGTTGTGTGGCTCAGGGCTCCAGCCATGCTAACGCTGTGGGCTCCATCAGCTGCTCAAGGTAAACCACTACACACCAGGGTCTCTTCAGTTCTGGCCATGTAGGCCCACTGTGGATGCAAATTTCTCCACTATCGGGAATGCCAATATCCAATGTAGTTTGTGTTAATCATCTTTCTTGTGCGCTTTCTAATCCTTCTATCTCTCTCTCTATCTCTCTCTCTCTTTCAGGATGAAGGAGTCGTTTGTGGTGTCTGGTAGTCAGGACTGCACCATCAAGGTGTGGGATCTCCCAGATAGCATCCCGGAAACAGATGGTGACATGTTCCAGCTGACTGCCCGGGTCACAGAGAAGGCACACAACAAAGTATGACATGTGCGCGCACACACACACACGATTGCAGACACAAATACATACATACGTACGTACGTACGTACGTACAGCGGGTGAAATAAGTATTGAACACGTCACCATTTTTCTCAGTAAATATATTTCCATGACATGACATTTTCACCAGATGTTGGTAACAACCCAAGTAATCCATACATACAAAGAAACCAAAACAAATAAGTTCAGAAATTAAGTTATGTGTAATAATGGGAAATTACACAGGGAAAAAGTATTGAACACACTTACTGATATTTAATACTTTGTACAAAAGCCTTTGTTGGTAATGACAGCTTCAAGACGCCTCCTGTATGGAGAAACTAGTCGCATGCATTGCTCTGGTGTGATTTTGGCCCATTCTTCCACACAAACAGTCTTCAAATCTTGAAGGTTCCGTGGGCCTCTTCTATGAATCTTGATCTTCAGTTCTTTCCATAGAATTTCAATGGGATTTAAGTCAGGTGATTGGCTGGGCCATTCTAGCAGCTTTATTTTCTTTCTTTGAAACCAATTGAGAGTTTCCTTGGCTGTGTGTTTGGAATCATTGTCTTGCTGAAATGTCCACCCTCGTTTCATCTTCATCATCCTGGTAGATGGCAGCAGAGTTTTGTCAAGAATGTCTCGGTAAATTTGCCCATTCATCCTTCCTTCAATTATGTGAAGTTTGCCAGTACCATTTGCTGAAAAGCAGCCCCACACCATGATGTTCCCACCTCCAAACTTCACTGTTGGTATGGTGTTTTTAGGGTGATGTGCAGTGCCATTTCTCCTCCAAACATGGTGTGTATTATGACATCCAAACAGTTCAATTTTGCTCTCATCTGACCACACTATATTCTCCCAGTATTTCACTGGCTTTTCCAAATGTTGTGCAGCAAACTTTAAACGAGCTTCAACATGCTTTTTTTTCAGCAATGGAGTCTTGCGTGGTGAGCGTGCATACAGGCCATGGCGGTGGAGTGCATTACTTTACCTGCTAATTGCAGGTCTTTTTGAAGCTCTCCACAAGTGGTCCTTGGCTCTTGGACAACTCTTCTGATTATTCTTTTCACTCCTCTGTCAGAAATCTTGCGAGGAGCACCTGGTCGAGGCAAATTTATGGTGAAATGATTGTCTTTCCACTTCCGTATTATGGCCCCAACAGTGCTCACTGGAACATTCAGAAGCTTAGAAATGCGCCTATAACCAATGCCATCATTATGTTTTGCAACAATTAGGTTGTGAAGGTCTTGAGACAGCTCTTTGCTTTTACCCATCATGAGATGTGTCTTGTGTGACACCTTGGCAATGAGACCTTTTTGTAGGCCATCAGTTGGGACTGAACCAGCTGATATTAATTTGCACTGACGGGGCTGGATTGCTTTTTAATTACTGATAGTTTTCAGCTGTTGTCTTGGCTTTCCATGCCTTTTTGCACCTCCCTTTCTTCATGTGTTCAATACTTTTTCCCTGTGTCATTTCACATTATTACACAACTTAATTTCTGAACTTATTTGTTTTGGTTTATTTGTATGTATGGATTACTTGGGTTGTTACCAACATCTGGTGAAAATGTCATGTCAATAGCACCTTTGGAAATATATTTACTGAGAAAAATGGTGACGTGTTCAATACTTATTTCACCCGCTATACATACATACATACATACACACCCTTAAGTTCTAAATAAACAGAGTAAAAACTAACGGACAACTAGCTCAAACCAAATGTATTCACCCTCTGGGTCAAACAACTGCAAAGACAGACATGTTTCCACAAGTACATATATTTATACCATCTACTGGGCAGAGTCAACTCCTTGCACATCTAGACAGCCAATACATCTCTGTTGCTAGTTAGTAACTTAAGTGATGTGTGTAATAACACTGTTTCATCTCCCTTCATGTGACCATGTGATTGCCTTTTCCCTTACTGAGTAACATTCCATTCCCCTGACTCTTATCCAACCTCCATATACATTCCTCATACATATAACCATTAACTTCTAGTATAGCAATTATTTCAAACTAGAACCCAGCAATGCATACATACATAGAGTGGGGAGAACAAGTATTTGATACACTGCCGATTTTGCAGGTTTTCCTACTTACAAAGCATGTAAAGGTCTGTAATTTTTATCATAGGTACACTTCAACTGTGAGAGACGGAATCTAAAACAAAAATCCAGAAAATCACATTGTATGAATTTTAAATAATTAATTTGCATTCTATTGCATGACATAAGTATTTGATCACCAACCAACCAGTAAGAATTCCGGCTCTCACAGACCTGTTAGTTTTTCTTTAAGAAGCCCTCCTGTTCTCCACTCATTACCTGTATTAACTGCACCTGTTTGAACTCGTTACCTGTATAAAAGACACCTGTCCACACACTCAATCAAACAGACTCCAACCTCTCCACAATGGCCAAGACCAGAGAGCTGTGTAAGGACATCAGGGATAAAATTGTAGACCTGCACAAGGCTGGGATGGGCTACAGGACAATAGGCAAGCAGCTTGGTGAGAAGGCAACAACTGTTGGCGCAATTATTAGAAAATGGAAGAAGTTCAAGATGACGGTCAATCTCCCTCGGTCTGGGGCACCGTGCAAGATCTCACCTCGTGGGGCATCAATTATCATGAGGAAGGTGAGGGATCAGCCCAGAACTACACAGCAGGACCTGGTCAATGACCTGAAGAGAGCTGGGACCACAGTCTCAAAGAAAACCATTAGTAACACACTACGCCGTCATTGATTAAAATCCTGCAGCGCACGCAAGGTCCCCCTTCTCAAGCCAGCGCATGTCCAGGCCCGTCTGAAGTTTGCCAATGACCATCTGGATGATCCAGAGGAGGAATGGGAGAAGGTCATGTGGTCTGATGAGACAAAAATAGAGCTTTTTGGTCTAAACTCCACTCGCCGTGTTTGGAGGAAGAAGAAGGATGAGTACAACCCCAAGAACACCATCCCAACCGTGAAGCATGGAGGTGGAAACATCATTCTTTGGGGATGCTTTTCTGCAAAGGGGACAGGACGACTGCACCGTATTGAGGGGAGGATGGATGGGGCCATGTATCGCGAGATCTTGGCCAACAACCTCCTTCCCTCAGTAAGAGCATTGAAGATGGGTCTTCCAGCATGACAACGACCCGAAACACACAGCCAGGGCAACTAAGGAGTGGCTCCGTAAGAAGCATCTCAAGGTCCTGGAGTGGCCTAGCCAGTCCCCAGACCTGAACCCAATAGAAAATCTTTGGAGGGAGCTGAAAGTCCGTATTGCCCAGCGACAGCCCCGAAACCTGAAGGATCTGGATGGAGGAGTGGGACAAAATCCCTGCTGCAGTGTGTGCAAACCTGGTCAAGAACTACAGGAAACGTATGATCTCTGTAATTGCAAACAAAGGTTTCTGTACCAAATATTAAGTTCTGCTTTTCTGATGTATCAAATACTTATGTCATGCCATAAAATGCAAATTAATTACTTAAAAATCATACAATGTGATTTTCTGGATTTTTGTTTTAGATTCCGTCTCTCACAGTTGAGTACCTATGATAAAAATTACAGACTTCTACATGCTTTGTAAGTAGGAAAACCTGCAAAATCGGCAGTGTATCAAATACTTGTTCTCCCCACTGTACATACATACATACATACATACATACATACATACATACATACATACATACATACATACATACATACATACATACATACATACATACATACATACATACATACATACATACATACATACATACATACATACATACATACATACATGCACCAACACACAAAAGCACAAACACAAGGACACCAGCATGTACACTGCAGACACACACTAACACATGCCTAGAAGAATGTTCACAGGTGCACCACACTGGTAGGTAAACAGACATACGGACAGATATGCTGTAGTTATAAGACTGTGTTTCTGGTGACTCAGGTGCTTGTTTTGTTCACTTGATTTGTTCACTGTGCTCTTGAGTGGCGCAGCTGTCTAAGGCTAGAGGCGTCACTACAGACCCTGGTTTAATCCCGGGCTGTATCACAACCGGCCGTAATCGGGAGTCCCATAGGGCGGCACACAATTGGCCCAGCGTTGTCCGGGTTAGGGGAGGCCGGTTTGGCCGTCATTGTAATTAAGAATTTGTTCTTAACTGACTTGCCTAGTTAAATAAAGTTTAAAAATTATAATCGGAAAAGATATGGCTTTCCTCGTAATGAAGTCAGTCCCAGCTGACAATTTCCTATTGTGGGTTCCTTTGTCTGCATGAACTATTGTTATCATACAAATGCACACGGAACACCGATGGTTTTATGTTTCTATCCACAACGTGGGTGCCTGTTCTGTGAAATGTACAGCTGGAAGGAAGGACTATGTGTTTGTGTCGTTTACCATATTTCTAAATGAAATCTCTGTCCTCTGTTCGTCCCTGTCTCTCACCCTCCTATTCCCCGTCTTCTCCTGTTCACCTTCGTCCTCTCCAACCCCTCTCTGCTTCTCTTTTACCCTCGCATCCCCCTTTCTCTTTGTCGCTTCTCATCTCACGTTCTCATTTCCCCTTTGTTTTCTTCACACTGACCCCATACCCTAACCTTCCATCTCTCTGTCACACTGACCCCATACCCTAACCTTCCATCTCTCTCTCTCATTCTGTCCCTCTCCCTGTCTCATCCCCTCCCTCCCCAGGATGTGAACAGCGTGGCAGTGTCCCCCAACGACAAGCTCTTGGCCTCTGGTTCCCAGGACCGCCTAGCCAAGCTGTGGTCCTTGGGGGCACCCGGGGCCGACCTGGCCCTGCTGGGGGTGTTCCGGGGCCACCGCCGTGGGGTCTGGTGCGTCCAGTTCTCCCCCATGGACCAGGTTCTGGCATCCTCCTCAGCCGACGGCTCCGTCAAGCTCTGGAGCCTCCAGGACTTCAGCTGTCTCAAGGTGGGTGAGGGGTGGTGAGGGTGGGGGTAGGTGTGTGAGTGTATGATTGCTAGTTTGCGTGTTTGTAATTCTTATATTTGTAATAATTTACTTTTGCAAGAAAAACACACGTGTGGCGTGGGCCCATATCCATGAAGCTGATCTAGGATCAGGTTTGCCTTTTCGATCGTAAGGAATAAGATATGGACAGTGAGGACTTTATCTTAGATCAGCACTCCTTCTCACTGACGCTTGTTGAATACGTGCCCTGGTATAAGCAGATGAAGTTATATCTGTGCATTCTATAGCAGTGAAACTGGTGTGTCATGTTGTGTCTTGTAGACGTTTGAAGGCCACGATGCCTCTGTGCTGAAGCTTATCTTTGTGAGCCGAGGGACTCAGCTACTCACAAGGTACAGCACACACTATTATGTGTAAATATAGCCTTTTTTTATCCTTCCGTATTTGTTAAGGTAGTATTCCAATATCACATCCAATGCATTGGTTATACTCTGAATTCTCTCTCCCTCTCTCCGCTCGCCCCTCTCTCCGCTCGCCCCTCTCGTCTCCGCTCGCCCCTCTCGTCTCCGCTCACCCCTCTCTCTCCACTCGCTCCTCTCTCTCCGCTCTCGTCTCTGCTCGCTCCTCTCTCTCCGCTCACCCCTCTCTCCGCTCACCCCTCTCTCCGCTCACCTCCCTCTCTCCGCTCGACCCTCTCTCTCCGCTCGACCCTCTCTCTCCGCTCGAACCCTCTCTCTCCGCTCGAACCCTCTCTCTCCGCTCGAACCCTCTCTCTCCGCTCGAACCCTCTCTCTCCGCTCGAACCCTCTCTCTCCGCTCGAACCCTCTCTCTCCGCTCGAACCCTCTCTCTCCGCTCGACCCTCTCTCTCCGCTCGACCCTCTGCCCATCTCTCTCTCTTTATCTTCCCTCCTCTCTGTCTCGCTCTCTCCAGTGGGTCAGATGGGCTGGTCAAGCTGTGGACCATCAAGACCAACGAGTGTGTGAAGACGCTGGATGCCCACCAGGACAAGGTGTGGGGCCTCCATGCCACCAGGAAGGACGACCGCGTGGTCACCGCCTCAGCCGACTCCAACATCACTGTGTGGACGGTCAGTACTGGCCTGAACCTACCAACGCTCACTGATTGGTTGGTTGGTTGGTTGATTGATTGACTGATTTTGGTTAATTAGAAATGCACATAAAGCTTGTCCAGTTGGAAGCCACATTATGACCTGGTTAATATAGTACATATACTATGAGTAAATGAATCCACCAACCAACCAATAAAATGTATTTCAAAATTTATTTTTCATCAGGAGTTGTCACAAAGTGCTTCAAAGTCTTGACAGCTCCACCAGTACTGACACCATAGAAATAAAACTACTAGAAATACTATTAGTCAGACTTCTACCTGTAAATGAGTACATAACCAGCTGTATTGCCCCTAGAAAAACTTGATTAGTGCCTAGTTAAATAAAGGTTAAATAAAATAAATAAATAAATTGCCAGCTCCATTTCCGGTGTCCTGGCTGAGTCCAATAGGGTTCACACAAGGTGTTTAAAGTACTTGAATTTGGCACTGACATTTTCTGAAGTTGGTACCTGAAAAGCACTTGAATTAAAATGAAAGGAGAACAGAAAATGACCTAATATGAAAAATATTAGAAATATGTATTGGTCTTGAGAATTAATTTTATTTCCTCACGTGTTTCGTGCTTTGGTTGCCAGGCGAACTCTCTGATTGCCAGGCGAACTCGCTCATTCCACCCACACTGCCACTTAGCCAGGCGGGTACAGAACTGACTGATTAGGCGCCGCCAAACGTCACATCGATAGCTAAAATGCAGGGCAAATGTAGATTCAACCATGCCTGGCAGGATATTGATGTTTATGAATGGGTTTTGCCAGACCAAACCAGGGATGTAGTGGAGAGTAAACACCGTTTACACTCCTTCTTATTTGTGAAATAACGTTTACTCACCTAATGATTTCGTTAATTATCGTGCGAATGAGTGGAATCATGAATGATTCATGTATCCTCGTTATGTTCGCCTGTTCCCCCGGGTTTGCCTTGTTAGCAGTGCATCAATTCACTACTCTGTTCAACGGAAAACTCCATCCATGACATAGGCTGAGAGTTGAAACAAGGGCTATTAGCCAGGTAGCTAGCTAACTAGTTAGCTAGAAGGATGAAGTTGGAAGCTAATGTTGAACGGAGCCTGACTTCAGCAAGAGCAGTTGACTGAAATTAAACTAGTTATGATCAAAAGATGGGCTACTATAAGTTCTCATAACAAAATATATTTTCTTTATAGAGAGTAGTGAGTCAGGCTGCAATGAAGGAGCCAAAGGAGATGCACAGATAGAGGAAGCATTGACGCAAGCAGGGAGTTCCCAAACTTGGGATCCTCTAAAATGTAAATAGGGTCCCATGAGAGTCTTTAATCTTATCAAACACAATAAATGTCTCTTCAAATGGGTATAGAATACAACATCTGAGTCAACTAAGGGCCTTTTACACTGTCAGAATTCACTTTCATGTCATTATGTGTTGGGAAAGGGTTACTTCCGGTTACTAACCCAACGCTCCTACCCTCCAGGCCACCTGCTGCCCAAGTGGGACCTGAAATTTAAATATAAAGACAATTTTATATTATGTACACTGAACAAAAATATAAACACAACATACAACAATATCAACTATTTGAATTAGTTACAGTTCAAACTTGAACACGGCAGCTTGCATAATATTGGCTGTGTCCCAAATTACACCCTATTCCCTATTTTGTGCGAAGGTTTTGCACTACACTGAGTGTACAAAACATTAGGAACACCTTCTTAATATTGAGTTGCACCCCCTTTTGCCCTCAGAACAGCCTCAATTCATCAGTGCATGGACTCTACAAGGTGCCGAAAGTGTTCCACAGAGATGCTGGCATACGTTGACTCCAATGCTTCCCACAGTTGTGTCAAGTTGGCTGGATGTCCTTTGGGTGGTGGACCATTCTTGATACACGTGGGAAACTGTTGAGCGTGAAAAACGCAGCAGCGTTGCAGTTCTTGATACATTGAAGGGTAGAGCTGCCGACTTCAAGGAGCGGGACTCTAACCCGGATGCTTATAAGAAATCCCGCTACGCCCTCAGACAAACCAACAAACAGGCAAAGTACCAATACAGGACTAAGATTGAATCGTACGACACCGGCTCCGACGCTTGTCGGATGTGGCAGGGCCTGCAAACTATTACAGTCGCGAGCTGCCTAGTGACACGAGCCTATCAGACGAGCTAAATCACGTCTATGCTCGCTTCGAGGCAAGCAACACTGAGGCATGCATGAGAGCATCAGCTGTTCCGGGTGACTGTGTGATCACACTCTCCGTAGCCGACGTGAGTAAGAGCTTTAAACGGGTCAACATTCACAAGGCCGCAGGGATTACCAGGACGTGTACTCCGAGCATGCGCTGACCAACTGGTAAGAGTCTTCACTAATATTTTCAACATGTCTCTAATTGAGTCTGTAATACCAACATGTTTCAAGCAGACCACCTGTGCCCAAGAACACTAAGGTAACCTGCCTAAATGACTACAGACCCATAGCACTCACGTCTGTAGCCATGAAGTGCTTTGAAAGGCTGGTCATGGCTCACATTAACACCATTATCCCAGAAACCCTAGACCCACTCCAATGTGCATACCGCTCAAACAGATCCACAGATGATGCTATCTCTATTGTACTCCACACTGCCCTTTCCCACCTGGACAAAAGGAACACCTACGTGAGAATGCTGTTCATTGACTACAGCTCAGCATTCAACACCATAGTGCCCTCAAAGCTCATCGCTAAGTTAAGAATCCTGGGACTGAACACCTCCCTCTGCAACTGGATCCTGGACTTCCTGACTGGCCACCCCCAGGTAGTAAGGGTAGGACACAACACATCTGCTGCGCTGATCCTCAACACTGGGGCCCCTCAGGGGTGCGTGCTCAGTCCCCTCCTGTACTCCCTGTTCACCCATGGCTGCATGGACAGGCACTACTCCAACACCATCATTAAGTTTTCAGATGACTGGCCGTGTGGTGCCAGGACAACAACCTCTCCCTCAATGTAATAAAAACGAAGGAGAAGATTGTGGACTACAGGAAAAGGAAGAGGAACGTGCTGTTAGATAAAAAGTGCACACTGTCCCTGCCTGAGGGTACATAGGCCCAGTAGAGTCCTACCTAGCCTCAGCCCAGTCCCATCCAATCATCACAACCACATCTTATCTCAGCCCAGTCCCATCCACACATCCCAACGAGCACTCCCACATTCTCATCGACGGGACTGCAGTGGAGCAGGTTGAGAGCTTCAAGTTCCTTGGTGTCCACATCACCAACAAACTAGAATGGTCCAAACACACCAAGACAGTCGTGAAGAGGGCAAGACAAAGCCTATACTCCCTCAAGAGATTGAAAAGATTTGGCATGGGTCTTCAGATCCTCAAAAGGTTCTACAGCTGCAACATCGAGAACATCCTGACTGGTTGCATCACTGCCTGGTACGGCAACTGCTGGGCCTCCGACCACAAGACACTACAGAGGGTTGTGCGTACGGCCCAGTACATCACTGGGGCCAAGCTTCCTGCCATCCAGGACCTCTATACCAGGCGGTGTCAGAGGAATACCTTAAAAATTGTCAAAGACTCCAGCCACCCCAGTCATGGACTGTTCTCTCTGCTACCGCATGGCAAGCGGTACCGTAGCGCCAAGTCTAGGTCCAAAAGCCTTCTCAATAGCTTTTACCCCCAAGCCATAAGACTCCTGAACAGCTCATCAACTGTCTACCCAGACTATTTGCATTGTGTCCCCCCACCAACCCCTCTCTTTTACACTGCTGCTACTCTCTGTTTACTATCTATGCATAGTCACTTTACCTATACCTACATTTTACCTGAATTAGCCCGACTAACCGGTGCCCCTGCACATTGACTCTGTACCGGTACCACCTGTATATACCACCTGTGTGTGTGTGTGTGTGTGTGTGTGTGCGTGTGTGTGTGTGTGTGTGTGTGTGTGTGTGTGTGTAACTGTTGTATTCGGCGCAAGTGACAAACTTTTGATTTGATTTGATCTACCAGGATGCAGAGGTAAATACTTGTCATGGAGATGGATTCATCCATCCTTTTGTATGCGGCATACCTGCCCGTATTTTGACAGATGGGAATTCTGTCTGTTACAAGTGTGCCTCGGAGCTTATGAAACCAGTTTTTCCACATGCCAAGAACAAATCAGTAATGACATCTGACTGGATTTTGAACTTAGTCGTTTGGTCATGTCCATTATGTCTCATCCTTTTATCATTAATCTTTGTGTAAAGGATTAATGCAAAGTTTGACTACTTAGTTACTTCATGTAAATTAGCTTAGGGAGTGTCTTGGTACTCTAAACTATTGTCACACCCATCCCAGATTGTCTAGCGATTCAGGTTGTGAAGTTTAAACTAGATGCTATATGTCTTAAAACTGGGGGTAACTGTTAACCAGACAGTTCTAATGTTGTATAAATGTAATAAATTAAATGATACATGTATTCTGTGTGCCTTCCCCCTGTAGGACGTGACAGAGGTGGAGCAGGTAGAGGAGCAGGCTAAGCAGGAAGACCTGATACTCAAGTGAGTTTGTCTTAGTGCAGTCAACACCAATACAGATATCAACAGGGCATTAAAACATCCTTCACATTCAATACAGATATCAACAGGGCATTAAAACATCCCCCACCTTCAATACAGATATCAACGGGGCATTAAAACATTCTTCACCTTCAATACAGATATCAACGGGCATTAAACATCCTTCAATACAGACGTCAACGGGGCATTAAAACATCCTTCAATACAGACGACAATGGGGCATTAAAACATCCTTCAATACAGACGTCAACTGGGCATTAAAACATCCTTCACCTTCAATACAGACCTCCGCTGGGCATTAAAACATCCTTCACCTTCAATACAGACCTCCGCTGGGCATTAAAACATTCTTCACCTTCAATACAGATATCAACGGGGCATTAAAACATCCTTCAATACAGACGTCAACGGGGCATTAAAACATCCTTCAATACAGACGTCAACGAGGCATTAAAACATCCTTCAATACTGACGTCAACGGGGCATTAAAACATCCTTCAATACTGACGTCAATAGGGCATTAAAACATCCTTCACCTTCAATACAGACCTCCGCTGGGCATTAAAACATCCTTCACCTTCAATACAGACATCAACTGGGCATTAAAACATCCTTCACCTTCAGATGGTTCAGTTGGTTGGAGCATTGACCTGACAAACACAGGTTGTGGGTTTGATTTTTTTTACTTGGGACATAGTCTGCATATATACGTTTTAAATGTAGGTGGTTCAGGAAGTACCATGAAAATCCAATTCTTCAATACTTTTCAATAAGGACTATTTGGAATTGGTGCTAATTTTAGTGCTTAAGCTAGGGTCATTGGTTTAGTTTAGGGTCAGTGGTTAAGATAGGATCAGTGGTTAAGCTATGGTCATTGGTTAAGCTAGGGTCATTGGTTTAGTTTAGGGTCAGTGGGTCATTTTAGGGTCATTGGTTTAGTTTAGGGTTATTGTTTTAGTTTCAGTTGTTAAACTAAACCACGGACCGTAGCTTATGGTCATGGTTGGTGAGGGGTTAGAATCTTCTGAGTTTAACCACTATGACCCACTTTGTAGACTCCGCTGCTTCTTGCAGCAGCTGATAAATATCTACAGATCAAGGGTTTGTTAGACAAATGTTTGCCCACTGCCTAACCAGACTAGAGGACATGTTGGAAAGAAGTCGAGGTAGATAGCATGTTCTGTTTACCTGCTTCTATTTACACACACACGCGTGCGGTGGCGGAGGTCCAGACATAGAAACGTCGTCTTCCCATTGGCCTACCAGTTAGTGTTCATTTTAAAAGTCATAGCCTGTTCTCTGGAACCATATGTAAGTATAACCAATGAGCCTGTATTCTATCGTGTGCTTCAGAACGTCGTCGCCACTTCGTCTGATTCCTTGACGTTTAGGAGAAGACAGCAACTCCTATGGTCTGACCTCTGTGCAGATGATGTATGATGTTTTAATTTCTGAATAATAGTGAAGGAATCAAATGCCAGAGAGAGAGAGAAACATAACCATGACCATAGGAGTTGTTTGTGCATCTGTGCATGTGCTTGTTTTTACGTCAAATCCAGGTGGTCCCTCTCTGTCCTCTTTTGTGCGTAATGAACGCAGCCCCAGTTTCTACTTTCTGATGTAGTGGTGTGTTGTGCAGGAAACAGGAGCTGTCTAACCTGCTCCATGAGAAGAAGTACCTGAAAGCTCTGGGCCTGGCCATCTCCCTAGACCAGCCACACACTGTGCTCAAAGTCATCAAAGGTATACGTCTGTCCTCTCGCGCCTCTATATCCTACTACACACTCACGCACCGTTCTCGACGTCATCAAAGGTAAATGTCTCTACCTTCTCTGTCTCTAGTCTCATCTTTTCTCCACACTGTACATTCAGGATGTTGATCATCCAGAACCTTCCTCACATCTCCACAAATAGCTGGTGGATTCCATATAGCTGATTTTTGTCAGTCACCTTCCACCCTGTCAACGCCTATTATCCTTCCTGTCTCATCTTTAGCACTCCCTCAGTCCTCCAGGCACAAGTGTAGGCTAGAACTGTGGGAACTGTACCTAAAGAGGACTGTACATAGAGCATTGATTACTACGAGAAAAACACATTACTCAGTAACCAGTTCAGGCTCTCTAAACCTCTGTCATTAAGTTAATGGATGACGTGACCTGCGTACCAACAGGTCCACTGACAGTCTGACACCAAGGCCTTAGAGAGGCAAATAGACTAAATGGACCACATCACTCTACCCACATTCCTGGGCTTCATGTTCCCTACATGGACATTCTTCTGAGCCAAAAGATGGATAGTTGTGCACTTTAGTGTTTGTTTATCTAAAAGAAGAGTGGAACATCTTGTTTTAGACATTCCGTGTATTGATTATGGATGAGATAGACTGGGTGGTGTTCATTAGGGCAAAACGTTGCACATCGAGAATTATATGATTTCTTATTTTACAAGTTCCGATAGTTCCTGCCTGTTTTGGACCGTTTTCTTCCATCTCGTGCCTATTGAACATGGCCTGAGAGAGATCAGGTTCTGAGCTAAATAAACGTACAGTTTATAAACACAGGAGTGTACGCATACTCAGTATTTAGGCATGTTTGCGTTGGGAACATCATGTATGTAGTCAACACACTAGTGCAGCTCCAAAACAACATGTCCTCTTAAAACTGCTTATAACACATTTTGTTTACAATATTGAAATTCTAACAACATATAACATACCTGTGTTAAATAGACCTATTTAGGAAAAGTCAAGGACTGAGGGGTAATGGCTTTAAAAATGGCAGAGATTTACATTTTGAATGTAGTTAAGAATTACTGCCTCTGCACTTAAAAGCCATTAAAATAACTGGATGGGAGAGACCAGGGTTACATGTTTGACAGCCAAGGATTGGTCAGAGTTCATTGTATTGGCATAAAAATGGACCGTCATACTGACACTAGAGGGTCTTCTATGTGGTTGTAGACTGGATGGGTCACTTAGGTCATTATGATGCCTACTTTGCATCCCAAATGGCACCCTATTCCCTATCTAGTGCACTACTTTTGATCCCCCATAGAGCTTTGGTCAAAAGTAATGCTCTAGGGAAAGTTAGGTATGAAAAAAGTTACGAATGTCTTAGACTGGCCATTGAACTTATGTTATGTATTGTGTGCCATGACACTGGTTATGTATGTCAGGATCATAGGCTTCTATATGTGATGTGTACTGTCTGTGACCTCATGACTGTTCTGTGTTGCCCCTAGCGATCCGCCAGGGGGAAGATGGTGCTAAGCAGCTGGAGAAGACTGTGCTGAAGCTGCGCCAGGACCAGAAAGGTGAGGTCAGAAAGGATGGGGTATACTCAGCTGGCCAAAAAAACACTGTTTTACTACGTTGCAGAACATTCTGAAAATGTTTTGTGCTTGCTGGGTATTCAATATGGTGATGGAGCCAACTGATAATGGTCCTTGTGCGATAATGGTCTCTGTGTGATAATGGTCCGTGTGTGGTAATGGTCCGTGATCGTGGTCTGTGCATGGTAATGTTCTGTGTAATCCTAACCCTGACTCTCTCTACCCCCTCCCCTCCAGAGTCTATGCTGCGCTACTGTGCTGTGTGGAACACCAACGCCCGGAGCTGTCTGGACGCCCAGGCTGTGATCCAGGTGATGCTCACACACCTCTCCCCTGAAGAGCTGCTCCAGTACCAAGGAGCACGCGCACACCTGGAGGGACTCATACCTTACACTGGTGAGGTGGGGAAGAGTGGGTTGGGTGAGACTGTGTGTCGGGGTGGGGTGGGGAGTGTTTGGGTGAGAGTGTGTTTGGAGGTGGGGTGGGGAGTGTTTGGGTGAGAGTATGTGTGTTAGTCACATTGATGTATAGACTCACGCCAAACATGACAACTACCTCTGTGCAGATGATGTATGATGTTTTAATTTCTGAATAATAGTGAAGGAATCAAACCGCTGATGCCAGAGTGTCCACTGATTGTCTGTGTGTGATGGTGTCCGCTGATTGAGTGTGTGTGTGTGTGCTTCTTTACGTGTTTTGTTGAATGAGTTCCCTTGTTGTTTGTTGATTCAGTTCCCTTGTTTGATTTAACCCTGTTCGTCCCTCCCAGAGAGACACATGCAGAGGATAGGCCGTCTGCTGCAGGCCTCCATGTTCCTGGACTACATGTGGCAGAAGATGAGAGTGACAGGAGCTCCAGCCAGGTGAGGGGGACCAGGGGAGGGCCTTAAACACAACACCCACTTATCACAATCCAGGACTTATACTTATGCTATACAGTCTTGCCCACTGACTTTCAAATGTGTTTTCAAATGCATTGCTTTCAGAAAAAGATTCTGAATAAAAAGCACATCAATTGCATTGTTTTGAGTTTATTTTAATAGATAGTGATGGCATGATATCTGACTGAAGTGGAAGTTTGACTTAAGCAGAAGTTATAATTCACCCCGTAACTTCTCTGAAGTGAAAGACGTGTTAAATTGTTTGAATTCATGTTTCCTTGTAGCCTTCTAAGTAACTTCGTAGCAGGAAACAGTCATCCGACCCATCAGTGTTGACAGTATGGCACGTGAAGGTTGCGATATATCTAATCTAACAATGGCTGTTGTTCATAGGAATCAATCTAGGCAAGAGATTTCACTTTCACATTTCTGTGGTTTGAGACCAATACCTGTGTAACCAAACTGATGTTTTTACTGTAAGTACTGCAGTAGTCTTCATTCTGAAACCAGACATACAGCCACATTCCCTCTCTGTGGCTGCATCCCAAATGGCACCCTATTGCCTATATACAAGTGCACTGCTTTTCACTAGGGCTCTGGTCTAAAGTAGTGCACTACATAGGGAATAGGGTGCCATTTGGGATATCGTTTATAAGCTTTGCCTGCAAATGAAGGAACTGTAAGAAACAGCAGGGAAGAATAACAGCGATAACCAGGTCCTGGATCAGCTGGAGATCAGTCACATACTGTACCATGGAGCCTAAACTCAATCTGGTAAATCAAAACTGAAACCTCCGGAAGAATGGAGCTGTAGGACAGGTTTGATGAATGATTCTTTTAAGTCGTTATCTAGAAAGTAATTGTCATTCTTCAATAGGGTCTTAAGAGCCAATAAGAATCCAGCTAGAGTCCAGCTTCAGGAAGTAGGACAGCGCAAACATGGGTCTGTGTGACACGTGAATTATATGGATCTTTTAACTCCTTTGTTGTTGGTTGCTGATGTGATGTCATATCCTTTTACAGTATGGACTTGCAGGATGAGGAGATGGACACCGCCTCTCTTCAGGTGCCACACCCCCTGTTCATGATTGACAAGCGACCAGGTGAGTGTGGAGATGGGAGTAGGGAACAGGGGGATGGAGAGGAGAGATGGAATGAGGGAGCGATGGAGGAGGACTGTAGTCTCGAGGAAGATACAAACTGCCCAGCCAACGTGGAGGAGGAGGAGGATGATGATGAAGTCAGTATCACCAGGAAAGACTCAGTCAGCAGACAAAGGGTAAAAAATGGACAGAACGGAAAAGAAAATGGCAGCCATCACTCTGGCAGTGAGGAGAGCTCAGGAGATGAGGAGGACCAGGGAGACCAAACAGAGGCTAAGATGGCCAAGTGTCAGATCGTCCTGTCTGCAGCGTCCCCTCCACCACTCCAGGCAATCACCAGCTGATGGGAGACTGTCTGACACCAAGCCCAACAAGGATGCTTGGGTATGAGCCTGCGGGAGTCCCCTTTTAGCATGGACCACTGCCTGGAGCAAGTGATCTTGTGGCTTTATAGACACTGACAGACGGAGAAGCAGGTCCTGAGCGACCTTTATAATTAACTGGTTTTGAGGTTGATAGGCATGGCTTTCAGCATATGCCCCTTTCTCGGCAGCCATTTTGGAAAACCATGTAATTTCTCATAAATAGTGCCATTAGTTTTTCCTGACCTTGCTAGCTGATCAGGAAAAACTCTGGGCGCTAGTTGAAGCTTACTACTGGTACCTAGTGGAAGCCTACTACTGGTACCTAGTGGAAGCCTACTACTGGTACCTAGTGGAAGCCTACTACTGGTACCTAGTGGAAGCCTGCTACTGGTACCTAGTGGAAGCCTGCTACTGGTACCTAGTGGAAGCCTGCTACTGGTACCTAGTGGAAGCCTGCTACTGGTACCTAGTGGAAGCCTGCTACTGGTACCTAGTGGAAGCCTGCTACTGGTACCTAGTGGAAGCCTGCTACTGGTACCTAGTGGAAGCCTGCTACTGGTACCTAGTGGAAGCCTGCTACTGGTACCTAGTGGAAGCCTACTACTTAAGGTCAGATATATTGTCGAGGCTCTCCCCGTAACTTTCTCCCCACTCTTCTCAACAGAAACCAGCGCTCGTGAATTTTTATATTTGTACATTCTTGTGCAGTCCTGCTCTTCCACATAAACAACAACAAAAGTCTCCTTTATGTAACAATAGATTTTGTTTGTCATGATGATTACAAATGCATCTGGAATAAAATGTATGCCTTGTGGAAGTAATTATTGTTCTGTTTTTGTTAATACGCTCATATTCATTTGAAACATCAACCAATATGTTCATGTAAAAGTATGTTTGAAGGCTTAACTTATGAAATTATTTGACATAAAAGTCCCATAGGACATTTGGGGTATAAACCATGAGACACAGGAAAGGGTGTATAGTGCCAAGCCTATATTCCTTTACCACATTAGACTAGTCCAGCCTGTTAAGCATGTTGTCCCCCTGTGCATCTGTCTGTCCCATTTGATTTAAGTCAATGGTGTGTCCCTACCTCCGGGGAGCAGGATCTCCGGTATAAGCCAGTGGACTCAGGCAGAGCTCTAACAGTATAAGCCAGTGGACTCAGGCAGAGCTCTAACAGTATAAGCCAGTGGACTCAGGCAGAGCTCTAACAGTATAAGCCAGTGGACTCAGGCAGAGCTCTAACAGTATAAGCCAGTGGACTCAGGCAGAGCTCTAACAGTATAAGCCAGTGGACTCAGGCAGAGCTCTAACAGTATAAGCCAGTGGACTCAGGGAGAGCTCTAACAGTTTGTATAGTATGATTCATAGTAAGGTAGCGGTGGATAGGAATGGTGACTCCAAGACTGAGAAATTGGGTACTTTGCTATGGATGAAAAGAGATGGAACCAGTGTCATCTGTAGGGGACTCTACTAATGCCACACACACAACACACAGCATATTTTCTCCATTCAAAGAGAGGCGGATGTTATTTTAGTATTATCATTTATTGCAGTATGCAGTACAATATGAGGGAGTCATGATATGGAATCAGCCATAGTTGCTAATAACATGCGTATAAGGCACGATAGTAGTTTTCCAGTATGGAAAATAGAGATCCAGGATTAAAGGCCATACAGTAGAAACTATGAAATACATTTTTTTGATTTAACAGAAGACAGTCACGGAAAATGATTTTTTTTCTATCAAGACTATCTAAATTGCTACTGAATGTTTATTCACAAAAGTGTATATTTTGATTATACCAGTATATGACTTCAGACTTTTCACAGAAAAATTATTAATTAAAACAGTATACCCCCAACCTAAATATTTGTTTATCCACAAAATAAATTCAGCATTAAACTATTGTCTACAATGCGGTTATTATAAGTGAATGAGTTTCAATATCAGTATCCAGCTGTGCAGGTGCATGGGAGTAGGCTTGACTAACAGTGCAAGAAGTAAGCTTCCCATGCTGCCCTCGCTTCCCATGCTGCCCTCGCTTCCCATGCTGCCCTCGCTTCCCATGCTGCCCTCGCTTCCCATGCTGCCCTTGCTGCCGGTCAGGCTGTACTCGTGTCTTTTCACTTCCCCGTACACCTCCACCATGACAGTAGGCGTTGGAGTGCCCTTGCTAGGGTATGCCGGGGCGGGGGTGGTGACCATCACAGATGGAGGGCTAGGCCGAGGCTCAGATAGAACATTAAAAGAACGAGACTTGAGCTTGTCGGTAGGCTTGAGCTGATTTGGTGTGGAAGGTGAATCAGGTTTCCTCTATCGTAATCACTCCTCTTTCACTCTAGCTGCCAAACTAAACCTGATTCAGATGACCATCCTACCCATGCTAGATTACGGAGACGTAATTTATAGATCGGCAGGTAATGGTGCTCTTGAGCGGCTAGATGTTCTTTACCATTCAGCCATCAGATTTGCCACCAATGCTCCTTATAGGACACATCACTGCACTCTATACTCCTCTGTAAACTGGTCATCTCTGTATACCCGTCGCAAGACCCACTGGTTGATGCTTATTTTTAAAACCCTCTTAGGCCTCACTCCTCCCTATCGGAGATATCTACTGCAGCCCTCATCCTCCACATACAACACCTGTTCTGCCTGTCACATTCTGTTAAAGGTGCTGTAAACTTCCACATTAAAAAAATAAAGACTATGTGACTGAGTATTACAGTAAGGTATGATTCTTCCTCCCATATCACAACTCATGGTTATATGACCAGCCCCAAGGCACAGTTAAACACTTGTAAACCATGTCACAGTGTAATCCTGTTTAGGGAACTTTATAATGGATAAGTCCCACAGTCTGTCTTCTGGGCTTCTAGTACAATGACGTTCCAGACTTTCTGTGCAAAAGCCTTTGGATTCTTCCTGTAACCCATCAAGAGACTACATCACATTTCGTGGCCACAACCCGGTCTTCACCCTTGGTTTTAAAAGGCTAAGGAGGGACTGGCTACCAACGACTCACCAGTAAGTCTGGACCCACCACCATTTTGGGTCTACACTGCTCCACTTTAGCGACTCAGTATCTTAGCAGGCGCTGGCGTCATCCTGGCTTTGGAGGCGTTATTGCGCGTGACGGTGGTGCAGCGCTTCATGATATCCTGTGCCCTGGGCCTGGGGGGCACCTTGGGGGTGGTGGGGGCCATCTTGAACAGGTTTGGGTCAGAACTTCCGTGGACCATCCTCCCCTCCGACATGCCGCTGAGGGGGTTGAGGCGGTCGGCTACCATGGGTGGCGGTGTGCGGGCATGCCGGAGACACTCGTCCATGTCAGCATGACTCAGGTTGAGCGACGAGCTGCATGACGACGAACTGAGGTCGTCGCTGAAGTCACTGCCCTCGCTTCCCATGCTGCCCTCGCTTCCCATGCTGCCCTCGCTTCCCATGCTGCCCTTGCTGCCGGTCAGGCTGTACTCGTGTCTTTTCACTTCCCCGTCCACCTCCACCATGACAGTAGGCGTTGGAGTGCCCTTGCTAGGGTATGCCGGGGCGGGGGTGGTGACCATCACAGATGGAGGGCTAGGCAGAGGCTCAGATAGAACATTAAAAGAACGAGACTTGAGCTTGTCGGTAGGCTTGAGCTGATTTGGTGTGGAAGGTCGGGAGCCAGGCAGCTGCAGGAGGTTGCCTTGGGAAAGGCTGAGCTTGTGGGAGTGTCTGGCCAGCATGTGGTCAGCGCTGGAGCCGGGGACCTGCAGCTGGGCCAGGTTGAGAGCCGCCAGGCAGACACGGGGGTTGTTGTAGGGCTGCAGGTACATGGCAGGTACATAGCCGGTCTTGCTGTTGTATCTGTCAAGAGGAGAAATAATAGAGAAATAATTAGTGAGAAATTTGGATTTCATATCAAAAATCTGAATGTTGTTAAAGCCTTGGTACAATATGTTCTCCTAGGTAATGATAATTGACAAGTCTGTGGCCTTTGTACACATTTGTCTGTCTAGCTTTCACTTAAATTGACAAGTCAATGGTCGTGTCCGGAATCTTGCTTGATTACTACTTACTTAAACTGCATATTGTGTACAAATGTTTTACTACATACTATTTTGAACGTACTGTTTAGTAAAAAGGTCAAAAGACAAAGCTTTTGATACGGTAGACCATTCCATTCTTGTGGGCTGGCTAAGGAGTATTTGTGTCTCTTAAGGGGTCTTTGGCCTGGTTTGCTAACTACCTCTCTCAAAGAGTGCAGTGTATAAAGTCAGAACATTTGCCGTCTCAACCACTGCCTGTCACCAAGGGTGTACCCCAAGGCTCGATCCTAGGCCCCACGCTTTTCTCAATACAATCTTCTACTCAGCTGGCCCTTCCCCTGACTTTGTGTTTAACGCTCTACAACAAATCTTTCTTAGTGTCCAACAAGCTTTCCATACCCTTAACCTTGTTCTGAACACCTCCAAAACAGGTGGTTTGGTAAGAAAATGCCCCTCTCCCCACAGTTGTGATTACGACCTCTGAGGGTTTAGAGCTTGAGGTAGTCACATATTACAAGTACTTGGGAGTATGACTGTCCTTCTCTCAGCACATATAAAAGCTGCAGGCTAAAGTTAAATCTAGACGTGGTTTCCTCTATCGTAATCACTCCTCTTTCACTCTAGCTGCCAAACTAAACCTGACTCAGATGACCATCCTACCCATGCTAGATTACGGAGACGTAATTTATAGATCGGCAGGTAATGGTGCTCTTGAGCGGCTAGATGTTCTTTACCATTCGGCCATCAGATTTGCCACCAATGCTCCTTATAGGACACATCACTGCACTCTATACTCCTCTGTAAACTGGTCATCTCTGTATACCCGTCGCAAGACCCACTGGTTGATGCTTATTTTTAAAACCCTCTTAGGCCTCGCTCCTCCCTATCGGAGATATCTACTGCAGCCCTCATCCTCCACATACAACACCTGTTCTGCCAGTCACATTCTGTTAAAGTTCCCCAAAGCACACACATCCCTGGGTCGCTCGTCTTTTCAGTTTGCTGCAGCCAGCGACTGGAACGAGCTGCATCAAACACTCAAACTAGACAGTTTTATCTCAATCTCTTAACTCAAAGACTCAATCATGGACATTCTTACTGACAGTTGTGGCTGCTTTGCGTGATGTATTGTTGTCTCTACCTTCTTGCCCTTTGTGCTGTTGTCTGTGCCCAATAATGTTTGTATCCTGTTTTGTGCTGCTACCATGTTGTGTTGCTGCCATGTTGTTGTCATGTTACATTGCTACCATGCTGTGTTGTCATTTCTTTCTGCTATGCTATGTTGTTGTCTTAGGTCTCTTTTTATGTAGTGTTGTCTCTGTCGTGATGTGTGTTTTGTCCTATATTTGTATTTAACTTGTTTATATTTTTAATCCCAGCACCCATCCCTGCAGGAGGCCTTTTGCCTTTTGGTAGGCCGTCATTGTAAATAAGAATTTGTTCTTAACTGACTTGTCTAGTTAAATAAAGGTTAAATAAAAAATAAAGAAAGAAATAAACAAGGTGAGAATTTGAGATTATAACCCACTGGGCAAAAACTGATTGAATCAACATTATTTTCATGTAATTTCAACCAAAGAACTCCATGTGATGACTTTGAATCAACATGGAAAAATGGTTGGATTTGAAAAAAAAGTCAACATAAGGGAATTGTCTTTTTTTCATCCAATGTTTAACCATTTTTTGTTGATTTCACATTAGTTGACAACTCAACCAAATGTAAATCTAAACTAGATGTTGAACTGATGTCTGGAAGGTTCTATCTGCATTTATTCAAAGTTTTGTTCTGTTCAATGTTCTCTACCTATATAGTACTCTAAATACCCCAATGAATGTTGTTAAATTCAAAAGAATACAAGATAAAAATCGTTGATACTACTCAAACCAATGAGGGTTCGGAACTTTAAAGCCAATTATCGAAGAATAATCTTTTTGCAGACAGAACCTTATAGTCCCAAGCTCTCAAAATAGCAGTATACTACTCATACATACTGAGATGGTGTCATCTTGTTCCCTGGCATTTGTAATTTTTTGTAGAGCGCATCCCCTATTCTGATTATCAGCTGTTGTCAAACATGAGTGTGAAAGGACGATTCTCTTCCTCAATTGCGTACAGCGAATTCTACTTGATAGAAAGATGGAATGAGTATGACATACTGGGATATAAAGCATACTATATTTAAAAAAAATCACATAATACAACACTTTCTGTTTTCGCATACCCAAAAAGCCTACTATTTAGAACATACGTTTGGGTATTTGGATAAGGCCATTGTCAACAAACAGTATGTCAGAGATCTTTGGATTTGATTCAGTGAAAAGATAACACCCAAGTAATTCAGTCATCCGCCAAGGGGAAGCTACCAACTGTTTTCTAATGATAGGAGCGGAACACACTGAGAGGTTGTCTCAAAAGAGCATTGAGCAGACAATGCCTCAGCTATCTCTGGTATTTAGTTCTTCAGAATCAATTTAAGATGACTTGTGAGATAATTACAGTGTTGTTTACGCATGGTAGCTGATACTCTGCATGCCTGTCTGCACCATGACTTTAAATTCCCATTCACTTCTCATTCTCTGCATTTGCTGTCATCTTACCATAGAATTAGTATGAGTTCTAATCATTCTGATTTAATGTTTCCAACAGTCTGAAATTCTTTCTTCTCTTTTACAGCTATAGCTACTGTATTTTCCCTGTTTAGTCAGACAGGTGTTGTTGAGTAACATACCTAATCAGCCACCAGCCGTTGTCAGACTTCTGCAGGACTTCCACCACTGAGCCAATGAACACAGACACCTCGTCTTCATTCGTGGCTTTGTAGCTTCTGACAGCACTGTACAGCACACCTATGGGTGGGCGATGCAGAATGTTAGGATAAGTGCAACATCATTGTATTCCAATATACTGTCAGGGGTGGTCCACACCTTGCAGTACATGCAGAGTACAGTATTTGCTGATGCATCAGCTATATGTGAACGTTTTATATATTTGTTGATGTGAACATTTTTGCAGACAGTACCCCCTGATGATCCCCTCCCAGGCCATAGAAAACATAAATGCATATGTGTAAGGTATAAGAGATGGTCTCTTACTTCCTCCATAGGACCCGTCCCTATCATCATCATCCTCCTCCTCCACCTCTACCTTCTCCAGGTATGGAGCAGGGAACCAGGCCATACGCTTGTCCTCATTCTCCACCAGCCACCAGCCTGGGAGCAGAGGGAGAGGGAGATGGATTAGACTGGTGATGGACATTTATGATCAACTCTCTTAAGCCCATTACATGTCACAGAATCTGTCAATTGGTGCAGAGATTAAAAGTGATGCGGTTTTACATGTTCATTACAAAGGAAAATATGTAAGCATTATACTTTATGCAAGGCAAAGCACAGCAGAAATGTTCTCACCTGCTTTGTCTTTGATTAGCACGTCCACGTTTTCGTCCACGGCCACTTTGAACGGCCGGTTTTTGGTGTCTTTGGTCTCGTAGGGTGCCATGCACCGGTATGCCTCCGTTATAAACGGCTGTGTCACGTTGCCAACGTTGACACTCTTGTCAGGTCCAGCGGAGTCCTCTGAAGGCATGATCACGATACTGAGGACGGAAGTCACATTGTAAATGTACGACTATTTATTGTATTTAATTAAATCACTAAAACATAACGGCACACTGGATTTGAAGTCGTTCCACTTGTACATATTCCTGTGCTTAATGCTCAGGATACAGTGGTATTTGCTAAGCAATGTGCATAATTCTCACTATAATCTACCTATTCTTGGCAAACTCGGGCTGTAGATCCTGGTCCTTGGGGTGGAAGAACCGGATGAGTTCAGGATACTGTGAGACGCGCGGGTCGCAGCTGAGGAGCTCGTTGCAGTATTTCTCAAAAAACTTGAGCTGGACCACCGACTTGCTTGGACCATTATTCTTTGCGTTTATCTTCATTCTCCAGTCTGATGAAGAAATAGACAACGATGACTAATGATTAATTATGAATGACTTATTAGTTAATAAAATATAAAACTGATAGACATCAGTCGGCAACGTGATATTAAAACTAAAACGTAGGCCTACCTTGAAATCTAGGAATAATTCTGTCCGATTTTTTAAATGGGTTCGCAGGTGGGAATTTCGTCTTCATTTGTTTCTGTTTTTGATAAATAGTTTGGCATAAGTAAGAAAATAATGGCTAAATATAATATTTTAGAATTTTTGTAGCCTACATTAGATCAGACAATTTGAATTGCAGTTGATGATATAACTTACATTAAGTGTCTTGAAGTCCTTGAAGGTTCTGTAAACAATGATGTCATTCTGATCTGACCAAAGCACCGAGGTCATGTACGTCTGAAAATTTGAAATAAGTTATAAATATCAATTACATCTCTGGTAATAATTGCTGCCAAATTCAAATTCAATGTTTTAGTTAATTTGACTCGCAAAATACAGTAAACAAGAATCAATAATTTGGGGGAAATTGTTAATTAACAGGCATAAAAAATAGTTGTACATGTCATGCAGAAATCTAGAGAAATATCCCATAATAGCAGCAGTAGTATTACATGCATAAAGTATCCATACTTTGCTTTTTTCCTTGTGCATCACTCCAATCATTCGGACATTAACGGGATACCGTTGCTCCTCCATGATAGTCAGTAAAAAGCTTAGATGCATAAAGTCCTATGGGTATGTGTGTTTCTAACTAACTGACTGGCGCTCAAATGGTCAACAAGTTAATATATATCTCCGATTAAGAAGGTGTGGCAGTAGAGGCACGTAAGCAAACAAATAGGAGGACAATATTTGCGTCACGTCAGCCAGCTCGCGCTGTAGTGGAGCAATTGGGGGAAGTACACTGTTGGTTGCAACCAATATTCTCTCTAAACTGCGTGCTTGCGCGGGCGTGAAACGTTAATAGTTAAGACTTCCCTTTACTGTGGCAATTGTGATCGAATCAACGCAATTAGCCACTTTCAATGCAACATACTGAAACAAAACGAACTATGCAAGATGTTTCGCAGTAAGCAGAATGCTTTGGAGTAGAGATGGTGCTCCCAAGTGTCGCTGTGTTATAAGACACTGCATCTCAGTACTAGAGGCGTCATTACAGTCAACCTGGTTCGATCCAGACTGTATGACAACTGGTCGTGATATGGAGTCCCATAGGGCGGCGCACAATTGGCCCAGCGTTATCCGAGTTTGGCTGGTGTAGGCCGTCATTGTAAATAAGAATTTGTTATCAACTGACTTGCCTAGTTAAATAAAGGTTAAATAACATTTTATTTATTTTTTTACAAAAAAGCCTGACTGAGTACCATACACAGACTGGTGCGGTATAACCAACCAGAGCTGCCTGTTTTGAGATCAAAGCAAGAGCTGCATATAGCCTCTTGTGCACATTTTGTTCATATCCTTTGCTAGTTAGTGAGTTATTAGCCCAGTTATAGATAATTGTGTGCTCAGCAATAGGGAAGTACTTGCTTCCTACAAGAGCACAAACGGTGTATATTTCTAGATCTTTAAGGGACAAGGTATTTTGAGACAGGCTTGAATAAGCTATAAACTAGCATAATTTGTCTGATTCCCTGTAATAATGGTATGGGAATAATAATGCATTTTATTTTGTAAAGTGATTTCTTGCATCAAACAACACAATAACAGGACAAATGGATAAACAGCTTCATGTCAAGCCCTGCATGTTTTTTTCTCACAGAATGTAGGCCTACATTGAACACCACACACTGGCTGCTACTGTAGGCTGAACGATAGAACAGCTATTTCCATGTTAATGTTATGGGATGCATTTTCTCCATTGCTTTTGATGGTAGGCTACTATGGTAGGCCTACATTATGATCAAATAGCCACAGTAGCCTACTTGGCCACTGTTAAAACTGTAACTTAAAGCGGGTTCAGTCTCAGTGTTCATAGTGAACCACGCTGGAATTTGCACAGAATTTTCACAATGTTCAGGTTTGTGCTCAGCAGACCTGAAGTTTTCTCAGTGCCGGAAAAAATTAGAGGGAACATTTGTTGCAACATGTATAGGCCTGCCTGCAGCCTGCAGGCGCACACAGCATTTCTCTGGAGAAATTACATTTACTGAGCTTTTACTGAGCTTTGATGACAGGTCATTTTATTACTTGTGATAAAGTAGTAGTTGTTTTATTACAGTAGACAGGCCCACCTCTTCTCTATTCAGTGAAACACAACAGCTACAAAGGCCAAATAAAGCACACAGAATTAAAACAGTTCTGCCTTTAACTGCTTGTTTTTAGAAACTCATTTCTTCCTGCCTATACTGGGTTAACCTTTGGATTCATATCCCAGTGGTTACTCTGGTTCATGTTTTGCCCATTCCTTATTAACCTGTACAAGTGGGAGGTGTGAAATGGAAATGTGATTTTTTAATTTCCCATCAGATTTGATACCATTCCACCTATTCCGCTCCAGTCATTACAACAAGCCCGTTCTCCCCAATTAAGGTGTCACCAACCTCCTGTGGTCGGCTCAGCGATTCAAACTAGCAACCTTCCGGTTACTGGCCCAACGCTCTAATGCCTCGATCACACCGACAGTGTCATTGCATTTTGGTACACCAGAAGTATATTCATTTCCAATGGAACACTGCGTCTCCCTGGCAGCATTGCGTTGGAGAGGCAGTTGCAGTGCGTTCTGTGTGGTACATACGTTGGATTTGTTGAACGTATGCGTCAAACTGTGTGCGAAGACGGCTTGACAGAAATGGTAGCAGAAGGTGAATGTTGAACTTTTGTTGCACACACAACCAGATGATGCTGTGTCAGTGGAGGCTGCTGAAGGGAGGATGGCTCATAATAATGTGTTTGATGCCGTTCCATTCACTCCATTCTAACCATAAAACTCCATTCCAGACATTATTATAAGCCGTACTCCACTCAGCAGCCTCCACTGTGCTGTGTACCATTTTGTGCAATGACGCTGTAGGTGTGTTCGAGGCATAACCGCTAGGCTACCTGCGGCCAGTAGGAGAGGGGAGCCAGAAATGGCCAGGCCCCTATTCATGAAGCGAAGTCTATAGAAATAGGATGAATAAAATGATGGCATAATTGCGAATGTACCGATAGGAAAGGGTTTCCCAAACTCGGTCCTCGGTTGCCCAGGGTTGCACATTTGGGTTTTTGCCCTAGCACTACACAACTGATTCAAATAATCAACTAATCATCAAGCTTTGATCATTTGAATCAGCTGTGTGATGTTAGGGCAAAAACAAAAACGGGCAGCCCTTGGGGTCCCGAGGACCGAGTTTGGGAAACGCTGCCATAGGAGCAAAGCAGGAAGTAAAAGTAGGACGTGTACCCATCAATATGTGCTGTGATTTGTTGATTCAACTCAACTGACATTAGAAAAAATACATTCTATTGCATGAGTCACATCAGTTAAAATCATTTGAATTAACATTCTACACTACCATGGAAATGATTGCATCACAATACCAGGCACTGGCACCATTGTGTGTGTACCCATGAGTTTACCAGTCAAATTGTCAGGGTTAGAGGTTCCAAGCCCGCTCTATTCATTTTATTTCTATGGTAGAGGTGGCAACCAGGTAATACTGAACTTAGTTGTTGCATGGGTTGCCTTATTGCCTGGGGCAAGTGACCTGAGCAGTTGGGCAAGTTGAGCCTGCTCTAAAGTTGCCCTAGGTCTTTTACTGAAAACAACAAAACTTTAAGGAGTTCCAGTAGGTGTATCCTAAAATGGATCTTTCTGGATAAAAGTGAAAGACGGAAAATGTATGGCATTTATGGCAGCCGGGAAAGTTGAGCCTGCCCTCTGGAAAAAAACTGGTTGAACATTGTTTCCACATTTCAACAACCAAAATTAAATTTGATTATGTTGAATCAACATGGAAAACTGATTGGATTTGCAGAGTCATCAATGTAAGGGAATTTTGTATTTTTTTTCACTCAACTTTTAACCTAAATCAAACGACGTGGTGAATTTTTTTGTCGATTTCATGTTATTGGTTTCCTAGCTACAGCCTACAGAGCCTCATCAACAACCTGCACCTCATTGTTTAATGTTGATTAAGGTAGTCCCCTGCACCTCTCTGATTCAGAGTGTTTGGGTTAAATGCGGAAGACACATTTTGGTTGAAGGCATTAGTTATAAAACATCTTTGATTCAATTGTGGGCATGTTTGGGATGCTCCGGGTCTATGTGAACGACAGCGTGTTCCAGTTCCCGCCAATATCCAGCAACTTCGCACAGCCTTTGAAGAGGAGTGAGACAACATTCCACAGGCCACAATCAACAAACTGATCAACTCTATGTGAAGGAGATGTGTTGCGCTGTATGAGGCAAATGGTGGTCACACCAGATACTGACTGGTTTACTGATCTATGCCCATACCTTTTTTTTTTTTTTAAAGGTGTCTGTGACCAACAGATGCATATTTGTATTCCCAGTCATGTGAAATCCAGAGATTATGACCTAATTCATTTCAATTGACTGATTTCCTTATATGAACTGTAACTCAGTAAAATCTTTGAAATTGTTGCGTTTTATATTTTTTGATCAGTGTACATTGAAACCTCTGTCTTTTTTTTTTTTTTTCGAAGTCCACTGCTTAACATTGTGTGTGTATAGAGGGAAACTGATACTTAAAGACATTCATACAATTCTTTGCATAACACTTAGCCCTGCTATAGTAGTTCACTAAACTACAGAGTATGTTGTCCATTGAAGTTTTTTTATTTTTATAAATAAGATTCAGAATGAATAGTAACAAGGTTTTGTGGTCATGTGAAAGGGTCTGATCCACCTTAGGCCAGGAGTGTTTCCAATTCACATGACCCACACAGATGAAAAGGGAAGATATCTATAATAATAATATTTTGTCATAGCCCAAGAATAGGACCCAGAGTTTTACCTGACCAGATCATGAGATCAGGAAAAACTCAAGCCCTCAGAAAAGAAAATACACATTTTGCCACAGCACTTTTGAACCTGTGGTGCCACGTCTGCATAGTACAAGTGGAGGTGGCACCAAACAAGGGGGGCGATGACATCACGGATTCCCATCAGACCAACTCCTTCAATGCATCTTGTTTTCAGTTGTGTCTAAAAAACACTATTTTGCTCAAACCACACAACTGTATTTATACTTGGGATATCGCTTTTCAACCCTCCAACATTTTCTGGAGGGTGGTAGGGATTCAAGGAAGTAGCTTCATACTGGAAACTTATTTTTAGACCGTTCCATTTGAGGTAAAAAGACTGATTCCTCCTATTCCTCCACGCCCCATGCCTTCTTTCCCATAGTTAACTGGCAGCCATTCAAGGAAGTAACTTCACACTGGAAATTCCAGAACACTCCACCCCTCCTTCCTCCATGCCATTCTATCCCTACTTCTTTGTCATAGTGTCAGGCTCTGGCCATAGAGAAGCCTATTTGCTTCTCTATGTAACCATGGTCAGAGTCTGACAGGTCTTTTCTTTCTGTTTCTGGTGGTGGTTTGTGTGGGATCCCTAATTAGAGGCAGTTGTAGCGCATCGTCTCTAATTAGGGATCCTACATAGGTTTGTAGATTTTCACACAGGGTTGTGGGTCGTTACCGATATATGTCGCAAGTCACGGTGAAAGTAAGTGTGCACCTTTTGTTACGTCCGTTCATTATTCCTGTTTGATTTTGTACGTTTGACGTTTGTTCGATCGTGTCTGTTTTTTTATATAGTTCGTTCATTTGGCGTTTTATTTACATAGTAATTAATAAAACACTATGTCGAACTACTATCCCTGTGCTGCGTCTTGGTCTCCCTATACACCCACACATGACACATAGTCTTTTATCATCCTGACCAACAAGGAAGATCTCCTTTTGGCTCTGGTTAGATAGATACTTTATTGATCCCCGAGGGGGAAATTTCTTTGTCAAGCAGCTACAACAAAACATAGGGCAGGTGCAAAATGCCAGAACGAAAATACACAAAAGACAGATACACGATACATGATACATAGAGCGGCAGTTTGAAAAAGTATAGAAATACAAGATGTCTTGAGTGCAAAAAAGCTATAAAAAGACATTGCATAGTATGGGTGGTTGGCTGAATATGTACACTATACATTGGTGGATGTTGGATGGTTAACTATACTATACAGGTCGATGGCAGAGAAATACTTCAATAGCTAAAAATGCATATGATATGAGTGAGGGTAATAATAGTTTACTTAATAGACAGACTGGTTAAATGAACAGGTAAGTGAATATTTTGCATGGTTAAATTAACTGTACAGGTAAATATACAGTTATATTTACAGGTAAGTGAATACTTGTATAGTTACATAAACTGTACAGGTAAATGACAGGAAGAGATACTTAAATAGCTAAATGTGTGTATGATATAATTTGGGCTAATAATAATAATTCCCTTAAAATACAGTCCTTAGTGCGCAGGGTTTAATTACAGACAACTGCACGTATTGCGTTCTAAGGATCACAACAAGGTTTATGGCAGAGCAGTCAGAGGTAATATTTATTTTTATGATGACATAAACTTCCATGATGACAAGAGAGGAAAGGTGTGTATTTATTGTGTATTGCAGTGTGTCCAATACAATAGGGATACTCTGAGGTGAGATCAGGCTGTTAGGACAGCTCTCTTTTTTTCAAAACATTAATATAGCATGTTTTTGATGTCATGGAATTACAGGTGCCTAAGTCAGTCACATTGTATAGCCTCCTGGAGTCATATTCAAGCCAAGTAAACAACTTTATTACTGTCAGAATTATGTTTACTTTATGACTCCAGGAGGCCATACAATGTGACTGACTTAGGCACTTGTAATTCCATGACCTTTCCTCCAGTTCTTCTGAACTTTTCCCGTTGAAAAGCGATATCCTAAGTATTACAGTTTTTCAATCGATTTGGCACATTTACTGACAAACGTACAATTGTAAAAACGCTAAGTACAATCCTCACATCACGTGGTACATTCAGCACACCACTCTGTGACTTGCAAAAGGTGATTACTCAAAATAATTAACTCATGTTTCAAATGTAAATAAATCCATCAATGAATAAATCATTGTCATCAAAACAAAAGGTTCCTTTATCATTGCTTAGACCAAGACAGTCAAAATGCAAAGACATCCTGTCAAATGACAGTGTACTCTGAAAGTGTGATACTTACCCACTATGTAATATTGTTCAATTGCTAACATTGCATAATGTAGGCAGCTGAATAGTATTGATGTCAAAAAGTCATGGCACACACCAGACCTTTAACAAAACATTTATTCAAACATTTCTCATCATTGTATGTACGCACTTTACAGCCAACCGAAAATACGTAAAGAAAGCTTGTACAGAAAAAAATATATACAACAGCAAAATGATCAGGAACTACAATATGTGCAAGAAAAAATAAAAGACGCTGCAAGTTCAACCTCATGGGTAATCCAATCTCTCCTCTCTGTCTGGCCACAACATTTAATCTACATCACACCTGATATCCTCCCTTGCAATGCAACGATGGAAAAATCTTTTGGCATGACGCAGCCACCCTACATCAATCTGCTGTGATATCCTCACAACCAGCATCCATTGCACCCAGTAAGGACAACTGGTCGTGAGGACGGTGATCATAGACCTTCCATCTCCATGCAGAAAATAACTCCTCAATGGGATTTAGGAATGGGGAGTATGGTAGGAGAAACTCCATCAAAAAACGTGGGTGTGCAACAAACCATTCCCTTATTGTATTTGAACGATGGAAACTTACGTTGTCCCAAACTATAACATATGTTGGCAAGTCATTTCTTACCAACCCCCTCTCATTCTCAGGAATGAGATCCCTGTAAAGAGTTTCCAGGAAATTGAGGAGACGTTGTGTGTTAAAGGGCCCAATGATGGGAATGTGGCTGAGTACACCATTCCCACATATGGCAGCACACATTGTAACGATCCCTCCACGCTGGCCTGGCACATCAACAGTGGCTCGGTCACCCATGGTATTATGGCCACGTCTCCTGACTTTGGTCAAGTTGAATCCTGCCTCATCAACATGCACATAAATGTGTGGGGGTTCATCAGCCTCCAGCTCCATCACTCTATAAAAGATAGCAAAGCAATTTAGGAAATAATTTACAGAAGATATTGTAAATCAAACAGTTACACATATCCCGCATTGTGTAACAGATTTTGCATATACAGGTTGTACTTGTCAATACTGAAAGACAAGGAGATTACAGCACTGTGTAGTGTACAATGATGCATTCTTACCTGTACATACTGGTACCTCAGCTCCTTCACCATTCCTCTCAAAAGGTACCTTGTAGAGTGGCTTCATTGCAATCTGATTTCTCTTCAGTTAATTTTTTATTTTTTTATTTCACCTTTATTTAACCAGGTAGGTCAGTTGAGAACAAGTTCTCATTTGCAACTGCGACCTGGCCAAGACAAAGCAAAGCAGTGCGACAAAAACAACAACACAGAGTTACACAGTAAACAAACATAGTCAAAAACACAATAGAAAATCTATATACAGAGTGCAAATGTAGTGCAAAATGCAGTAAGGTTAGGAGGTAGGACAATAAAGTACCTACCTACCTACCTACCTACCTACCTAATAAATAGACCATAGTGGTGATATAAATTACAGATTAGCATTAACACAGGAATGAAGGATGTGCAAATTATGATGTGCAAATAGAGATACTGGAGTGCAAGATTAGCGAAAATAATAAAATAAATATGGGGATGAGGTAGTAGGGTGGGCTATTTACAGAAGGGCTATATACAGGTGCAGTGATCGATAAGCAGCTTTGACAGCTGATGCTTAAAGTTAGTGAGGGAGATAGGAACCTCTAGCTTCAATGATTTTTGCAATTCATTCCAGTCATTGGCAGCAGCGAACTGGAAGGAATGGCGGCCAAAGGAGGTGTTGGCTTTGGGGGTGACCAGTGAGATATACCTGCTGGAGCGCATGCTACTGGTAGGTGTTGATATGGTGACCAGTGAGCTGAGATAGGGCGGGGATTTACCTAATAAAGACTTACAGATGACCTGGAGCCAGTGGGTTTGGCAACGAATATATAATGAAGGTCAGCCAACGAGAGCATACAGGTCGCAGTGCTGGGTAGTGTATGGGGCTTTGGTAACAAAACGGATGGCACTGTGATAGACTACATCCAATTTGCTAAGTAGAGTGTTGGAGGCTAATTTGTAAATGACATCGCCGAAATCAAGGATCGGTAGGATAGTCAGTTTTACAAGGGCATGTTTGGCAGCATGAGTGAAGGAGGCTTTGTTGCGAAATAGGAAGCCAATTCTGGATTTAATTTTGGATTGGAGATGGTTGATGTGAGTCTGGAAGTTGAGTTTACAGTCTAACCAGACGCCTAGGTATTTGTAGGTGTCCACGTATTCTGTCGGACCCGTCGAGAGTAGTGATGATAGTCCGGTGGGCGGGTGTGGACAGCGTTCGATAGAAAAGCATGCATTTAGTTTTACTAGCGTTTAAGAGCAGTTGGAGGCCACGGAAGGAGTGTTGTATGGCATTGAAGCTTGTTTGAAGGTTAGTAAACACAGTGTCCAAAGAGGGGCCAGATGTATACAGAATGGTGTCGTCTGCGTAGAGATGGATCAGAGAGTCACCAGCAGCGAGAGCGACATTGTTGATGTATATAGAGAAAAGGGTTGGCCCAAGAATTGAACCCTGTGGCACCCCCATAGAGACTGCCAGAGTATCGGACAATAGGCCCTCCGATTTGACACACTGAACTCTGTCTGCGAAGTAGTTGGAGAACCAGGCAAGGCAGTCACTTGAGAAACCAAGGCTGTTGAGTCTGCCAATAAGAATGCGGTGATTGACAGAGTCGAAAGCCTTGGCCAGGTCGATGAAGACGGCTGCACAGTACTGTCTTTTATCGATGGCGATTATGATATCGTTCAGTAGCTTGAGCGTAGCTGAGGTGCACCCATGACCAGCTCGGAAACCAGATTGGATAGCAGAGAAGGTACGGTGGGATTCGAAGTGGTCAGTTATCTGTTTGTTAACTTGGCTTTCGAAGACTTTAGAAAGGCAGGGCAGGATGGATATAGGTCTATAACAGTTTGGGTCTAGAGTGTCTCCCCCTATGAAGAGGGGGATGACCGCGGCACAGGGACAAAATTGACCTCTCTCCCATTCTCCAGGTATGTACGTGCTGCTGACAAACCTCATCAAGGGAAATCTGCTTCCCTAAGCTCTCCTCTGGATAACCACATGACCTGCAGCTGCCAATCCTATCCCTCCTGACTGCTTTGTCAGGGTGACAGAGGTGAGAGGGTTCAATGACCGACAGAAGGAAGAGTTCTTCACCAAGAAAATCCTTGATAAGAGTCTGGCTAACAGAATTACCACACATATGAAGTCATCAAGGAGCCTCTACATCTTGTGCCACATACCAGTGGTCTGTTGGATTGCGAAGAAATTCCCTGCACTTTGACACAGATGTACTCTAATTTAGTGGCCCTGCAATTACGAATGAAGAGCAAGAGGTCCCAAAGCACTAACCAGTCCAAGTCAGAGGATGACATCATTCAGAAACTGGGGCAGTTAGCTTTCCAACAGCTGGAGACTGGAAATCTTGTATTCTACGAAGAGGACCTGACAGAGAGGGGCATCGATGTCAGTGAAGCATCAGAGTCCTCTAGTTGGTTTACGGAGATCTTTAAGGAAGAATCTGTTCTGCACCAAAAGAGGATATTGTGCTTTGTGCATCTGATAGTTCAAGAGTTCCTGGCTGCTTTGATTGTGTTTCTGACGTTTCAAAGAAGTGGCAAAAACCTACTGGACAAATCGCTACTTGCTAGGATGTCATTAAAAGCATGATCTCCAATAAACTTGTACAAACGTGCAGTGGACCGAGCCTTACAGAGTCAGAATGGACACCTGGACCTTTTCCTTCGCTTCCTTCTGGGCCTCTCACTGGAGTCAAATCAAGCTGTCTTAAAGGGCTTTATGACACAAACACAGGCAGGAAGCAGCTCAGAGGACATTCAGAGAACAGTGCATTACATTAAGGAGAAGATCTGAGTATCCCTCTCCACAGAGGTGCATCAATCTTTTCCACTGTCTGAATTAACTTAATGACAACACCCTAGTGCAGGAGATCCAAAGTTACCCGAGCTTAGGTTCCCTACAAGTAAGGAACCTTACACCTACAGTGGTATACAGTGGTCGGCTCTGGCCTTTGTGTTGCTGACTTCACAGGAAGACCTGGATGTGTTTGACCTGAAGAAGTACGTCCAATCTGATGGAGGGCTTTTGAGGCTGCTACCAGTGGTGAGGTTATCGAAAATAGCAAGGTTAGTACCCGTGTAAGGAATTTGAAAATGCTTTTTTTGCTAAATAAACTCTAGTCATAACTGAGATACAATGTCCCTCACATCTACAGGTTGGATGGTTGCAACCTTACTGACAAATGCTGTGAGGCCTTGGCCTCTGTCATGGGCGCAAGCTCTAGTCTAGTAGAGCTGGACCTAAGCGACAACAACCTGCAGGATTCAGGAGTGAAACTCCTCTCCAAAGGACTGGGGAATCCATACTGTAAGCTGGAGATACTTATTGACTCAGAGTTCTGTGCATGTACGGTCAGGTCTATAATTATTGTCACCCGTGATAAAGATGAGCAAAGAATTCTCAATAAAATAAATAATACATATACTGAGCTATATGCAATATTTGCTTTATTATTTAATACTAATAATATTGAGCAGAGAAAGAGATTTTGAGGGTGAAATTGCAACCACAGGATTGTATCATCATGGTAAACAAATTTCAACATAGACACATTTCAACATAGGCTGGGCAGCACCTCCTACTGGAGAATTAATCTATCTACAGCAGGGATGGGCAACTTAGGTGGTGGGGCCACAAAAAAATGGAACTCATCATGAGGGGCCGCAGTGGCTCGTGGGTCTGCGTACCTCCACCTTGCGAGCAAAACATTTTAGCGGCCCCCCTCACGACAGCGAAGAAAAAAATTGTGCGTTTTAAAGTTTATTTCCTGCAATTCTGCACATTTTGCCATGGGGCGGAGAGAACATTTTGCCGTTTTATAACTCATTCACTGCAATTCTACTCATTTTGCCATGGGGCAGAGAGAACAATTAGCAGTTTTACAGCTAATTTCCTGCAATTCTACATATTTTGCCATAGGGTGGAGACAAATGTTTGCAGTTTTTTATAGGATAACTGATGATCAATGGGCCCCGTCCTGGTCGGTAATTCGACCAAGCTGGACTAATTTACCAATCTAAAAAGTTTTTGCTGTCAAGGGCTAATTGAGTGTAGAGTATGTGAGCAGAGCATGCCCAATTTGACTGTAGCGAGGAGCGAGATTCCCAAAGGCTGGAGCATCGGCCTTCTCGCCCGCTCCAATTTCGCTCCAGTAGCGCTCACTTCACTAGCTCAGGGCATGCCCGGCCCAGCATGCATTTGTAGTCTACTTGTGTGCTGCTACTTGTACGCTTGCTTTAGCTACTGTCACGGAGTTTGCTAAATATTTTCATAAAGAAACTGATAAAACACACAGGTTTGAAATCAAGGTGACTTACAAAGATGAGGACTAAGAGCAAGAGAGGGAGTGCGGTGATGTGGTGTCCACAACTAAAGAATCAGTAAATGTCTGGCCCTCAACCTCCCTTAATACCTTTCATCCTCCCTCCATTATTTTGCAGGCTCTCACTATGTGGAATTACACTCTTGAAATGTAAGCTATGTTGTAACATATTTATTGTTTTATCTGTGTTGGTTTTAAATCTGTGAATCAAGGCTCTACCAGCCAGCAAACTCTCTCTGCCTCCAAATCTGTAAACAGATCAAAACTCCAGTCCTTCCTAACCCCTCTTTTGCATTTACAGATGCATGCCAGCGTACACTAGATTCAAACACTGCAAAGAAAATGCTGCGAATAAGTGAAGATGGCAGAAATGCTAAGAATACAAGGGAGGTGCAGCTATACGCCGATCACCCTGACAAATTCAGCCTGGCAAATGTTAAAGTGCTGTGTAGAGAGGGTCTTTCTGATCGCTGCTACTGGGAAGTTGAATTTGGTAGTAAAAAGACTAAGATTGCAGCAACGTATAGAGGGATACCCAAGATGGAGGATGGGTACAAAAGTTGGTTTGGCTGGAATGAAATGTCATGGAGTTGGTACTGCACAGATGATGGAGGTTTCTCAGCAAGACACAATAGAAAAAGGACTCCAGTTTGTGCACCTCCCACATATTCTAACCGGATGGGAGTGTATATGGACTGGCCTACTGACACTCTGACTCTGTATAGTGTCACCTCTGACATGGTGACTCTCCTGCACACATTTTACACCACTTTCACTGAGCCCATCTACCCTGCATTTCTGTAGTTGACACACTTTGCCTCTGTCCCATAGAATCTACCCATGAGACACATGAATATGCCCAATAAGGAGCCAGTTAGGGTCTCTTCACAAATAAGTTGGTACCCTGATCTGGCTCCCTTGTGTGTTTGTGAGAACTACAAAAAATATTTTTTATAAGAGCTGGAAATTACTTTTTCAGGATGCACGTTATATATAACATTATCATGCTTGTTTGTATAGGTGAAGAAGTTACATTTTGTCATGACTTGAGGTTAAACAGGTCATGTGATGGAACCATCTCTGCTAAGTTTTGACGCCTTTTATGGCTGACGACAACCAGATTTTCTCTCCCTCTCCCACAAGAGAAGAGGGAAAATGCTCACTTGGAGCCAAAAACTATGGCCTTGATACAAGACATTGGGAACATGGTTACTTTTATCCGAAATGTAGAGAATGAGGACTGTTGACCTATGAATATGAATGTTGATTCTGTGATGTCATTAAAAGTTAAATTAAGTCGTGATGACAAAAATATTGTAACTTTAACAGTTTTCATACTGTGTAAATTATGTCTACATCCGTTACGTTTGGTAGAAAATATCCAGATTAAAGACAATGTTTTTGTGAGGATAAGACTGTGGTTTTAGCTGTTTACACGAGATCATAGTTAATTCTAATGCCTTGCTTGCCCAAGCTACACTCAGGGAATTCATGGAGCGGTCATAAAAGACAAAAACGCCCTGTCCTGGCCAAAACGTATAAAGCATGTGAGCCTTGAATTTACTATCTTGACTAGAGGAAACTCGTGCTGCAGCCGAAGTTCTACGATAAGTCACGACCCCCAAAAAGACAACACGAGGTTCCAACAAAATAATATTTTGGAACAATCAATGCTACGGTCGAGAACTGTATCTAAGTAGGTGGATTCGAGCAGAATCACCACGTTTACTCTCTTCTAAGTCATCGCGGTCTACACTGCTTTCATCCCTATCAAAAGGGGGTATCTACCACAGCCGCCCTCAGAGGACCAATCTTCAGGAACGAGTTCTAGGAAGCAGACAACGAAAAGAAAGGACATCTTGACATTGTGTGGACAATCAGAGACTTATAACAGAGATAATCAACGAAGAACTTCAACAAAGTAAATATATGCATTACATTTCGACCCATAAAGTGACAGTGCGGGCATGGTATTAGGGCTAACTAAGCGTTGTCTCCAAATGTATTGAAGGGTGTTTCTCTTCCTAGATCTCTCTCTCTCTCTCTCTCTCTCTCTCTCTCTCTCTCTCCATCGTGTTTAACAAGTGTCATATTGTGTTTGTCCGCTAGAGACCCGTTATCATTGTTTCATTGTATGAGAATCATATTTTATAACCTATTACTGTGTGCATCCTGTATTACAATTTAGTTAGTAAATAAATCATTAAACCAATTTGTGTATTACGGAATGATTTGTTTGAGCTGGGGTTTGTGCAGATTTACGAAGTCTACAACGTTTAGAACGAGATTGATAAGGCAACAGACATTAAATAAGGGACTGCTATATATCGAAAGATAGGACAATACATTTGAGTTCAATTCAGAAAGTGGCAACTCCGTAAAATAAACTTCTTCCCGTGGTGTCCCAGGATTATTAATGATCTAATTATTGCAGGATTAATTTAATCCAATAATTAGACGTAGTAGGTAATTATTCAATAAATAGCAGTCACCACATTAATAAGGCAAAGTTATGACAATTTCATGTACAGTATATGGGGAAAATAGGTATTGTTTTGTATTTAATAATTTGTCAATGTAAATTTGATATAAACCATTTATATTTATAGATTGTATACTCTTGTCAATGGTAATTTCAATATACAGTGGGGAGAACAAGTATTTGATACACTGCCGATTTTGCAGGTTTTCCTACTTACAAAGCATGTAGAGGTCTGTAATTTTTATCATAGGTACACTTCAACTGTGAGAGACGGAATCTAAAACAAAAATCCAGAAAATCACATTGTATGATTTTTAAATAATTAATTTGCATTTTATTGCATGACATAAGTATTTGATCACCTACCAACCAGTAAGAATTCCGGCTCTCACAGACCTGTTAGTTTTTCTTTAAGAAGCCCTCCTGTTCTCCACTCATTACCTGTATTAACTGCACCTGTTTGAACTCGTTACCTGTATAAAAGACACCTGTCCACACACTCAATCAAACAGACTCCAACCTCTCCACAATGGCCAAGACCAGAGAGCTGTGTAAGGACATCAGGGATAAAATTGTAGACCTGCACAAGGCTGGGATGGGCTACAGGACAATAGGCAAGCAGCTTGGTGAGAAGGCAACAACTGTTGGCGCAATTATTAGAAAATGGAAGAAGTTCAAGATGACGGTCAATCTCCCTCGGTATGGGGCACCATGCAAGATCTCACCTCGTGGGGCATCAATGATCATGAGGAAGGTGAGGGATCAGCCCAGAACTACACGGCAGGACCTGGTCAATGACCTGAAGAGAGCAGGGACCACAGTCTCAAAGAAAACCATTAGTAACACACTACGCCGTCATGGATTAAAATCCTGCAGCGCACGCAAGGTCCCCCTGCTCAAGCCAGCGCATGTCCAGGCCCGTCTGAAGTTTGCCAATGACCATCTGGATGATCCAGAGGAGGAATGGGAGAAGGTCATGTGGTCTGATGAGACAAAAATAGAGCTTTTTGGTCTAAACTCCACTCGCTGTGTTTGGAGGAAGAAGAAGGATGAGTACCATCCCAACCGTGAAGCATGGAGGTGGAAACATCATTCTTTGGGGATGCTTTTCTGCAAAGGGGACAGGACGACTGCACCGTATTGAGGGGAGGATGGATGGGGCCATGTATCGCGAGATCTTGGCCAACAACCTCCTTCCCTCAGTAAGAGCATTGAAGATGGGTCGTGGCTGGGTCTTCCAGCATGACAACGACCCGAAACACACAGCCAGGGCAACTAAGGAGTGGCTCCGTAAGAAGCATCTCAAGGTCCTGGAGTGGCCTAGCCAGTCTCCAGACCTGAACCCAATAGAAAATCTTTGGAGGGAGCTGAAAGTCCGTATTGCCCAGCGACAGTCCCGAAAGCTGAAGGATCTGGATGGAGGAGTGGGCCAAAATCCCTGCTGCAGTGTGTGCAAACCTGGTCAAGAACTACAGAAAACGTATGATCTCTGTAATTGCAAACAAAGGTTTCTGTACCAAATATTAAGTTCTGCTTTTCTGATGTATCAAATACTTATGTCATGCAATAAAATGCAAATTAATTACTTAAAAATCATAAAATGTGATCTTCTGGATTTTTGTTTTAGATTCCGTCACTCACAGTTGAAGAGTACCTATGATAAAAACGACAGACTTCTACATGCTTTGTAAGTGGGAAAACCTGCAAAATCGGCAGTGTATCAAATACTTGTTCTCCCCACTGTATATTCATATGGAAAGTTAATAGATTAAAGTGGATGTATTTTATCCAAAACAAGTTGAAATCAATGTGAAAACCTACAGTATATTGTCCAACTGTAGATTGAAACTATATACAGCGGGTGAAATAAGTATTGAACACGTCACCATTTGTCTCAGTAAATATATTTCCAAAGGTGCTATTGACATGACATTTTCACCAGATGTTGGTAACAACCCAAGTAATCCATACATACAAAGAAACCAAAACAAATAAGTTCAGAAATTAAGTTATGTGTAATAATGTGAAATGACACAGGGAAAAAGTATTGAACACACTTACTGATATTTATTTAATACTTTGTACAAAAGCCTTTGTTGGTAATGACAGCTTCAAGATGCCTCCTGTATGGAGAAACTAGTCGCATGCATTGCTCTGGTGTGATTTTGGCCCATTCTTCCACACAAACAGTCTTCAAATCTTGAAGGTTCCGTGGGCCTCTTCTATGAATCTTGATCTTCAGTTCTTTCCATAGATTTTCAATGGGATTTAAGTCAGGTGATTGGCTGGGCCATTCTAGCAGCTTTATTTTCTTTCTTTGAAACCAATTGAGTTTCCTTGGCTGTGTGTTTGGGATCATTGTCTTGCTGAAATGTCCACCCTCATTTCAATACTTTTTCCCTGTGTCATTTCACATTATTACACATAACTTAATTTCTGAACTTATTTATTTTGGTTACTGTATGTATGGATTACTTGGGTTGTTACCAACATCTGGTGAAAATTCCATGTCAATAGCACCTTTGGAAATATATTTACTGAGAAAAATGGTGACGTGTTCAATACTTATTTCACCCGCTGTATAAACACAGTACCAGTCAAAAGTTTGGACACACTTACTCATTCAAGGGTTATTTCATAGACATCAAAACTATGAAATAACACATGGAATGTAGTAACCAAAAAAGTAGCCATCCTTTGCCTTGATGACAGCTTTAAACACATGTTCATAAATGGCAGAAAATAGTCAAAACAGTAATCATAAGGAATAAGGTTTTGAAGTGTCTGTCCTGTATCTAGATTTCCAAATATTTAACCCCTTAATTTTGTTGGCACAAAACTACCTTCATACTTATATTAATTTGTATGGGTTACCTTCCGACCGTGACACTTGTGGGGGTCGTAGAGCAAAACGGAGAACACCATCGTGTTCATGTAAATCTCATATTAGTTTGACATAGGCGGATGCGGTGGATTGAGACGCAGCCCATGCAAAAAAACTGATATTTCTAACTTAAACAGATTTTGATGGGGATTTTTTTTTATGTTACTCAAGGATTAAAGCTTGTATTCTTTATTCAGTACATGGCAATGTAACCGCAAAAGTTATTTTTATGTGCACTCCCTCATCACGCACAGCCTTTTGTTTTATGCATATTGTAGAATATTTGCATGAAAGTCTGGATGGAAACCTAGTTATTGTAAGTAATTGTCTATTTCACTCATACATCACTCAGAAGTATTAGAAACAAAGACCCAATTCATCACAAAATTATGGAAAACTATAATATAAACATGACAGAAAAACCCAATTCATCACTAAATAATGGTAAACTATAACAGTTGCCCAAATAAAGATGGTTTCTTGGGAATAGTTTTATTGCAATGTTGATGGAAACTCATTCTTTCAATTTCCTCCATCCATAAACGTTCTCATAAAATATCTCTATGTAGAGGTGCCATGTTATCAAAGACAGTTTCAATCACCAATAAAAACAGCCACCATAGTGAACAACACACCAACTATTCCTCCTGTATCATACAATCCAATGCATTTATTGACTCAGGTCTTACACTTTCAATTATCAAAGCTTAATTTGCATTTAACTAGCTTTTTTGTCTATTCTTGTAGCTCGATCATTTACAAAGGAAATTATGTTTTCATTATTTCAGTCTGTCACACTCTTTGATATCTAGAGAATGGAGCTGAAGCATGGACACGGAAACACAAGCCAGCTCATAGTGCAGCCCAGACAGCAACACAAGTCAGCTCATAGTGCAGCCCAGACAGCAACACAACTTAGTTCATAGTGCAGCCCAGACAGCAACACAACTTAGTTCATAGTGCAGCCCAGACAGCAACACAAATCAGTTCATAGTGCAGCCCAGACAGAAACACAAGTCAGTTCATAGTGCAGCCCAGACAGAAACACAAGTCAGTTCATAGTGCAGCCCAGACAGCAACTCCTAATACATTTTGAAATCAGATGTAATTTGTGAGAGCAGCCTTTTTAATGTCTTGAAAGTAGACTTCTCAATGTCTTTGAGGACATTCCTATATAATCTTATCCACTTGCCATTCTTTATATCCAAACCAGCGTTTTAGTGTAGTAATGTTATTTATGCTGGCTCAAGCAACATTAAACTGACCAATGAGGTAGGCTAAGTTGTTTAACTTCCTGGTTGACACCTGTCATGTGATGTCACCCAATTCAGGGTCATATTCATTAGGGCACACCACAGTGAAACATATATATTTTTTTAATCTATAGAAATTGAAAACAAGTGGCTCTTATTGGACAAGTTCATGTAGTCCCTTTGCATTTGTCTTATCTCCCATTTGGTGTCTAATGAACACAACCCAGGAGACTCACTGGAGTTCAAAGGTCTTTTGAGGGCTGATGTGGTGGCATTTCTCTCCAACTGAAATCGCAGAAACGACAACAAACATGCTTTAACAACTCACTCTTACAACTCAACTCCAATGTTGATATAAAATGGTGCACTGTACAAACATCTTACATTTAAGGCAGAAGGTTTTTTTCCCAAAGCTTTAACGAGGGTTGTTCTTGTCAGTTTATTTTGTACTCTTCTAGAAAACACTAATCTCTTCACACGTCATCAAGGTTTTGTAACAACCACCACTATCACTCATTCCGAAGGTCTTCTTTCCGTGAATGGAAAATACATCAAAATGTTCAGGGCGAGATGAGTCACACTGGTTGTGCGTTGGTATAATTAGGGGCTAAGTGAAGAATGCAGAGGAGACAGCTCAGTTAGCGCCCTGCCACATTCAATACATCACAAACGTAGAAAAAAAATGAACAGATTGGGCGACCTCGTTAAAAGGAATCGTTGACTGTCAGCAATACTGTACATGCATTGATGTGATGTGTCAGGTCCTAACGCAGCATACCACTACGGTACCAACACAAAACCCTGATCTAGTTGGGTCATCAACATCTTATCAAGGTCTTACGAAATACTTACATGTGCCCATTCTAATCATTGTATTTCTATGCCTTCCATCCTTTTTTTTTCTCCTATCAGAATTCTATGTACTAGCTCCATCTCTCGGCCTGTACCGTGGCATTTGGTCCACTGCACACACTTTGATTTGTAGCGCTCTGGCATTAGCATTCTTCCAGCTTCACAGAGCCGCCACACAGACAACTAATTGGCCATGTGCAATCTGCACTTCCCCTCCAACACTACTTCCCAGAGCCACCACACAGATAACTTTACTATATACACCTATCTATACACGTACGTAAATTAACAATTTTAATTTTCAATAAATACTCTGGTGGCTGTGTTATCACTCACGTAAGTCATCGTAATACTTTTTTAAAGTCCTGAAAATAAAATGGAAAGTATGTAAGATAAGATTCTTTTTTTTTGACTTGCATAGAAAAATTAGTGAAGCGTTTTATCAGTTCACTTGGTTGAGGCAGGGAACGGTAGGAGAGGCTTTTCAAAAAGCAGCAGTAGCAGCCTGGAAATGTGTCTGCCAATATGAACTAGGGCATGGTGACTCCCTCTATAGGTCGGACAATGTCGGCTCCACCATCTCAGAGAGAGAGGGGACAGATTTAAAGTAGTCATCGGTGTAGTATTATATGTGTTTCAATAGCCCACAACATACATCTGGTTATGCTTTCAAATATCAACCTTCACCAAGACGTCATCTGACTAAGCTGTCAGATCTTGCATCAGGGCAGATCATTGACCATCATTAATATTCTGTAGAGCACACCCTTGATGATGTCACACCTCAAGACCTTATGGAGATCTATATTTTCAGGAGTTTGGTTAACTCTGTAGTTTGGTTAATCTCATTCAGGCCTCAACTCATCGAGACAAATTAAAATGCAATATCAAAAAGTGTACTTAAGTCTTCCAGACTGCTGCCAGCCACCCCCCCCCGGTCACATGAGAACCCAACCCAGAAACACAAGGCAAACACAAAAAAAAATACTTCAGTGATTGGCAGTCTCCATTTTCAGAGGAGGGGTGGGGGGGGGTGTAAAGAAACAAACAAGGATTCTAGATTCCCAACTGAAAAGGGGAGGAGCGTTTTCAACATGGCAGAAGAAAAGTAGCTTAAAAAACAAGAAGCTGAAAGGAGAAAGAGTGGGGAAGAGAAAACAACCAAACAAAAACTGTGCTGCTGATCCCAACTGATACAAAGTCTAGAAAGGCAGGCTGGGAAGAACTGTACGTCTGTCTGTCGGTGGCCTTCTTCATTGTCTATCCCTCCCTCCATCTTTCCATCGTTCTCTCCCTTTCAGAGAAGACTGGTAGGTACATCCTTGGCATGATTGGGCAGTGCCTCTCCCCCTCCATGAGTGAGTTTCTAGGGCAGTGCCAATCAAAGACCTCTCCTCTGCCAGCGATGCCAGGGGGCGGGTATCACCGGAACTCGTAGATGGGCATACTGTGTTCCTGGACGTGGGTAAGGTTTAATGACTGGTACCTGGAACAGAACAAGGGGACCAAGAATGAGAAGCTAGCCAGTAGCAACATCCCTGTATGTTCACATCAGATCAGCTTGCAAAACAACAACTGGTACAGAACCTTCTAACTATCTACTAAAGATTTATTAATAGGATCTAGTATGCCTAGTACTAGCAACTATCAAAAGACGTACTCAATCTGAATATCCCAAAGAGCCACACTGTACAGTGCATCTATCAGATTTAAACAAGCTAACTAAAATATTTACACTCCAGTGTGTTGCGTCCCAAACAGCAACCTATTCCCTATATAGAGCACTACTTTGACCAGGGCCCATAGGGTGTCATTAGGGACAAGCAGACTATGTACCATTCAGAGCTTCTGTGGTAGTAGTAGCCCTCGATGGTGGCTGTGGACTTCTGGAAGCAGATATAGTAGAAACCAGCGAAGGACGCCCCGCTGATGTCTTTAATGGTGTGGTCCGGGACCAGGAACTGCTCCTGTAAGGGAGAGGACAAGATACAAATGCTAGTCACTAGATGGCCATGTTTTAAAGGACAAAAGTGGCAGACTACGGCCAGACAGATGTTTTTTCAGAAAAATATAGAGATTGAGCCTCCCCAAAACAATTGGATGGACAACTAGACAATGATAAATGCATATGAAATGTCATGTTTTCATACATCTATGTGGCCAGAGGCAATATCATAAAAGCATTGTGAAAACTCTGCTTCCATCCATACTAAGATATGAACAAGTGTAGAGACAGATGAAGGGTTAAAGGTTCAAGTTCAAAGTTCAAACAGGGAGAGAGAAAATCGGACTCACCTTCCACCTCATAAAGACAAAGTCACTGTTCTTCAGCTCTTCGTAATCAAAGTCGTCCAAGTTGAAGCTCTTTGCGTACTGATAAAAAGCCTGAAACCTCCCCTGGAAAGAAACAAAAATGTGTTGTTTTAGTTGTACTTGTTCTCAAAGACAATTAAAAACTGAAGTATTACCCTGCATCCAAGAAGTGTTAGTTAAAAAAAGAAAACACCACACAGACATGACTATGCTTCAATGGGAATATGAAATGAAAGACATCGAGAGCTTCAAATGAATACCCAGTGCTTGCGATCCACATCTTCGTCGGCATCCCACTTCCTAGTTAAAAAGGGCCTCTTTCTACTGATGATCTCTCCTGCGAAGAACGTGGTGAGAGTGGGATACTCCTGTGAGGATCAGAAATAGAACGTGGTGAGAGTGGGATACTCCTGTGAGGATCAGAAATAGAACGTGGTGAGATGTGGGATACTCCTGTGAGGATCAGAAATAGAACGTGGTGAGATGTGGGATACTCCTGTGAGGATCAGAAATAGAACGTGGTGAGATGTGGGATACTCCTGTGAGTATCAGAAATAGAACGTGGTGAGATGTGGGATACTCCTGTGAGTATCAGAAATAGAACGTGGTGAGATGTGGGATACTCCTGTGAGTATCAGAAATAGAACGTGGTGAGATGTGGGATACTCCTGTGAGTATCAGAAATAGAACGTGGTGAGATGTGGGATACTCCTGTGAGTATCAGAAATAGAACGTGGTGAGATGTGGGATACTCCTGTGAGTATCAGAAATAGAACGTGGTGAGATGTGGGATACTCCTGTGAGGATCAGAAATAGAACGTGGTGAGATGTGGGATACTCCTGTGAGTATCAGAAATAGAACGTGGTGAGATGTGGGATACTCCTGTGAGTATCAGAAATAGAACGTGGTGAGATGTGGGATACTCCTGTGAGGATCAGAAATAGAACGTGGTAAGAGTGGGATACTCCTGTGAGGATCAGAAATAGAACGTGGTGAGATGTGGGATACTCCTGTGAGGATCAGAAATAGAACGTGGTGAGATGTGGGATACTCCTGATCAATAGAACGTGGTGAGATGTGGGATACTCCTGATCAATAGAACGTGGTGAGAGTGGGATACTCCTGGATCAGAAATAGAACGTGGTGAGAGTGGGATACTCCTGGATCAGAAATAGAACGTGGTGAGAGTGGGAAACTCCTGGATCAGAAATAGAACGTGGTGAGAGTGGGAAACTCCTGGATCAGAAATAGAATGTGGTGAGAGTGGGAAACTCCTGGATCAGAAATAGAACGTGGTGAGAGTGGGATACTCCTGGATCAGAAACACAGATTAAGAGCTGGTTTCATTAGTGAACACCATAGCAAACTGTAGCTAATCTTTTTGCAGAAACCGTGTATTGCAACAAAAACAAGAGTTTATTGGTTCAGGTAGTCCCGACCTGTTTGTTTTGGTTTTGTTTGTAGAGAATAGGACCCTTCTCCATAAGGAATTTCACTAACAAAAGAGATAGTTTTAGTTATACACGGCACACTCAATCTTTCTTAGTCACACACATAACAGTTGTCTCCTACAAAGTAGGTACAGTACCAGTCAAACGTTTACTCATTCAAGGGTTTTTCTTTATTTGTACTATTTTCTACATTGTAGAATAATAGAAGACACACTATTAAATAACACATATGGAATCATGTAGTAACCCAACAAGTGTTAAAAAATATATTTTATATTTGAGATTCTTCGAAGTAGCAACCCTTTGCCTTGATGACAGCTTTGCATAATCTTGGCATTATCTCAACCAGCTTCATGAGGTAGTCACCTGGAATGCATTTCAATTAACAGGTGTGCCATGTTAAAAGTTAATTTGCAGAATTTCTTTCCTTAATGCGTTTGAGCCAATCAGTTGTGCTGTGAAAAGGTAGAGGTGGTATACAGAAGATAGCCCTATTTGGTAAAAGACCAAGTCCATATTATGGCAAGAACAGCTCAAATAAGCAAAGAGAAACGACAGCCCATCATTACTCTGCTGCATTGGATACGTTCATTAGAGTTACCAGCCTCAGAAATTGCAGCCCAAATAAATGCTTCACAGAGTCCAAGTAACAGACACATCTCAACATCAACTGATCAGAGGAGACAGCGTGAATCAGGCCGAATTGCTGCAACAAAAAAAACACTACTAAAGGACACCAATAAGAAGAAGAGACTTATCATTTGTTTTTCAACAGGACAATGACCCAACACACCTCCAGGCTGTGGAAGGGCTATTTGACCAAGAAGGAGAGTGATGGCGTGTTGCATCAGATTGGCCTCCACAATTACCTGACCTCAACACAATTGAGATGGTTTGGGATGAGTTGGACCACAGAGTGAAGGAAAAGCAGCCAACAAGTGCTCAGCATATGCGGGGACTCCTTCAAGACTGATGGAAAAGCATTCCAGGTGAAGCTGGTTGAGAGAATGCCAACAGTGTGCAAATCTGTCATCAAGGCAAAGGGTGGCTACTTTGAAGAATCTAAAATATTTTTTGATTTGTTTAACACTTCTTTGGTTACTACATGATTCCATAGTTTTGATGTCTTCACTATTATTCTACAATGTAGAATATAGTAAAAAATTAAGAAAAACCCTTGAATGAGTAGGTGTGTCCAAACTTTTGACTGGTACTGTAAATATTCTCTATTTTCTGGTTATAGAACTAAATACATGGATCTAGCTGTTACTATCATTTGACTTAGCTTTACAGTCATGGTTACAAAGGTTCCTTAAGGAAGGGATCCTGGCTGGAATACATGCCGATGCAGTGACGAATTAAGTGTCACACATAGGACTGCCATCAATAACAAACAGCAATGCCTTTTTAAGGCAGGGTCATATTCATTAGGCAACAAACGGATGTACAGAAAAACTCAAACTGGGAGGGACAACCTCAACTTGTTCTTATTCCATTGCAAAACAATTTGCCGCGGTGTGTCCAAATGAATACAACCCAGCTCACTTTAACACTATGCCAAGGCGCCAGGTGTCAGAGCAGTGGTCGGTAGCACCTTGTTAAGTAAACAAAGTGCACCCTTTCCCTGAGAACTCCCTTTTAGTCACTTATAACTCATTCTCTAAGAGAAGAGGTGAACAGCAGGGCGAGAGAAGAAGGGTCTGTGTAATTTACGAAGAGAGAGTGGGAAGGGCCCTGATATTTTGTGTTGCCAGTGAGAGAAAGTGCACAGCAATCACATTGTGTACCACACACCCTCTGAATTGTAGACCTCGCTGTAAACAGACAATGCAGGCAGAGAGCTGCAGCACACAGGCCTGTTCTATGACTGTCTGTACCATCTTAGAGGCAGTCAGTCAGTCAATTTAAGACTAAATGTACAAATACGGTATACAGTGCTCAGACAAGATCTGTAGCCTACACTTTTGCAACGTAACAGATAGGCCTTCATACTGGTGTTGCAAATTGGTCAATAGATGGCTCTGGCTTGTTGTCATCATAATGTATGCCAGTTTCACATTGGTTGGTTGGTTGTACCGGTATACATTTCAATTGGGGCTTGTGAGCTGCATTGCACTTAGCTTACACTGATAAGTTCCCAAAAGGTGCTTAAAGACCCATGACACCATCATCCCTCATTCCATGTGAGGGGTAAGGTAGAAGTACACTGTATCTGACCCAGTTCTGCTCCACTTTACCTCGGTTAGGCCTTTGATCTTCAGGTAACCACACAGATAAGAGTCCTCCATGGTCACATGCTGCAGGAGACAAATCACACAATGAGTGGTATTCAAGAACACTGGTCACAATGTCAGTGTGTGCACATGTACATTTTAGATTTACATTTACTTCACAATAACAACCTATCATGTGACTTCACTGAATGACAACCAGGCTATTCACTATGGTTGCAAAATTCAGGGAACTTTCAATAAATTCCCTGGTTTTACAGAAATCCTGGTTGGCGGATACCAGATTTCCTGCTTATTCCATCCTGATTCCATTAATCTTCCAACCTGGATTTCGGGAAAACCAGGGAATTTATTTAAAGTTTCCCGAATTTTTAGGTTTTGTCAAATGAATGAGCAGGCCTATTCAACAGTCAGCGGTCAGTCAATCTGGGCGAGCACCAATTAAAATGATGAAGGCTAACTACCTATGTCATTTAGTGGCTAGGCCATTTGTTTACATGAATCATGCTTGTGAATGCAAGTATTAATCTATCCAAATGTTTGCATAAACAGATTTAAATATCACTGCCAGAGTAAGCTGGCTGTTATCTCTCGAGAACCGTAAGGGGCTTACTAACATTTACCGTCTATTTGAATGGGATAGCTAGCTGCTAGCTACATATTGCTTGCTGTCAAGCTTGCTAAACTAGTTGGTTTGATAACTAACTAGTTCAGCTGGCTAGCTTGCTAAATCGGTTGCCTGTCAGTGGTGGCTTACAGTCAGTATCCGCAGTGACAAGACAACCTTACATGGTCAGCTAGCATTGTAGCAATGCCATCCATCATACCAAGCTTATTAAAAGCAAGATAATTTACCTGCAAAACGACCTCAACGTCATACGAGTTTCCTTTGCTCTTCTGATGCCCTCGAAACTGTGAACCGCTGTACAGCAGCGAAGTAGCTACCCCGGGCTGGTGCGTGTTGATTGGCGGGGGAGGGATAAGAGAGGCCGAGGATGTACGGGCCGCAGCCGTGCTGCTGCAGCGCTCGGCTCGAACCGGCATGATGAGCGCTAAAGCGTGCGTGTCCCCGACTGCAACAGTCATGAACCACAAACGGAGGAAGCTCGTAATAGGGAGAGGGGCTACTGACCAGTAGTATCTCTAAGCTTGCCAGTTGACTATAGTCCACCCGGCTCTAAGATAGCTCACTGGACGTGTACTGGGTTTAGGAGAACTTCAACGTTGCATTAGACAACTCAGAATCACTCTACTTGATTGGCTGGACAAGTGCACTCCTCCTTTGAACGGAAACGTAATTGGATAGTCTTCGGAAATGCATTCTGGGACATGTGGTTGCACATTTGTACATTAGTTTCCACTGGAGAAATCCATATGAATGATCAGCGTTCTTGCAGTTTTGTACTAAGGTTGAAAACGTATATATTTGGGCCCTACTTAGTTCTGAAATATATTTTAAAATACAATGATTATAATCTAAACATAAAACATATTTAGTTGAATGGCTATGGTTGGGTGTTAATGTTTATGCATGCATAGAGTATTACTCTCTCTCTCTCTCTCTCTCTCTCTCACACACACACACACACACACAATATGAACCAGTTAGGAATACACAACAAACATTTCAGCCTGTTTCTGGAATTGAACAAAAGGTAAATAACACTGAGGATTCATTAAAATAATGGACTTTATTTAAACACAATTCCATTTTCTTATAACACAGGTTCGTGGAAACAAGTAAGTATGAAAAAAAAAGGGCATTTGCTGTATGCCTGAGGCTTGTTGGGACGGTTTCTTCCACTATATTTAATTTACTCTCCTCTTAATCAATGGTGCTCATGTTGCATCTCATCCAGCTGATCCCTCACGTAGTCAATGTAGTTGTGAATCTCTGAGATGCGCTTGCGATTACTTTTCACCTCTTCATCTTGTACCTGCATGGACAGGCGAATAAAATACAAAACAACAATTTAAAACACCCCAAGGTTAGAACATTCTTCATGGTGGAAAACTGGAAACTGTCATACTGAGTGTTTGTGGCAATGCCTTGCTTTCCTCATTGAAATACAATGTACTGTATGTCATCGTATTACAATGCATCCCCCATAGAAATACTATGTATGACATCCTATTTTCATGCGTTCCCCTGCATTCTCCTGCCTACCGATTTCACCAAAGCGCTCATCCAGCTGTTGCTGCATGTCACCAGCTCGTCCTCACGGTTGTCAACCTTCAGCAGGTGGGTGTCGTGGGAGGCACATTGATCACTGTGTCCTTTTCTACAAACAGCTGCATGGGGGGACAGACATACACTGTGTAACACAGAGGAATGATGCAGGGTGAAATTACCCCCAGACACTGATCTTGGGTCAGTTTATCATTCTCAACATAATGGTTAAGGTTAGGATTGAGGGAGGGAAAGCTGATCCAAAATCTGTACTCCAAAAAATCTGATCCAAAATCTAAACTTCACCCTGGCGATCAAGATACTGCTGAGTGCCACTGGGGAAAGTGCTGCTGGGAGATCAAACTACAGATCTTAATTTGACCCTGCTTCTCACAGCAGTAAAATAATCGTGCAGCAACAGGACATTTTAATTATTATGTGGATTTTAATTAATAGACATTTTTTGGAAGGCTTGAACTATTTCTCGTTAGGGCAATTAAACATTAGAAGCCTTTTAAAACCTTGCGCAGGGAAATTCTCTGTGACAACAGATTGATTAAATTAAGATAGCAGATCTGTAGTTTCAAAAGCAGTGACAGTGAAAATGTTGTCAGAGAGGTGAGGGGGGAGGCAGTAAGAACAGAATACAGTTTGCAGTGTGTTTGACTGCAATATAGATAGATAGATAGATAGATAGATAGATAGATAGATAGATACTTTATTAATTTTCTTTGTCAAGCAGCTACAACAACGAAACACAGGGCAGGTGCAAAATGCCACAACGAAAGTACACAAAAGACAGATACACGGTACATGATACATAGAGCGTCAGTATGAAAAAGTATAGAAATACAAGATATCTGGAGTGCAAAAAAAGCTATAAAAAGACATTGCATAGTATGGGTGGTTGGCTGAATATGTACACTATACATTGGTGGATGTTGGATGGTTAACTATACTATACAGGTCGATGGCAGAGAAATACTTCAGTAGCTAAAAATGCATATGATATGAGCGAGGGTAATAATAGTTTACTTAATAGACAGACTGGCTAAATGAACAGGTAAGTGAATATTTTGCATGGTTAAATTAGCTGTACAGGTAAATATACAGTTATATTTACAGATAAGTGAATACTTGCATGGTTACATAAACTGAGATACTTAAATAGCTAAATGTGTGTATGATATAATTTGGGGTAATAATAGTAATTCCCTTAAAATACAGTCCTTAGTGCGCAGGGTTTAATTACAGACAACTGCACGTATTGCACATTCGATATACTAAAAACAATGAGAAAAGGTGCAACTGACAGGATACTAATATGCATTCCTGAGTGAATGACTACGCAAGTTAGGTCCAAGAATTACTCGCAATATTGCATGTGATATGATATAACAACTGTACATGAGTATGTATATACAGACCTGCATGAATAAATAGGTCCTGAGTGAATGAGTGATCACGGACCAGAGTTACTCACGGATGGATGCATAATTGTTAAACTAGGTCCTAGCACCCCAGCAGTTCCAGATCTATGTTGCCGACGGCACGGCACCCCGGTGAGGCATTATATAGTCTAATAGCCGCCGGCAGGAAGGACCTCCTGTAGCGGTCTCTGGCACACCGTGGTGGGATCAGTATGTGACTGAAGGTGCTCCTCTGCGTCACAACCATGGCATGCAGAGGGTGGGTGACGTTGCCCATGATGTCCAGCAGTTTGGCCAGGATCCGTCTCTCCGCCACCTCCTCTAGAGTGTCAAGGCTCGTCCCCAGGACAGAGCTAGCCTTCCTTATCAGCTTATTTACCCGAGAAGCATCACCGGCTTTAATGTTGGCTCCCCAGCACACCACTGCAAAAAAGATGGCACTGGCCACCACAGACTGGTAGAAGGTATGCAGTAGTTTACTGCAAACGTTGAAGGACCTGAGCCTCAGAAAGTAGTCGGCTCTGGCCCTTTTTGTACAGGGCCCCGGTTTTACCAGCCCATTCCAGCCTGTTGTCCATATGGACTCCCAGGAACTTGTATGACCCAACCATTTCCACATCCATCCCCTGTATAGGGACTGCAGTCAGTTGTGCCTTGGTTCTCCTGAAGTCCACCACCATCTCCTTTGTTTTGCTGAAGTTGAGCTGAAGGTGGTTCTGCTCACACCACAACACAAAGTCACTGATTGTGCTCCTGTACTCCTCCTCATGCCCACCCCTGATGCACCCCACAATTGCGGAGTCATCCGAGAACTTCTGTAGGTGGCATGTTTCAGAGTTATATCTGAAGTCCGAGGTGTAGAGGGTGAACAGGAAGGGGGACAGGACCATTCCCTCGGGGGCCCCTGTGTTGCTCACTGCCCGTTCTGACACACAGCTCTGTAGTCGCAAAGCTCTGTGGTCGCACAAATTGTGGCCTTCCGTTCAGGTAATCCGTAGTCATTTAAGGACAGTGGGGTGTGCCTTCTTGGGCACTGGGACGAGGCAGGATGTTTTCTACAGCACAGGGACCCTTTCTAGGCTCAGGCTAAGGTTGAAGTGACGCTGGAGTATTCCACACAGTTGGTCAGCACAGACCCTGCTCCCCCTTGGGCTGATGCCATCAGGGCCCGCCGCTTTCCACTGATGTAGTCTCTCCAGCTCTCTCTTCACTTGGTTGGTGGTGAAAGCCAGCCCCGGTGGGGAGAAGGGGGGGAGCAGGGGTCACTGATTGTCTCAGCAGAGGTGTTGTGAGCAAAGTGGGGGTGGGACAGCCGTGAGGGTGTGTGGTGTGGGGAGCTGGAAGGGAGGTGGACAGGGCCAGTATCAAACCTGTTAAAAAATTGGTTCAGCTCATTGGCTCTGTCCTGGGTACCCTCCGTCTGCCCACTGTTTGACTTTTTGAAGCCAGTGATATTTGTCATACCCTTCCACACCTCTCTCACCTGGCTCTGCCTCAGCTTGACCTCCATCTTCTCCTTATACCCTCTCTTCCCCTCAGCAATCCACAACTTCAGCTCCCTCTGGACGCATTTCAATTTGTCCTTGTCCCTCTCCTTGAAGGCCCTCTTCTTCTCATTCAGCAGGGCCTTCAGGTCGCTGGTGACCCAGGGTTTATTGTTTGGAAAACAGCGTACCTTTCTGGTGGGTACAGTGTTGTCTATACAAAAATGTATATAGTCTGTTATGCAGTCAGTAAGTCCATCAATGTCCTCCCCATGAGCCTCACAGAGCACATCCCAGTCTGTTGTTTCAAAGCAGTCCTGTAGGGCCTCATTCGCCTCCGGGGACCATCTCCTAATGGTCCTGGTGGTCGCAGGCTGCTGTTGGACCAAAGGCCTGTAGAGTGGAGTGAGGTGGACAAGGTTGTGATCCGATCTACCGAGGGGAGGGAGTGCAGTGGAGTTGTATGCGTCCTTCACATTAGCATATAACAAGTCCAGAGTTGTATTATTCCTGGTTGGGCACTTCACTAACTGTTTGAACGTGGGCAGCGTTGAAGAGAGAGATGCATGGTTAAAATCCCCCGAAATGGCAAAGAAAGGACTGGGATGCGCTGTCTGTAACCTCGCGATAACAGAGTGGATGACGTCACATGCTGTGTTTGCGTCCGCGGAGGGCGGGATGTAAACAATAACAGCAATGGCCGCCGTGAATTCCCTTGGCAAATAGTAGGGTCTCAGGCTAACAGCTAATAGTTCAATGTCCAGGCTACAAAACTCTTCCTTAAGAGTAATATGGTTCAGATAACACCATCTGTTGTTTACTAATAAAGCCAGCCCACTACCCTTGCTCTTACCGGAAGAGACGCTATCCTAGTCCGCTCTGATGGTCTGGAAACCGTCGATAGTGACGTTCTCTTTGGGGATTTTATCGTTCAGCCAAGTCCCAGTAAAAAACATTAGGCTCGTTTCCCGATAATCCCTTTGTCCACGGACAAGAGCCTCAAGCTCGTCCATTTTATTATGTAGTGACCTCACGTTGCCCATAACGTACACATTCAATATTAAAACAATATTACATAGAATTATGTTTCTACAACTTGATTGGAGTCCACCTGTGGCAAATTCAATTGATTGGACATGTCTATATAAGGTCCCACAGTTGACAGTGCATGTCAGAGCAAAAACCAAGCCATGAGGTCGAAGGAATTGTCCATAGAGCTCAGAGACAGGATTTTGTTGAGGCACAGATCTGGGAATGTCTGCAGCATTGAAGGTCCCTAAGAACACAGTGTCCTCCATCATTCTTAAATGGAAGAAGTTTGGAACCACCAAGACTCTTCCTAGAGCTGGCCGCCCGGCCAAACTTAGCAATCGGGGGAGAAGGGCCTTGGTCAGGGAGGTGACCAAGAACCCGATGGTCACACTGAAAGAGCTCCAGAGTTCCTCTGTAGAGATGGGAGAACCTTCCAGAAGGACAACCATTTCTGCAGCACTCCACCAATCAGGCCTTTATGGTAGACTGGCCAGACGGAAGCCACTCCTCAGTAAAAGCACATGACAGCCAGCATGGAGTTTGCCAAAAGGCACCTAAAGGACTCTCATACCATGTGAAACAAGATTATCTGGTCTGATGAAACCAACTCTTTGGCCTGAATGCCAAGCGTCACTTCTGGAGGAAACCTGGCACCATCTCTACGGTGAAGTATGGTGCTGGCAGCATCATGCTGTGGGGATGTTTTTCAGTGGCAGGGACTGGGAGACTAGTCAGAATCGAGGGAAAGATGAGCGGAGCAAAGAACAGAGAGATCCTTGATGAAAACCTGCTCCAGAGTGCTCAGGACCTCATACTGGGGAGAAGGTTCACCTTCCAACCGCACAACGACCCTGAGCACACAGCCAAGACAAAGCAGGAGTGGCTTAGGGACAAGTCTCTGAATGTCCTTGAGTGGCCTAGCCAGAGCCCGGACTTGAACCCGATCGAACATCTCTGGAGAGACCTGAAAATAGCTGTGCCACGACGCTCCCCATCCAACCTGACAGAGCTTGAGAGGATCTGCAGAAAAGAATGGGATAAACTCCCCAAATACAGGTGTGCCAAACTTGTAGCGTCATACCAAAGAAGACTGAGTAAAGTACAAAGTACTGAGTAAAGGGTCTGAATACTTATGTAAATGTTTATACAATTTCTCTCTCTCTCTCTCTCTCACTATTGCAGCAGTCACGTTTGGCTCTGTATGGGTCCTTCCAGACAAGTCAGTTAAAATAAGGCGGCGCACAATCATCCGGATAAGGGGAGCATTTGGCTGGCCTGAATTTCCTTGTCCAATCGTGCTCTAGCGACTCCTTGTGGCGGGCAAGGGGCCTGCAAGCTGACTTCAGTCGCCAGTGTTTCCTCAGACACATTGGTGCGTCTGGCTTCCGGGTTAAGCGAGCAGTGTGTCAAGAAGCAGTGCTGCTTGGCAGGGTCGTGTTTTGGAGGACGCATGGCTCTCGACCTTCGCCTCTCCTGAGTTTGTAGGGGAGTTGCAGTGACGGCTAATTACCAATTGGATATCACGAAATTGTGGAGAAAAAGGGGTAAAAGTAAAACATTTACCCGTGAAAGTCATATTAGATCCGACCCAGACCAGTGACATTATTTAGAATTCTGGATCTGGCTCTGCTCAGGTCCCAGATAGGGTATCTGGTATGGATACAGGTGTATCTGTAAAAACCTCTACTCCTAACCTCTTAGACTCAGTTCAGATTTCAGGGCGGCCAAGAATTTAGATCTTAACAACACACACACACACACACACACACACACACACACACACACACACACACACACACACACACACACACACACACACACACACACACACACACACACACACACACACACACAGTGTAGCTCCTGGATCATGAGGCTGTAACAGACCTGGTTGATCTCCTGGCAGCAGTGGTTCAGATGGGCCTCCAGGAGACGTGTGTCTGTGGCCTGCTGCATCTCAGACATCACCTGTGTGTGTGTGGCCACGTGGAGCTAAACAACATTTATGTATGATTTGCTTGACTCTTTTGTGATTTGTAAGATTTATGTACAGTGGATTTGGTACGATAAAAATAGCACCGTTTTTGTTAAACTGTTGCTATCATGTTTTTATTTATTATAGCAGTTTGTTATACCATTATCCAGAGCCATATATTTAGTGAGTTGGGCCAACGTTTTGAATTTTGAATAATGTTCTTATTCTAGACATTCAGTTACATAGCATTATTTAAATATTCCCCATGTAATATTAATGGGGCACTAACATAGCTGCCATAGAATTTTAAAGTGTCATGTAAATACATCAGAATGCTAATTCTAGAAATTATATTCCCCATGTAATGTTAATGCAGCGCTACCATGGCTGCCATAGAATGTTGTAGTGTCATGCAAATGCATCATAATGCAGAAACCTGAATGGCCCAACTTTCTACATAACATGGCTCTGACATTAAATTAATTGTGTAATATTTGTTCCAAAATAATCATATTAAATGTATTTTGACACTTATATCCCTCCATAGAGATGGGGCAGATAGGAGTCAGTTGAATTACATGGGCCATATTCATATTTAGCCTCTGTTGAAGACCATAGTCCAGCCCAAGAACTACATGTACTTTTGTTTTTTAGCATCTTTGAGATTATCTGTATAATGAAAAGCGCTAAATACATTTAATATATTATTATTATTATTATAAAGCATCTCAGAGTATGAGCGCTAATTTTAGATTGTTTTAAACGTTTAGAAATTGAAAAAGGTTACATGGGCAGGGAAGAGCTAATTCATTGGTGGAAAATCAAACAGTTTCAAATTAGCTTTGCCAATTGGTCTACTCATTAAGATTTGTAGATCTGTCAGTCTGCACTGAAATGATGCTCTCAAACGTGACCATTTCACAGTCAGTGCAAGTGAAAGCCGGTTTTGACTAGATGGGATGCCGCTAATATCAGAAGTTACTTTTCGATGCATGTTAGGAGAAATTACGCAGCAGGTTAGGATAATTAATGTAGCAGGTTAGGAGAATTAGGTTAAGGTTAGGAAATTGTCCACAACGCTATTCGGTTTTAAACGTTTTGATGTCACTTTGACATTAGCGGCATCCCTTCTTGACATGACCGTAAAAGCTACAGTCCCATGACTCACCTGTCTCCAGGCTTTCTCGAAGTCTGCTGCTCTCTGCTGGTTGTCGCCCACGGCTTCTCTGGAACAGTCAAAGAAGGACTTGACCTCGTCTTCCCTCCGGCCGTGCTGTGCTAAGCCAATCTCAAACACCTGCACACACAGCGCCACCAGGTAGCTCTTGTATGTAGGAACAGAGTCAAGGAAGGAGCCTTCAATGCAATAGTAGAATAATCAACTTTTTTCCAGTTTTTTTCTCTCCATTAAATGACTATATTACAAAAATATATATAATTATACTATTATTTCACCTGCCTCTGCTTTTAGCCATCCAACAAATCAAGGGCCAGTTGTCAAAGGGAGAAGGCATGCTCCAAATAGACTGACACAGAGAACAGAGTATGGAGAAGGATATGTTACTAGTAGTACAGACACTCCAGGGAGGTAGGCCAGCTTGGCTGCCTCTGCATCATCTGCATACATGATGTCAAACAGATATGGGCCATTCAAGAGCTCCACAAAGGCATCCTGTAGGTAGGTAAGCACACTTAAACAAACACACACACACACACACACACACACACACACACACACACACACACACACACACACACACACACACACACACACACACACACACACACACACACACACCAGTAGATGGCAGAGTTGTCCAATGATTTCAAGCTCAATGCACACATGGATGTAGAATGTATGCTTTGCTATTTATTTATTTTATTTTATTTTACCTTTATTTTACTAGGCAAGTCAGTTAAGAACATATTCTTATTTTCAATGACGGCCTAGGAACAGTGGGTTAACTGCCTTGTTCAGGGGCAGAACGACAGATTTTTACCTTGTCAGCTCAGGGATTTGATCCAGCAACCTTTCGGTTATGGGCCCAACACTCTAACCACTGGGCTACCTGCCGCTATGAATGTATGTTTTTTTTCCACAACGAAAGTACACAAAAGACAGATACACGGTACATGATACATAGAGCGGCAGTATGAAAAAGTATAGAAATACAGGATATCTGGAGTGCAAAAAAAAGCTATAAAAGGACATTGCATAGTATGAGTGGTTGGCTGAATATGTACACTATACATTGGTGGATGTTGGATGGTTAACTATACTATACAGGTTGATAGCAGAGAAATACTTCAGTAGCTAATGCGTATGATATGAGCGAGGGTAATAATAGTTTACTTAATAGACAGACTGGGTAAATGAACAGGTAAGTGAAAATTTTGCATGGTTAAATTAGCTGTACAGTTAGGTATACAGTTATATTTACAGATGAGTGAATACTTGCATGTTTACACAAACTGTACAGGTAAATGACAGGAAGAGATACTTTGATAGCTAAATGTGTGTATGATATCATTGGGGTAATAATAGTAATTCCCTTAAAATACAGTCCTTAGTGCGCAGGGTTTAATTACAGACAACTGCACTTATTGCACATTTGATATACTAAAAGCAATGAGAAAAGGTGCAACTGGCAGGATACTAATATGCATTCCTGAGTGAATGCCTAGGTCCAATAATTACTTACAATATTGCATGTGATATAATATAACAACTGTACATGGGTATGTATATACAGACCTGTATGAATAAGTAGGTCCTGAGTGGATGAGTGCTGACGGAACAGAGTTACTCACGGATGGATGCATAATTGTTAAACTAGGTCCTAGCACCCCAACAGTTCCAGATCTATGTTGCCGACGGCACGGCACCCCGGTGAGGCATTATATAGTCTCATAGCCGCCGGCAGGAAGGACCTCCTGTAGCGCTCTCTGGCACACCGTGGTGGGATCAGTCTGTGACTGAAAGAGCTCCTCTGCGTCATAACCATAGCGTGCAGAGGGTGGGTGACGTTGTCCAGAGTTATATCTGAAGTCTGAGGTGTAGAGGGTGAACAGGAAGGGGGACAGGACCGTACCCTGGGGGGCCCCTGTGTTGCTAACTGCCCGTTCTGACACACAGCTCTGTAGTCGCACAAATTGTGGCCTACCGGTCAGGTAGTCCGTGACCCAGGAGACTAAGGGTGCTTCCACTTCCATCCTCCTCATCTTCTCACCCAGTAGCAGGGGCTGAATGGTATTGAAGGCACTGGAGAAGTCAAAAAACATGACCCTCACAGTGCAACCTGCGTTGTCCAGGTGAGAGTAGGCCCTCTGCAGAAGGTAGATGATTGCATCATCCACCCCGATGTTGCGCTGGTATGCAAACTGCAGGGGGTCCATTGATGAACACACCAGGGGTCTGAGGTGAGCGAGGACTAACCTTTCCAGGGTCTTCATGATGTGGGATGTTAGCGCTACAGGTCTGAAGTCATTCAGGACAGTGGGGTGTGCCTTCTTGGGCACTGGGACGAGGCAGGATGTTTTCCACAGCACAGGGACCCTTTCTAGGCTCAGGCTAAGGTTGAAAAGACGCTGGAGTATTCCACACAGTTGGTCAGCACAGACCCTCAGCACCCTTGGGCTGATGCCATCAGGGCCCGCCGCTTTCCACTGGTGTAGTCTCTCCAGCTCTCTCTTCACTTGGTTGGTGGTGAAAGCCAGCCCAGGTAGGGAGGTGGGGGGAAGGGGGGTGTTGAGGATCAGTCCAGGGGGGGCAGGGGCGAAGGTGGGGTCACTGATTGTCTCAGCAGAGGTGCTGTGAGCAAAGTGGGGGTGGGATAGCTGTGAGGGTGTGTGGTGTGGGGAGCTGGAAGGGAGGTGGACAGGGCCAGTATCAAACCTGTTAAAAAATTGGTTCAGCTCATTGGCTCTGTCCTGGGTACCCTCCGTCTGCCCACTGTTTGACTTTTTGAAGCCAGTGATATTTGTCATACCCTTCCACACCTCTCTCACCTGGCTCTGCCTCAGCTTGACCTCCATCTTCTCCTTATACCCTCTCTTCCCCTCAGCAATCCACAACTTCAGCTCCCTCTGGACGCATTTCAATTTGTCCTTGTCCCTCTCCTTGAAGGCCCTCTTCTTCTCATTCAGCAGGGCCTTCAGGTCGCTGGTGACCCAGGGTTTATTGTTTGGGAAACAGCGTACCTTCCTGGTGGGTACAGTGTTGTCTACACAAAAATTTATATAGTCTGTTATGCAGTCAGTGAGTCCATCGATGTCCTCCCCATGAGCCTCACAGAATACATCCCAGTCTGTTGTTTCAAAGCAGTCCTGTAGGGCCTCATTCGCCTCCGGGGACCATCTCCTAATGGTCCTGGTGGTCGCAGGCTGCTGTTGGACCAAAGGCCTGTAGAGTGGAGTGAGGTGGACAAGGTTGTGATCCGATCTACCGAGGGGAGGGAGTGCAGTGGAGTTGTATGCGTCCTTCACATTAGCATATAACAAGTCCAGAGTTTTATTATTCCTGGTTGGGCACTTCACGAACTGTTTGAACGTGGGCAGCGTTGAAGAGAGAGATGCATGGTTAAAATCCCCCGAATTTGCAAAGAAAGCACTGGGATGCGCTGTCTGTAACCTCGCGATAACAGAGTGGAGGACGTCACACGCTGCGTTTGCGTCAGCAGAGGGCGGGATGTAAACAATAACAGCAATGGCCGCCGTGAATTCCCTAGGTAGATAGTAGGGTCTCAGGCTAACGGCTAGCAGTTCAATGTCCGGGCTACAAAACTTTTCCTTAAGAGTAATATGTTTGGGATGACACCATCTGTTGTTAACTAATAAAGCCAGCCCACCACCCTTACTCTTACCGGAAGAGACGCGATCCCTGTCCGCTGTGATGGTCTGGAAACCGTCGATAGTGACGTTCTGTATGGGGATGTTATCGTTCAGCCAAGTCTCAGTAAAACACATTAGGCTAGCTTCCCGATAAATCCTTTGTCCACGAACAAGTCCCGCCAACTCATCCATCTTGTTATGTAGACACCTCACATTGCCCATAATAATAGATGGTATAGCCGGCTTGTACTTGAACCTCCTCCGCTTTGCCTTACATTTCAATCCCGCCCTGCGTCCACGGCGTTGTCTTTTCAATTCGTCCGGAATATCAAACTTTTCCCTGGGGAGCAGCAGCGCTGCGTGGGCTAAATCCAGGAGCTGGGCTCGGTTGTAAACAATAACAGTTGACGACTCCTGTCGACGTTCAGCTGCGATAAAATCCATAAAATCCATAATCCTGAACTGTTATAGTTCGACTGTAGCAAAATAAAAAATAAAACTAAAGAAAATAGACGAAAGAAAACGAACTAAAACAACAATTAATGCACGGACAACGGGAGCTGCTTAAAAGGCGACCACTCAGGGCGGCGCCAAACTCTGCACAGTGCAGCGCTTGAAGAAACACTTATGAAATAGACCTTTGGAAGTGTTTTCTTTAAATCTGTGGTTACAATATGGATGGGATGTGTAAAGAAGATATGGCAGTTCAGCAGTTTTGCGACTGCTTTTAGTGTGGCCCTTATTCAGCTGGCTGATTCCCAGGGGAAACGTTTGTAATCCATAACTAACCATTTTGTAATGCTCTCGTTTACATCAATGCTTTAACTCATCAGTACACAAATGTCCCTGAGCCTAGGCATAAATCTCTTATTTTGTAAGACTTCTGTGCTTGTCACTCTAGCACCAGGGATGTGTTTCTAATAGGTACAGATCTAGGATCAGCTTCCCCTCCCCCAATCCTAACCTTAACCATTAGTGTGGGAATTGCAAGACTGACCCAAGATCAGTGTCTAGGGGCAATTTCACCCTATTCCGTCACTCACTGTTTGTTCATCCAATAGCCTGAAGTCCAAGTAAACCAACTCCGGAAGATAGGCAGCAACAAATATCTTGTTGTGGTCCTCTTTGCAGATGGGGTTTCCAGCTAGGTTGAGGTTCTTTAACTTTCTGAGGTAGATCACCTGTGAATCAGAAGATCTGGTTGATTGCAATTCCTACAGTGTCCAGCAAACATACAATACCAGCCTATGCCATGAAAAGACTCAAGTCTTCCAGCTTCACCAGAGAATCCAACCCCTAGATCCCCACAATGTTATTGAAGGACAGATCTTGAGGAGAAGAGGAGAAAGAGAATATTGATCATTAGGCCATAGTAGCCTTGTATCAGTGAAGGGCTTGTCTTTTAGATAGAAACAATATAGTTTATCTTGATCTAGCTATATACATTTTAACACATACATTACAGTCGTATGCAAAAGTTTGGGCACCCCTCTGAGGCTGCATAATAATTTACTCTGTCGTCACAGAAAATGATCACAGTGGCATGCCATTCATTTTCTAATAAAAGCTGAGTACTGGGGTATTGTCCAGATAAAGATTTTTAGTGTAGCAATATTAAGTTATATCAAATTTAATCAGATGTGAAAAATAGGCTATGCTAAAATTTGGGCACCCTTGTCATTCTGTTAATTTGAATACCTGTAACTACTTAGCACTGATTAATTGGAACACACAATTGGTTTGGTGAGCTCATTAAGCCTTGAACTTCATAGACAAGTGCATCCACTCATGAGAAAAGGTATTTAAGGTGGCCAATTGCAAGTTGTTGTTCTTTTTGACTCTCCTCTGAAGAGTGGCAACATGGGGGCCTCAAAACAACTCTCAAATGACCTGAAAACAAAGATTGTTCAACATTATGGTTTAGGGGAAGGCTACAAAAAGCTATCGCAGAGATGTAAGCTGTCAGTGTCCACTGTGAGGAACATAGTGAGAAAATGGAAGACCACAGGCACAGTTCTTGTTAAGGCCAGAAGTGGCAGGCCAAGTAAAATATGTGAGGGCGGCGCACAACTGGGGGAGGTTTTGGCCGGGGTAGGCCGTCATTGTAAATAAGAATTTGTTCTTAACTGACTTGCCTGGTTAAAAAAATATGTGCTCTGAATATTTAAATGAATATTATTAGAATCAAGGGGATCATAAATGTTTATCTCTTCTAGTCAGAATCAGATTTTCTGAATGATGCCATGTAATCCACAGTTTATCTAGCTAGTTTATCCCATCAAGTGCAGTATGTTAAAAATTATCTGGATATTCAGAATCAATTCACTCAAACAGCAATAGTTTGATAGTACAGATTGTAGGGAGAGGTTTAAAGTCATTTCCCTAAACAATAATACTTACTTTTTTATATTAAACAACATGAACAGTAACGTTTAAATCGACCACATCCAGCAAAGGCTTGGATATTGTGCATAGATAGCTATCTTTAGTGTTGGTGGTGAACATACCCTGGATACCTGCTAATTTTGATCGACAATAAATACAGCCATACAGATTGATATCTCAGTTTTCCAATGTGGTTGCTCAGTGGGTGGGACTTGCAGATAATGCGCCTCTCTTCCAAATTTTGTCAATCTGTGCGGATTGTTTGTTGTCATAAAGATGGAGTTCTTACTGGGCAATCCGTACAGCACTCCTGTGGGCCAGTGCATAGGTAAGTTACCAGCTATGGATGCTGTTTAATCAGGTCGTATAAAGCCATAATGTAAGGTTTGAATGTTGACTTACGTGTGTTATTGTAAGGCATAGAGGAGCACCAGTAGTGAGCTAAGCTAACTAGCCAGCTAGCTGTAGCATCATCTGCCAGCTACAGTTTCGTTATAAATATCGGTTCGCGGCTAGCCCATGCAAACGTTAGCTAAGCTAACTGGAATCAGGGTGGCACATTTGCTGAAAAGTACACATTTTCTCCAAATGAATCGAAATTATTTCACTAGGGAGTTTTCTACTGAATTCTTCTTTGTTTTGAAATGCAATGATACAACAGTTGGGTAACCGTTTTTCAGTTGAAATTGTTAATCAATGTGGTATCTCATTTGCCAGTGAGTGTTATCCGACCTTGCATGACACTGACTAGTGCTTTTAAACTAATTAATGAATTTACATTCGAACAGTTGGTCTGTATTCTGTAAGCCCGAACACACTGTGGTACAGTCATTCAATTGATTATGGATGTGGATAAACTGGAAGATACGTCATTTGACCTTTGACTATACTGGAAAATGCAGACAAATCACAATGGGCTTTCTCACATACTGATGACACATTAGCAAAACACCCTTCAAAGATTAGTCATTGTCAGTAACGCTGTAGCTTCACAGTTCACGTAGGGCCTCACTTCTATTATGAGAAGATCTACTTGTTGTAAAAACCACAGGCCAGGTGACTATGTTTGCCATATTTTCTGTGATTACACAAACACAGCTGAACTTTATTATTCCAATAAACACTAAACAGTGCCCTATTTATTTTTTATCTCCAGGGGCTCAGATGTTAGGGTAGTAGTTTGGTCAGTTGCGATTGTAATGAATAGTGATGAGATAGCTAGTTGACATCACCCTGTGGCTTCCCTCAAAGTTTCCCCTTCCCCTCTGTGCCCTCCCTCCTGCATCTCATAAAGAAGCAGCTTTTTCCAGGCAGTTTCCTGCTCTGTCATTGGGACGAGGAGCTTCAACAGTGCTTATTTGGACTGAAATTCTGGGAGGTTTATATGGGCATTAAAGGCCTAAGAAAATAAAGATGTTAGAAGCTATTTTGTGTTCCTGATTAGCCCAAGACCTAAGTCACATTTTGTGTAGCCTAACCTGTTACTACCTCCAGGCTTTTATTTTCCAGCCTGTCTCTATGGTTCATAGTAACTCTGGTTCAGGGCTTTATGTGCGGGTGAGCTTCAGTAAGCCACATATAATGCCCTGGACCAGAGCTAAGTTCGTACTTAGGCCTTATAGGGCATGCAAAACATATGGGTAGGGCATGCAAAACATATGGGTAGGGCATGCATAGGGCATGCAAAACATATGGGTAGGGCATGCAAAACATATGGGTAGTGAGTGCCTGATTTGATAGGCTTGGTCCACTGTGTAGTGTGCGTAGGTCTTCTACCTACTGTACTAATAACCATGACAGTTAGCTTTACGAACAGCTCTAAGGCTTTTATAAACAGTTCAGTCTGTAGAAACCTGGCCTGTGATTCACTCATAATAACTGAGTGATCCCTGCAGTTGGGATTGGTCAAGATGTTAGGCTATTTGACAACATCTATAGCACCTCCATATTATACACCCTCTGCTAGCGTTATTATAGGCTAGCTGCATTGTAGGCGACTTTTAACAAGTGTGGGCTTCTAAGTTCTGTGGCTATATACTCAGCCTTGCGTTTTATCACTGGTGATAATTTCCATAAGAATCATTGTCTCATATAGCCACAGAACTGCGTTTACTTTTCAGCAAACTTAACATGTGTAAATATTTGTAAAAACAAGATTCAACAACTGGGACATAAACTGAACAAGTTCCACAGACATGTGACTAACAGAAATGGAATGTGTCCCTGCTGCATTAAGTACTGCAGTGCATCTCCTCATGGACTGCAGCAGATTTGCCAGTTCTTGCTGTGAGCACTGATGTGTAACTCGGGCAGGGATTGTGCGTTCCTGGTGTAACTCGGGCAGGGATTGTGCGTTCCTGGTGTAACTCGCCAGTTGTTGTTGCCATCCTGTACCTGTCCCGCAGGTGTGATGTTCGGATGTACCGATCCTGTGCAGGTGTTGTTACACGTGGTCTGCCACTGCGAGGACGATCAGCTGTCCGTGCTGTCTCCCTGTAGCGCTGTCTTAGGCGTCTCACAGTACGGACATCGCAATTTATTGCCCTGGCCACATCTGCAGTCCTCATGCCTCCTTGCAGCATGCCTAAGGCACATTCACGCAGATGAGCAGGGACCCTGGGCGTCTTTCTTTTGGGGTTTTTTCAGAGTCAGTAGAAAGGCCTCTTTAGTGTCCTAAGTTTTCATAACTGTGACCTTAATTGCCTACCGTCTGTAAGCTGTTAGTGTCTTAATGACCGTTCCAGATGTGCATGTTCATAAATGGTTTATGGTTCATTGAACAACCTTGGGAAACCGTGTTTAACCCCTTTTACAATGAAGATCTGTGAAGTTAATTGGATTTTTACGATTTTTTTACGTCCCTCACATTGCTTTACCTGTTGTTCTCAGGGCAACATTGGAAATTAGACCCTGGTCTCAATGGGTTCCCCTGGTTAAATAAAGGTTAATAATAAAAATGTAGATGTAATACAATGGACTGTTGCCAACCCCAGGTGGTGCAGACTCTGTGATAAAGTGTAGTCTGGCCAGAAGGAGAGTGAAGCTTTGGCTGGGCTGAGATAAGATATGGTTGTCAAATCAAATCAAAGTTTATTTGTCACGTGTGCCAAATACAACAGGTGTAGACATTACAGTGAAATGCTTACTTACAAGCCCTAACCAACAGTGCAGTTTAAGTAGAACATAAGTATTATGTAAACAATAGGTAAATAAATAAAAAAAACAGTAAAGTGACTATATATATATATATATATATATATTATATACACACACACAGTGGGGCAAACACGTATTTAGTCAGCCACCAATTGTGCAAGTACTCCCACTTAAAAAGATGAGAGGCCTGTAATTTTCATCATAGGTACACTTCAACTATGAGACAAAATGAGAAAAGAAAATCACATTGTACGATTTTTTTTTAATGAATTTATTTGCAAATTATGGTGGAAAATAAGTATTTGGTCACCTACAAACAAGCAAGATTTCTGGCTCTCACAGACCTGTAACTTCTTCTTTAAGAGGCTCCTCTGTCCTCCACTCGTTACCTGTATTAATGGCACCTGTTTGAACTTGTTATCAGTATAAAAGACACCTGTCCACAACCTCAAACAGTCACACTCCACTATGGCCAAGACCAAATAGCTGTCAAAGGACACCAGAAACAAAATTGTAGACCTGCACCAGGCTGGGAAGACTGAATCTGCAATAGGTAAGCAGCTTGGTGTGAAGAAATCAACTGTGGGAGCAATTATTAGGAAATGGAAGACATACAAGACCACTGATAATCTCCCTCGATCTGGGGCGCCACGCAAGATCTCACCCCGTGGGGTCAAAATGATCAAAAGAACGGTGAGCAAAAATCCCAGAACCACACGGGGGGACCTAGTGAATGACCTGCAGAGAGCTGGGACCAAAGTAACAAAGGCTACCATCAGTAACATACTACGCCGCCAGGGACTCAAATCCTGCAGTGCCAGACGTGTCCACCTGCTTAAGCCAGTACATGTCCAGGCCCGTCTGAAGTTTGCTAGAGAGCATTTGGATGATCCAGAAGAGGATTGTGAGAATGTCAAATGGTCAGATGAAACCAAAATATAACCTTTTGGTAAAAACTCAACTCGTTGTGTTTGGAGGAGAAATAATGCTGAGTTGCATCCAAAGAACACCATACCTACTGTGAAGCATGGGGGTGGAAACATCATGCTTTGGGGCTGTTTTTCTGCAAAGGGACCAGGACGACTGATCCGTGTAAAGCAAAGAATGAATTGGGCCATGTATTGTAAAGAAGAAGTTACAGGTCTGTGAGAGCCAGAAATCTTGCTTGTTTGTAGGTGACCAAATACTTATTTTCCACCATAATTTGCAAATAAATTCATAAAAAAATCCTACAATGTGATTTTCTGGATTTTTCTTTTCTAATTTTGTCTCTCATAGTTGAAGTGTACCTATGATGAAAATTACAGGCCTCTCTCATCTTTTTAAGTGGGAGAACATGCACAATTAGTGGCTGACTAAATACTTTTTCCCCCCACTGTATATATCACACAAATACAGGTGGTAGCGGTCGGTAAAGAGTCCATGTGCAGGGGCACCGGTTAGTCTGGCTAATTCAGGTAAAAAGTAGGTATAGGTAAAGTGGTAGATGGTAAACAGAGAGTAGCAGCAGTGTAAAAGAGAGGGGGTGGGGGTCCACAATGCAAATAGCCATTTGATTAGCTGTTCAGAAGTCTTATGGCTTGGGGGTAAAAGCTGTTGAGAAGGCTTTTGGACCTAGACTTGGCACTCCGGTACTGCTTGCCATGCGGTAGCAGAGAGTCCATGACTGGGGTGGCTGGAGTCTTTGACAATTTTTAGGGCCTTCCTCTGACACCGCCTGGTATAGAGGTCCTGGATGGCAGGAAGCTTGGCCCCAGTGATGTACTGGGCCGTACGCACAACCCTCTGTAGTGCCTTATGGTCGGAGGCCGAGCAGTTGCCGTACCAGGCAGTGATGCAACCAGTCAGGATGCTCTCTGTTGCAGCTGTAGAACCTTTTGAGGATCTGAAGACCCATGCCTGATCTTTTCAATCTCCTGAGGGAGTATAGGCTTTGTCTTGCCATCTTGACTACTGTCTTGGTGTGTTTGGACCATTCTAGTTTGTTGGTGATGTGGACACCAAGGAACTTGAAGCTCTCAACCTGCTTCACTGCAGCCCCGTCAATGAGAATGTGGGCGTGCTCGTTGGGATGTGTGGATGGGACTGGGCTGAGATAAGATGTGGTTGTGATGATTGGATGGGACTGGGCTGAGAAGATGTGGTTGTGATGATTGGATGGGACTGGGCTGAGGCTAGGTAGGACTCTACTGGGCCTATGTACCCTTAGGCAGGGACAGTGTGCTGCATTGATAGTCACTGATTATCTAACAGCACGTCTACATCCACAGCAAAACTATTGGATTGGCGATTGCACAAACAATGGAACATGGCAGAATACTAACCAGGGCTCGGTAGATAGAATAGTAAGGCTATAAACATTTTATAAAGGCCTTAGCTACAACCATAATTATCCTATGTTATGAAGATCTTAATACTGTACAGGGCATAACATTCACTTTTTGGTCCACCAGCCACTGTGGCAGATATATTTAAGCAATAACATAGGGAGGTAGGTAGGTAGGTAGGTAGGTAGGTAGGTAGGTAGGTAGGTAGGTACTTTATTGATCCCAGAGGGGATATTTCTTTGTCAAGCAGCTACGAAAAAACACAGGGCAGGTGCAAAATGCCAGAACAAAAGACAGATACATGATACATAGTGTGACAGTGTGACAGTATGAAAAAGTATAAAAATACAAGACGTCTGGAGTGCGAAAGGCTATAAAAAGGCATTGCATAGTATGGGTGAATGGCTGAATATGTACACTATACATTGTTACAGAGTGTTAGGTGAGAAAATTATAAAAATATTGCAAGTTGATATAGATAAGGAATATTTGCATGGTTAACTATACTATACAGGTCGATGGCAGAGAAATACTTAAATAGCTAAATGTGCATATGATAATATAATAATAGTTTACTTAATATACATTCTGGTTAAATTAACAAGTAAGTGAATATTTGCTTTGTTGTTTTGTCATACCAATTACGGCTTTCAGCCAATCAGCATTCAGGGCTCGTACAACCCATTTTATAATAAAAAAATCTAACCAGCCTCCTCAGATTTTTTTCCCCCGCTAAAATTACACCAACAAAACAGGTGAGCATGCTTTGTAATGTTTCTAAAACAATAAATGCATTACTAGTAAGAAGTAATGTGGTATATTGTTTAATTGAATTTTTTTGTTGCCTGAGTCATTTAACCAAAAAATCAGAGATGAGACCAACATTTTCGCCTGCCCATTAAAGGGTGGGCGAATGTACCCGCATTTGGCAGGTGTTAAGTTTAGGCCCTGCTACTGTATCCTTACAGCTCAAGGCCTTAGCTACAACCATAACTATCCTATGTTATACTGGTCTTAGTACTGTATCCTTACAGCTCAGTGGAGGTCTTATATAGCCTAGTCTAACAAACTAGATAGAAGACAAAGTGGGTAAGCTGTCCTCTGCATTGTCTCTGAGAGAACCGCCTAGGAAGTCACCCAGGCAGATTGCACAAATAGTTTCTCATGCATTCAGTACAGTTTCTCATGGTTAGGCCTAGCCTATTTCCAAAGATGAGATATAGATGTCTGAAACTGATAATAGCCCCTAGTCAGGCATCTGTGTGATATCGAATGGGAACAGATCATGGTTCCACTCTGGAGAAAGGAAGTTTGCCTGGTTCCACATATTTGTGCTGTCTTGCCAACTGCATTGGTCATGGTCACAATCTGGGACCAGGCTAGAAGGAAGTTGGTCTGAGGTGCAGAAGAAGGGTCTTTCATTGCTGTGAGTGTAGCCTAGCCTAGAGGCCAGAGTGTAGCCTACAGGCCCACTGCCCTGCTTCCCTGGCCAGCTTGGTGCCAAGTCATCCAAGATGGCTGCTGCTGAACACCACCACACCAGCTAGGCTAAGTCACTACTACTACAACCATCATCATCATCATTGTCAGCTCAGAGAGAAGTCTGCTCAGGTCACTACCCACTGTTTCCAGCAAGCAGCAGAGTGGATCTTTACTTTCTTGAGGAGCTACTAGCTTTAAATCCTCTGCCCCAGTGTGTTATCTCTCTGGTTGAGTACTCGCTGTACCTTGCTGTCTGTACTGTGCTGTCTGTACTGTGCTGTTTGTCTCTGTCAGCAGTGCTGGTGTTGAGAGTGATACCCAACACCACAGTACAGCAGAAGGGAAAGGGATCAGGTTCACTTCTCACAGAGGAAATGGGAGAGCACTCAGAGACAGGGGGGCAACAGAACAGGCAGCAGCTCTACTGATGAGGGTTGCATTGTGAATCACTTAATTGTCCTTTCTCATTACCTTAAGTGGCCTGACAGGCAGGGGATGGATGGGATGAGAGAGCGAGAGGGTGGGTGGGTGGCTGGATGTTGTGTGTGTTAATGTTAGCTAGTGTGTGTTTGTTTGCGGTGTGGGTGGGTGGATGGTGTGTGTTAATGTTAGTGTGTGTGTGTGTGTGTACAGTTAGCCTAGATGCTGTGACTCCATCTCTGTCCCTTTTGGCTGCTGAGGAGACAGACCATCATAGAGGGAACAGAGACCATCATAGAGGGAACAGAGACCATCATATACCCCTTTTCCACCAAAGCATTTTGAGAGTCTGTTTGGAGCCGGTGCCTACTCGCGAACCAGTTCTTTGTGTTTCAACAGCCAAAGAATCGGTTCTCGTTCCAAAGTGGCACCAACTCTTTGCTGGACTAGAACTGTTCTTTTACCACGTTATGCTTACGTCGGGGGCTGGGGGCGGGGTTACTGTGACCAACAACACGACGGGAAAGGTTGTGACCGCCATTGCTAAAAACACAGCGCTAGTAGAAAGATAGTATAAAGATGGATTCGCAAAGCCAGGAGAAACATTTGCAGAAAGACGATGTAGTCCGCCATTGTAATTGTTATGCTTGAAGTTGGTGCAAGCGTTTCTGGGAAAGCTAAGACGTATGGCGACGTACACAGTGACTTAACGACGTCGTTCGCTGGGCTCTCTAGTCAGTGGAAAAACAAACAGGTTCGCAAGTTGAACCAACTTTGAACCAGCACCAGTTCCGAACCAGTTCTTTTTTGGTGGAAACAAGATAAGTGAGGGAACAGAGACCATCATAGAGGGAAAGCAGCTAGACACATCCTGGAGGAAACAGAACAGAGCAATCTGCCTGCCATCTCCATTAGTGGAAGGGTTAGTGTAGTTCGCAGGCCCATGGATTTGTCCCTAATGGGTTGGAGCACTGTCTGGTAATAAGCCCTCTATGATGAAATGCTGAAAAGAAGACAGTAAGACACAGGGATGGTTCAGTAACCATGGATACGCGTTTAGGTCATAATGAGCCAATTTCAAATGTCTATCTCAGAGCTATGCGTTAGTGGATTAAGTAATAACAAATAGCCCTAGCACTACACAGCTGATTCAAGTCTCCACAGTGTGAGCATTTCACTCACATTTGTGAGTAAAAATAGTCAAGTATGATCATATTTATTTTAAAATAAACGCTGCAGTAGCTGTTTTCAAAGTATTTTCTCCGTTTTGTTTCATAGCTGATAAATTAATCGCACAAAGTTTTAAGAACTACGAATCCTATATAGACTATTCCACCTCTCAACACTGCCTGGCTGGGGGTTTTGCTCAAGTGAGGACCTGAGTTAAAGATATATTTTTAAATGCACTGCGCACAGACATAAAAGTTGGTATAATTTACTTAACTAAAATCTACTATAATAAGACTTTGTCCTCTTGTTGGCTATTTACATATTTTTGTTCACAAGCTAGGTTGTGTTTCTAAGTTTCAACTGCTAAGGAAGAGAAGACCACGCCTCTACTAGTCAGACTCAATCACACAGGCACAAACATGGCTCTAGTCGCCCTTAACATTTTTGTTCATCTGTGATACTTTTGTAAAAAGAATGTAATTAAACAATATACCACATTAGTTACTTCTTACTAGTAATACATGTATTGTTTTAGAAACATTACTAGTAATACATGCATTGTTTTAGAAACATTGCTAGTAATTCATGTATTGTTTTAGAAACATTGCTAGTAATGCATGTATTGTTTTAGAAACACTATCAGTAATTAAAAAGCAATCCAGCCCCCTGTCAGTGCAAATTAATATCAGCTGGTTCAGTCCCAACTGATGGCCTACAAAAATGTCTCATTGCCAAGGTGTCACACAAGACACATCTCATAATGTAAAAGCAAAGAGCTGTCTCAAGACCTGGCAACCTAATTGTTGCAAAACATAATGATGGCATTGGTTATAGGCGCATTTCTAAGCTTCTTAATGTTCCAGTGAGCACTGTTGGGGCCATAATACAGAAGTGGAAAGACAATCATTTCACCATAAATTTGCCTCGACCAGGTGCTCCTCGCAAGATTTCTGACAGAGGAGTAAAAGGAATAATCAGAAGAGTTGTCCAAGAGCCAAGGACCACTTGTGGAGAGCTTCAAAAAGACCTGCAATTAGCAGGTACTGTTGTCTCAAAGAAACGCTCACCACGCAAGACTCCATTGCTGAAGAAAAAGCATGTTGAAGCTCGTTTAAAGTTTGCTGCCAACATTTGGAAAAGCCAGTGAAATACTGGGAGAATATAGTGTGGTCAGATAAGAGCAACATTGAACTGTTTGGATGTCATAATACACACCATGTTTGGAGGAGAAATGGCACTGCACATCACCCTAAAAACACCATACCAACAGTGAAGTTTGGAGGTGGGAACATCATGGTGTGGGGCTGCTTTTCAGCAAATGGTACTGGCAAACTTCACATAATTAAAGGAAGGATGAATGGGCAAATTTACCGAGACATTCTTGACAAAAATCTGCTGCCATCTACCAGGATGATGAAGATGAAACGAGGGTGGATATTTCAGCAAGACAATGATCCCAAACACACAGCCAAGGAAACTCTCAATTGGTTTCAAAGAAAGAAAATAAAGCTGCTAGAATGGCCCAGCCAATCACCTGACTTAAATCCCATTGAAAATCTATGGAAAGAACTGAAGATCAAGATTCATAGAAGAGGCCCACGGAACCTTCAAGATTTGAAGACTGTTTGTGTGAAAGAATGGGCCAAAATCACACCAGAGCAATGCATGCGACTAGTTTCTCCATACAGGAAGCGTCTTGAAGCTGTCATTACCAACAAAGGCTTTTGTACAAAGTATTAAATATCAGTAAGTGTGTTCAATACTTTTTCCTTGTGTCATTTCACATTATTACACATAACTTAATTTCTGAACTTATTTGTATGTATGGATTACTTGGGTTGTTACCAACATCTGGTGAAAATGTAATGTCAATAGCACCTTTCGAAATCTATTTACTGAGAAAAAGGGTGACGTGTTCAATACTTATTTCACCCGCTATATAGGCTTAGGTGGTACTGCAGGGCTCTGGTCTGTCTCTCCACCTCCAGAGACTGCTTCTGATGGGGGAGGGGGATAAAGTGGGAGAGGGAGAGGGATCTGAAAGATCTGTGGCGTTGGCAGTGGATGGCACAGCCTGCTGCCTGTGTGGCCACATGACTGGTTTCACTCCATGGCACTGGGACACTGTCTGGGGGTGGGGCCTGGGTTGAACTTGCACCCAATCAGTCTCTATTCTATTTGGATAAAAACTCTGGTTGCTATATCTGTCCTGTTCCATGAATAGACCAGGGAGGCCTCAAAAAGGATGACTCTGTATAGAGCTGTTACCGTGACTATATTACCACTACACCGGCGGTCATGAGGGCAGTCAAATTCCATGTGACAGTTTTAGTCACTGTAATTAGGATTTTCCAGCTCTGATGCTAACTGCCTGGTACATTTACATTTTAGTCAATAGCAGACGCTGTTATCCAGAGCAACTTACAGTTTGTTAGTGCATACATGTTCATACTTTTTTTGTACTGGTCCCCCCATAGGAATCGAACCCACAACCCTGGCGTTGCAAAGCACCATGCTCTACCATCTGAGCTACACGGGACCCAACACTGGGCACTCTATTGTTTGTTTGTTTACTTCTCAAATAGAATAGGTCAACTTTTGTACTATGGGGGATGGTAGATTGACATAGGCTACTGCTTTCACTTTATGTTAGGCCTACTCATCTTGATAAGTAAATGTGGACAGTTCTTCCAACATCTTCAATATGTGCATCAGAATTGGATAAGGACGGGCGCAGTTGCGTCCCCGATGTGTCTGTCTTCACTTGTAGCCTGTGAGAAGGACCTTATCACGTGACCGGTATTGGCTCAATTCTTATTAGCAATCTGAGAGAGCCATGTGAGTGAGAGGTGCTTCGGGGCATCCAGCCGGGAGTAGGGAATTGTAGCTATTATATTCAGCCACTGGCCGCAAAAGGCATGGATTTTTTTAGGGGGCATTACGGCCACACAAAGGGGATGCCATCAGGAACTTTGAGGCATTATCATGTGCTTGTCAAATTGTGAATGAGAGACTAATTTGGAGAAAATGTCCTTTCTATTTTATTCAGCTGTGTTCAATTGTGTTCTTCATACTATAAAATAATGCCACTGAATTCTAAGCAAATCTTGTCTGCCAAATGAACTAGTGTAGCCCACAGCCATATGGCAAAGCCAGATCAGGGCCTAACATAAGGACAACTCGGTATGCTATTCTGTTGTTCTGAAATAGACTACATTTTCTTCAAATCATTTCTTTAGACCTGTCTAAAATAAATAATGGATATATTGTGATGGTGTAGGCTATATTACATGGATTTATTAGACTTTTTAAAAATGTAGACGTTCCAAAGTTCTGGCTTGTAGGCTGTGTGTGGAAGCCAGGAGATGTGGAAGCTAAATGTGTTTATGTTAATTAACGGTCGATTACCGTGAGACCGGCAGTTATTTGCTTGAGTTTTTGTAATGAAAAAAAGGGAATAATTCTGGTCCTTTCCTTCTCCCTCTTTTCCTCCTCTCTCTCTCCCTGTCTGTTCGCTTTCCAATCCACTTGAGGAGATTACGTGGTGTGTCCCAGTGGAGATAGCTGTGATTAAGACTTAACAACACTTAATGCTCTGCTGTTCACACACTGGGCCTGAGCAGCTGAACAGTGTCTTGCTTTTTACCTTGGCTTCTCATGTTCTGACATCTTCTCAACAGGTTAGCAGAAAAGCTTTCACTGACTGAGCCATGAGCTAACCTAGTCATCATGATGAACTTTTTAAACATTTTAATTCTTGTTTACCTTTTATTTAACTAGGCAAGTAAGTTAAGAACAAATTCTTATTTACAATGACAGCCTAACGGGGAACAGTGGGTTAACTGCCTTGTTCAGGGGCAGAACGACAGGTTATTTACCTTGTCAGCTCGGGGATTCGATTACTTTCGGTTACTGGTTTACACTCTAACCACTAGGCTACCTGCCGTCCCATGCTCGATGTGTCCTTGAGCAAGGCACTTAAACCTAATTTGCTCGAGGGGCTGACCCTTTAGGTAGGCCGTCATTGTAAATAAGAATTTGTTTTCTTAACTGACTTGCCTAGTTAAATAAAATAAATTAGCTCAGTTTTCACTCTAAATACCTCTAGCTCTTGCTTGTTTTCTGCCAGCCAACACCAGGAGTGAGACTAGGTGTGCGTCCCAAATTACACCCCATTGCTTATGTAGTGCACTACTTTTGACCAGGGCTCATAGGGCTCTGATCAAAAGTAGTGAACTATATAGGGAATAGGGTTCCATGTGGGACACGCACAGTTCTTTAATCCTGTTTCATAGAGGAAGGAATTCAGCACGGTAAAGTGGTAGTAGACTTTTAGACGTCAGCTCAATTATGTCATTATAAAACTTAAATGTTACTGACTGTGTTGAAAAGCCAATAGCCCAAATCCTGCCTGTCACGTTTCCCTTTGTTACGTTTCCTCTCGCTAAGACAATGCAGGAACACCCATGGTCCTGTTTCAATAGGTTTAAAATGCATCACACATGACGTGATTGGTGAAATCAACACAGTGGAAGCCTTGCTCACACCTATCCAAGCAGGTTAGATCATCAGACTACTTCTAGGTAGGTAGGAAAAATGCATTTTTAACATAGGAAAAGGCCTAGGCCTATTCTAGAGTAACTGTTCTCAAACGAGACACGTCAAGAGCGAGAGATTGGCGTACTACAGGAAACGTGTTACTGTTATCTCATATTTACGTGCTTGGCTACACAACTCTTTCTCATGCCCACAGTAATGTTACATAAGCCATGGAGTTTAGGCTAATTTGTGCGGCTTGTTGAGGTAAGGACAGGTCACAATGCAGTCAGACTGAAATATAGCCCAAGGCTTAGTAGACAGTGGGTTGGCAGAGTACTGACTCTAGGTCAGTTATAAAACCTGTTTTCTAACATCTAGTTAATCAATCAATCAATCAATCAATCAATCAATCAGGCCTAATTTATTTTATTAAGCTCTTTTTACATATAACCCAAAGAGCAAGAAAAGCAGAAGTGAAAGCACCAAGAAAATCTCCCTAGAAGGAATACGTCTAGGAAGAAACCTAGATAGGTACCAGACCCAGGGGTGGTTCATCCTTTTCGGGCTGTACCGGTTATTCCCATGGGGTTAGGTGTTGACTTCCTGTTCCTGTTGTCTTTTCCAGAGAAGGCCACGGATGGCGGCCTGCAGGCTGAGGACTGGACCCTCAACATGGAGATCTGTGACATTCTCAACGAGACGGAGGAAGGGTGAGCTACTGACTACATCACATACACCAACACTTTCACCTGACTGACTAACTAATTGACTGACTGGCTGAAAGACTGAGTAACTGGCTGAAAGACTGAGTAACTGACTGAATGACTGACTGCCTGATTGGCTGACTGAGAGACTAGCTGATGACTGACTGAACAATTGATTGACTGACTGTCTGAAAGACGGACTGACTGTCTGAAAGACGGACTGACTGTCTGAAAGACGGACTGACTGTCTGAAAGACGGACTGACTCACTGCCTACCTTACTGACTGTCTGACTGAACAAGTCACTTGCACAAACACAAACCTCTTATCACACTCACAAATAATGTTCACAAATACAACAGACACTTGTGTTCTGCTCGGCTCTCAAACCCCCTACACGACACACATCACACATACAGTTGAGACAAGCACTCTTCCCCAAATCATTATTCTGCTTCCCCTTTCTCTCTTTTTTTTCTCTCTCTCTCTCCCTTTCTGTCTCTCACATTCCTCATGCCCACATGCACTCAAGCTTTAGTGTACACACACACACACACACACACACACACACACTCGCAGCCCCAGTCACTCTATTCTGCTTGACTGAACACTGGAGTGTCTTGTGTTCCAGTCACAGTGGTTAACAGGTCAGGTCTGACTGTCTACTGGCTAGCTGTCTGAAGTCCTGGGAGAACAGAAGACTTCAGTGCAATTCAGAGAAAAAAAATGACATGGTGACAACTGAATGGCATGTAGGCAATCCTTTTTAGGTTCAGGCAAGGACATAAGTTTGGAAGGAATGCCAGCTAGCTGCAAGACAAATTTGAGCCCCCCCCCGCGTTCCACTAATGCCAGACAGATAAACAGACTGCCTACCTGAAACTTCTGGAAGTGGAACTTTTTACATGATGTAGCACACCAGTGTTCCTGAAGTTCCTCTCTTTCTGTAGTCTGTTTGTGTCTGAGGTCTGAAGGCTTCAACTCCCTCCCATAGGAGCCACTAGTGTCAGTGAGAGAGCGTATCAGTGAGACTACTGCCTGAGCACCACTCCGTTAACTGCATACACTCCGACGTAGCTGTCAGACAGTGATATACACACTCTCATCTCTCCTCTAAAACTTCAGAGCTCCAGAGTTCATTAAGAGGTGCATAGAAGCTCATTACCTCATCTGTCGCAGAGAGAGAGAGCGATTTCTCTGTTACGATTAGCTTTGATCTTTCTATCGGGCAGACAGGCAGGCAGAAACAGGCAGACCAACAGACAGGCAGAAAGACAGGATATACAGGCTCAGATCTGCTTTTAAAATGCAGCCGATTTGATCTCCAATGTCAAATCAATTCTGGGTAAAAGTGTAAGTATATTACTGTAGTAATAGTTTGAACTGCATTGTTGGTTAAGGGCATGTACAGTTGAAGTCGGAAGTTTACATGCACCTTAGCCAAATACATTTAAACTCAGTTTTTCACAATTCCTGACATTTAATCCTAGTAACAATTCCCTGTCTTAGGTCAGTTAGCATCACCACTTTATTTTAAGAATGTGAAATGTCAGAATAATAGTAGCGAGAATGATTTATTTCAGTTTTTATTTCTTTCATCACATTCCCAGTGGGTCAGAAGTTTACATACACTCAATTAGTATTTGGTAACATTGCCTTTAAATTGTTTAACTTGGGTCAAATGTTTCAGGTAGCCTTTTGGCCTCCTTGCTCGCACACGTATTTTCAGTTCTGCCAACAAATGTTCTATAGGATTGAGGTCAGGGCTTTGTGATGACCACTCCAATACCTTGACTTTGTTGTCCTTAAGCCATTTTGCCACAACTTTGGAAGAATGCTTGGGGTCATTATCCATTTGGAAGACCCGTTTGCGACCAAGCTTTAACTTCCTGACTGATGTCTTGATGTTGCGTCAATATATCCACATAATGCAGCAAAGCACCCCCACAACATGATGCTGCCACCCCTGGGCTTCACGGTTGGGATGGTGTTCTTCGGCTTGCAAGCCTCCCCCCTTTTCATGCGAACATAACGATGGTCCTTTGATGCACTGGGCCTTTGATGAAGTCTGTGTGTTAGACTGCCAGGTAGTAAACAATGTGTGGTTGTTGGCTCACAGAGGCAAGATATTTGCTGCTAGTTGCCTTGTGACGTCCAACTCCTGAGACCTGCACACCGGTTCATACAAAATCACCACAGCTAAGATGGTTTAGGTCAATAAAAACAACGGTGTGAGTTGAGTTGATAGCATGACCAAAGTCCTGTGCTAATCCAAGAATGCCATGCATACTTTTACTTTAATTTAAGATTAGCTGCTTAACCATCTTTTATTTTTTTTATTTCACCTTTATTTAACCAAGACCAAGACAAAGCAAAGCAGTGCAACAAAAACAACACAGAGTTACACAGTAAACAAAAATAGTCAAAAACACAATAGAAAATCTATATACAGAGTGCAAAATGTAGTGCAAAATGCAGTAAGGTTAGGAGGTAGGACAATAAATAGACCATAGTGGTGAAATAAATTACAGATTATCATCATTAACACAGGAATGAAGGATGTGCAAATTATGATGTGCAAATAGATATACTGGAGTGCAAGATTTGTGAAAATAACAAAAATAAATATGGGGATGAGGTAGTAGTGTGGGCTATTTACAGAAAGGCTATATACAGGTGCAGTGATCGATAAGCAGCTTTGACAACTGATGCTTAAAGTTATTGAGGGAGATAGGAACCTCTAGCTTCAATGATAGGAACCTCTAGCTTCAATGATCTAATTACTTACAGAACACAGGATCTCTGTGTGCTTAGCTAAGGTTCTATGTGTTGTGTTACTGCAGGCCTAAAGAAGCCATCCGGGCGCTGAAGAAGAGACTGAGCGGGAACAGGAACTACCGGGAGGTGATGCTAGGATTGACGGTGAGACAGATTCTACTGGGGTTCCCAACGTGACCCACCTAAATCTTTTCAGCTGAACAAAAGAGCGCCCATGAAGAGCACACCAGCAGGGACAGAGCGAGAACACGTCCAAAGCCTGAACTTACCCTCAACAACAACCTAGTCTAGGGGAAGAGAAACGATACAAATAGATCTTTCACATTTAGAGCACACTACCCACATTTGCAAACACACCTGCATGCTTAACTAGGACCCTGCTATTATCTGTTACACTTGTTCTTCAATCCTGAGCTTCAAAAAGCCACCTACACACGTTCATGAATTAGCTCGGGTGTATGGGGTAGCACTCGTAATACTTGATCTATGTTGAGTATTGTCTGCTGTGTCTCACTGTGTCTCCTCCCTCAGGCGATTTCTCAACTGTTACGTTTTTTTTCTGTCTTCTCATTTTTATTTTGTTTATGTGGATCTTGCTTTTATAGCTGCATCTATCCGGCCCTTTGGTCTGTGTGCTAGTTAAAAGCTCCTGTATTCCGTGTCAGATAAAAGAAGTGGGAGATCTTTGTGAATATCTTAGCACACCTCTTCTTACAGGCAGTTTCGTTCTCTCTCTGCCTCGCTCTCTCTGCCTCTCTCTGCATGTATTGCAATTTTATGTCTGTGTGTTTCTCTGTGTTGTGGTCAGCTAATGGAGGCAAGTATGACAGCACTCCATTCTATCCCAGCTCTGTCTTGAGATGAATAGAGTCAATGAGGAAAATGTTGAAACATTTCTTTATTTTCTTTCTTTTCTTTCTCCAGGTGTTGGAGACGTGTGTAAAGAACTGTGGCCACCGGTTTCACGTCCTCGTGGCTAACCGGGACTTTATTGATGGTGTCCTCGTCAAAATCATCTCCCCCAAAACCAACCCCCCCACCATCGTACAGGACAAAGTCCTGGCTCTGATCCAGGTACAGCACATAATATCTATCTAAGAAACCCCTAGGCACTTTTACATCTGAGAGGAGTGAATAGGTATAAGCAACATGGTGAAAATGTCTATCTAAAAAGGCTATCAGAGAGCAAGGTGGAGCTACAACCTCCGATCTCTCACACATTAGACCAAGCTCTAAGAGGCCAGGCTGCAGCAGTTATGAAAAACCAAATTTTGGATGTTGGGTTTTCACAACAGAGTCCAAACACCTCAAACAAACCCCTCTAAATACAGAGAGGAGGAGAGCGGACACCTTCTACTTGGGCAGCTCCAGGCAGGTAACCAGAGACTGAACACACAAACACACAGGACTGAAGTCAGCAACACAACACCTGGGCCCTCACCATCTATCCTCTCAGATGTCCACCAGTGCCTAGGATGTAGAGGCTAGGGGTTGTTTCTGGACAGGGCCTCATTTTGTGTTTGTCTGTGTGTTGCCAGGCATGGGCGGATGCCTTCAGGAGTAGCCCTGATTTAGGGTTGCATATTTTGAGGAATATTCAGAGGTGGAAACTTTCCGTGGGAATTAACGGGAATATATGGGAATTAACAGAAATATATGCAAATTAACATTAATACCATTTAAATGTAGATGTTTTTTGCATTGGATATATTTACCATATCATATGGAGACCGAAACATAAACATTTTACCTTATCATAAGTAGACATAATTGCAAATGATTAAATCCTTCCAATAGAAGAAAAAAATATATATATTTAGTTACGAATTGAACATTAATTGAGTTGACTCTTCACATGGGATGATTTCACTGAACAACAAAAGAAAGGGAATATTAAATGATCCCCAATGATCCATCACATCTCCCGAAAAGGTTTTCAACATGCATATGTAAAATGATAGTCTAGAAACTAAAGCTTTGGTTTTCTTCCTCTCAGGCTTCTATGTCTTCTTCCTGGACCTCCTCAATGTCCACCTCTTGAGCATCAGACTCTGAGGCCTCATCTTCACTGTCACTTTCCAACCTTGTTGAGGATGGCTCGTTGTCAGGCTCAAAAAGCCTTGTATTGTTTAGCCTGTTGCGTCCTTTGGTGTGCGTATGTTCCAAAACAAGGACCAGTTGCGCTCTGAGGCGGCTGATGTAGGTGGGATTTGGAGAATGATGGAGGCAACAGCAGAAAGAGCCTCAGATCCACAAAGTCCCTTCCACCAGGTGGCTGATGAGATATGTTGGCACGACTGCCATATTGCATCGCCATCCCAAAGCCCTTGCTTGGAAGTGTACTTCGCCAGACTGCCAAGAACCTTGCCCTCATCCAGGCCAAGGTGGCGAGACACTGTAGTGATGACACCATAGGCCTTGTTGATCTCTGCACCAGACAGGATGCTCTTGCCAGCGTACATGGGGTCCAACATGTACGCTGCGGCGTGTATGGGCTTCAGGTAGAAGTCTGCAGTTCTGAAATGCATCAAAAAGCGTGAAGTTTCCTCTGCTTGGAGCAACAGTGAAGTGGGCAGGGCAGTACGGATTTCTTCTCTTACATCTGCAAGCAGAGTCTGAACATCAGACAGGATTGCATTGTCTCCCTCAATCCGTGCAATGGCTACTGCTATAGGTTTCAGGAGTTTCAGGCTGCTTACCACTCTCTCCCAAAATACATAATCCAGGAGTATCCTTTTGATGGGGCTGTCCATATCGGCAGACTGTGATATGGCCATTTCTTGGAGAGACTCCTTCCCCTCCAGGAGACTGTCAAACATGATGACAACACCACCCCAACGGGTGTTGCTGGGCAGCTTTAATGTGGTGCTCTTATTCTTCTCACTTTGCTTGGTTAGGTAGATTGCTGCTATAACTTGATGACCCTTCACATACCTAACCATTTCCTTGGCTCTCTTGTAGAGTGCATGCATTGTTTTCAGTGCCATGATATCCTTGAGGAGCAGATTCAATGCATGAGCAGCACAGCCAATAGGTGTGATGTAAGGGTAGGACTCCTCCACTTCATGTATGTTCGCAGCATTGTCTGTCACCAGTGTAAATACCTTCTGTGGTCCAAGGTCATTGATGACTGCCTTCAGCTCATCTGCAATGTAGAGACCGGCGTGTCTGTTGTCCCTTGTCTGTGCTCTTGTAGAATACTGGTTGAGGGGTGAAGATGATGTAGTTAATTATTCCTTGCCCACATAAATTCGACAACCCATCAGAAATGTTGCAATACAGTCTGCTTTCTCTATGATTTGCTTGACCTTCACTTGAACTCTGCATCCAGCAAATGAGTAGATAAAGCATCTGGTTGGTGGGGTGTATGCTGGGCGAAGAACAGTCAGAAATCTCTTCCAATACACATTGCCTGTGCGCATCAGTGGTGAACCAGTTGCATACACAACTCGAGCAAGACATTCATCAGCATTTCTCTAACTACGTTCCTCCATTGAGTCAAAAAAAGTTCTGATTCCAGTAGTACCATGAGCTGTTGCTATCGATAAGGTGTCTGATTCATAATTTTCACCTCGAATAGAAGTAGAGGGACTTTTGTCAGAGGTTGCTTGTTATGAGCGCTGAGGGAACTTTATGCACTTGGCCAGATGATTCTGCAGCTTTGTTGCATTCTTCACATATGATTTGGCACAGTATTTGCAAATGTACACAGCTTTTCATTCTACATTAGCTGCAGTGAAATGTTTCTACACATCAGATAATGCCCGTGGCATTTTAATGTAAAGATTAGAAAAAAATAGTTAAAAAACCCCAAATACAATTCAATGTACAGATTAATTATTAAGTATTTAGATTAAACGACTCCTTTGCAAGATAAATGTTTTAAAATGTAACATTTATGGAACAGGTGAATTTAACACTCCTCAGTTAGCAGGCTCAAGCAAGCTAAAACCCACATGATAGCAAAAACTAACTAGCAGAAATGAACAAGTTAGAAATTATTTAAACACACTTTGCTGTAGGCTACTATTTACTTGTTAACAAAAAATCATGTATGTCATAAAATATATTCACCCCACCCAGTATTGTAATCAAAACTTACCAGAAAGCATTTAGTCCTTGGCTCAGACAGTGTAGTAGTGTGGGCTCAATAGCATCTCATTAGTGTGCAAGATCTTCAGACTCAGCTGTACATGTGATGGAAGAGTGCACTGTGCATGCAGAGGGTTGCAATTTAGTTGAATTGGAGATAGTTTAACCATAATATGCCACAAAACCTAGAATTGCCTTATGTGTATCCCACAAAGGTTCACTGTTTTAAGTAAAATTCCCCAAATTCCCGGGCTTAACTTCTCATGGAAAATGTACCGGACCCAACCCTAGCCCTGATTCTGTGTTTGTCTGTGTGTTGCCAGGCTTGGGCGGATGCCTTCAGGAGTAGCCCTGACCTGACGGGGGTGGTCCATATTTATGAGGAGCTCAAGAGGAAAGGCATTGAGTTCCCCATGGCTGACCTGGACACTCTGTCACCCATCCACACACCCCAGAGGGTGAGACCCGACACACATCCACACACCACAGAGGATGTGACCCAACACGCATCCACACACCACATAGGGTGAGACCCAACACACACACACACACAGGGTGAGACCCAACACACACACACACACACACACACGCACACATCACACCACACAGGGTGAGACCCAACACACAGGCACATATGAAGGCATGCTACAGAGGGTGCCACAAACACGCACACAGGCGTGCACGCACACCACACTACAGAGGTAGAATAATCTGTAGCAGTGACCATAGTACAGCACTGCTACAACGGTAGTAACTAACTTCATGTTGTGTTCTCTCTACAGGGCCTACCAGAGGTGGACCCAGCTGTACTAAAGTACAAAGCCCCCGTCCAGCCCCACGCTGCAGCCACAGCCACTCTCCCCAAGCCTGCAGCTGCCCCGGCTCCAGCCCCAGCCCTCACCCCCGTCCTACAGATACCACACATCCCCAACGTACAGGACCCCATCACAGCTAACCCTGAACAGGTGAGGATAAAGATGGCCTCTCACGGCTAATGTTAAACTTCTACCAGGGTCTTGTAGGCCCAAAACAGAAAACTGGAACGGGTGGGGCGTACTTGGACTTTATTTTTTACGAGGCAAGTCGGTTATGAACAAATTATTTTTTACAATGACAGCCTACCTACAGGGTAGTACGCAGCCCCTGGAGCAAATTACGGTTAAGGTATTCGAACCAGCGACCTTTCGGTTACTGGCCCAATGCTCTAACCGCTAGGCTACCTGCCGTATCTTCTGTCCTAAGGGTTGCGTCAAAGAACTTGATATGCATAATACGGGGTTGAATCTCACTAGTGTTAAGTGGCCTCCCCTCTTCCTCTACTCTCCTCTTCCCCTCCCTTCTCCTCCTCTCCTCTCTTCCACTCCTCTCCTTCAATTGCCAACTGCACTGGTATGACATGATATGTGAGAACCATAGGGCACTTGTTTTCACCTATCAAGTTCTAATAGATTAGAGGATGAAGGAAAGGATACTAGAAGATGAGGAGGAAGCCACTTTAGACAATTGAGACTCATCCTGTAGGCCTTTATGCACAATCTTGGGCCCTGTTTGAAAACTGTCAACATACTTCCTTCCTTGGAGTTATCGCTGATCTAACATGCCTCCATTTAGCTTTGATCAGATCAGGGAATACTTTCTCTCTCTGACCCTTGTGTGTCCTCCTTAGATCGCCCGGCTGCGCAGTGAACTGGACATTGTGAGGGGAAACACCAAAGTGATGTCAGAGATGCTGACAGAGATGGTGCCTGGACAGGAGGACTCCTCAGATCTGGAACTCCTTCAGGTCAGAAAATGTACTACACACAGCATAGAAATACAATTCTAGAACATTGACTTGAATGGGATGCCCGTTCTAGTAATTATATTTATAGAACTCCAGGTCAGATACTACATCCCCCATAGAAATATAATTACACAACATTGACTTGAATGGGGATGTCCTTTCTAGTAATTCTATTTCTCTGACACCCCCTCAGCCTTATTCTCCAAAAAATAGTGGAATAATGTGGAAGCTCTTCATCATTGAGAATTTGAGACAGCTGTGTACTGCATGCAACATAAAAAAAAAAGGAATTCACCAGTAGCGCTCAATCTGTTTTTTGTTTTTTTTTCAACCCTAAATACAAGTTTAAACCTTCCCTGTGGTAGTCACCCTGCTGCTCAACTGAAATGTGTTGGAACTCATTTAGCCCACTAGAGGGAGTAGTACCGCCATAGTAACACCAATATAGCTCTGAACTTGGATTGAATCGAGCCCCTATAGGGGAAACTTCACTCCGCAGCGTGACAGACCACTGCCTGTGGTCAAATTCCTAGAACTGACCACTAAGCACGCTCTCAGAACCTCAAAGAGAATGTAATCCTCAGTGTTTTAATTAAATCCCCTACAGAATCTGGGTCTTGTGACACATACCACATAACCACTAGGCATGATAAAGGAGAGCTGGCTGAGCTATAGTGTTTCAGTACTGCTCCAAGCACTGAACCAATATAATACAATCAATAAGAAACCAACATGTTTGTCTTCTGTTGCAAAACGTTTAGCTATGGTGTGCCTTTATAGTTCAGACTGAGGGTGTGATAGATGGGTATTTGAATCAGGTGACCTTTCCACAGTTTTGTGAGGTGACTTTAGGTAATACAGTTAAACTGTGATTCAAGAAATAAAATGTAGTGTTGTGATTTCTCTTACTCAGTAACACAACTGAGTCTAATTATGGACATGTATGGCTATTGGCTAGCTAGAGACCTGTTTTAGGGAATTCTAGTCATCGACCTTCTAATTGACAGACACTCTCACCTTTCCATCAGTGATGCCCTGTCCTCACCTTGTGTGTCTATGCGTGTGTGTGTGTGTTCTCATCCTGTGTGTGTGTGTGTGTCCTGACCGTGTGTGTTTGTAGGAGCTTAACAGGACGTGCAGGGCCATGCAGCAGAGGGTAGTGGAACTGATCTCCCGGGTCTCCAACGAGGAGGTGACAGAGGAGCTGCTTCATGTCAATGACGACCTCAATAACATCTTTCTACGATACGAGAGGTAACACACACACACACACACACAATTTAGCTTACCTGACTTCTTCTGCTTCCAGATACACAAGGCCCTCTGGTGAACCAGGATATCTACTCTGTGACATAATGTTGGCATGTAGAACACATACTTCCAGCAGGCCCTACCTACAAGAACAAAGTTAAACATCTGGAGCACACACTTCTATTAAACATTTGATGGCCTCAAAAAGTCAGTGTTCCTTTCATGTTGTTTTTTTTATGGATGACCGAAATGTAAATGTTTGATTCATGCCATTGCCTAGGTGTTTTCATTACATGGAACTCCGTGGTCTTGTGGTGTGTTGCAGGTATGAGAGGTACCGGTCGGGTAGAGCGGCTCAGAATAACGGGGTGAGTTATCTTACTGCATCTATGAACAACTCAACAGGAGTGGATATACATGTTACTGTCTGTCAGTTTGTTGTGATTGCAACAATGCTCTACCCACACACTCACACACACGCTTACTTTACTCTGACACATAACATGTACACACTGTCACCACACAAACACACACACACACTTCTACACTCATCACATACGCTGCTGCTACTGTCTAGTCTATCCTGTTGTCTAGTCACTTTATCCATACCCATATGTACATATCTTCCTCTATTACCTGGTACCCCTGCACATCGACTCGCTACTGGTACCCCATGTATATAGCCAAGTTATCATTACTCAATGTGTACTTATTCCTCGTGCTACAATTTTGTTCTATTATTTTAAGAATTTGTTATTGTTTTCTGCATTGTTGGGAAGGTAAGTAAGCATTTCACTGTTAGTCTACACTTGTTATTTACGAAGCATATGACAAATTACATTTGATTACAGTCGTATGAAAAAGTTTGGGCACCCCTCTGAGGCTGCATAATAATTTACTCTGTCGTCACAGAAAATGATCACAGTTGCATGCCATTCATTTTCTAATAAAAGCTGAGTACTGGGGTATTGTCCAGACAAATATTTTTAGTGTAGCAATATTAAGTGATTAAATCAGATGTGAAAAATAGGCTATGCAAAAATTTGGGCACCCTTGTCATTCTGTTGATTTGAATACCTGTAACTACTTAGCACTGATTAATTGGAACACACAATTGGTTTGGTGAGCTCATTAAGCCTTGAACTTCATAGACAAGTGCATCCAATCATGAGAAAAGGTATTTAAGGTGACCAATTGCAAGTTGTTGTTCTCTTTGACTCTCCTCTGAAGAGTGGCAACATGGGGGCCTCAAAGCAACTCTCAAATGACCTGAAAACAAAGATTGTTCAACATTATGGTTTAGGGGAAGGCTACAAAAAGCTATCACAGAGATGTAAGCTGTCAGTGTCCACTGTGAGGAACATAGTGAGGAAATGGAAGACCACAGGCACAGTTCTTGTTAAGGCCAGAAGTGACAGCCCACAGACCACCTCCAAAGACCTACAACATCATCTTGCTGCAGATGGTGTCACTATGCATCGTTCAACAATTCAGCGCACTTTGCACAAGGAGAAGCTGTACGGGAGAGTGATGCGGAAGAAGCCTTTTCTGCACACACGCCACAGAGTCGCTTGAGGTATGCAAACGCACATTTGGACAAGCCAGCTTCATTTTGGAATAAGGTGCTGTGGACTGATGAAACAAAGATTGAGTTATTTGGTCATAACAAGGGGTGTTATGCATGGCGGCAAAAGAACACAGCGTTCCAAGAAAAACACTTGCTACCCACAGTCAAATTTGGTGGGGATTCCATCATGCTGTGGGGCTGTGTGGCCAGTGCCGGTACTGGGAATCTTTTTAAAGCTGAGGGTCGCATGGATTCCACTCAATATCAGCAGATTCTTGGGAATAATGTTGAAGAATCAGTCACAAAGTTGAAGTTACGCCGGGGCTGGATATTTCAACAAGACAACGACCCAAAACACTGCTCAAAATCTACCCGGGCATTTATGCAGAGGAACAAGTACAATGTTCTGGAATGGCCATCTCAGTCCCCAGACCTGAATATCATTGAGAATCTGTGGGATGATTTGAAGCGGGCTGTCCATGCTCGGCAACCATTAAACCTAACTTAACTGGAGATACCTTCATCCAGAATCCAGACACTCATTAGAGGCTAAAGGAAGCGTCTAGAGGCTGTTATTTTAGCAAAAGGAGGCTCTACTAAATATTGATGTGATTTTTCTGTTGGGGTGCCCAAATTTATGCACCTGTCTAATTTCGTTTTGATGCATATTGCACATTTTCTGTTAATCCAATAAACCTCATTTCACTACTGAAATATTACTGTGTCCATCAGTTATTTGATAGCTCAAAATGAAATTGCTGATCCAAACACCCAATTATTTATAAATGGAAATCATGGAAATTGTCAGGGGTGCCCAAACTTTTGCATACGACTGTATGTCTGATTTGTTTCAGTGTGTGTTTAGGATTGAAATTGTCAACGTTTGTGTATAGCAGTTTTATGTTTCTGTGTGTTTCTCTCTCTTTCTCTGTGTTGTGGTCAGCTAATGGAGGCAAGTATGACAGCACTCCATTCTATCCCAGCTCTGTCTTGAGATGAATAGAGTCGATGAGGAAAATGTTGACATGTCTTACTACAGTAATATATGGACCTTCTTTATAGTGGTGTTGTTCCAGAGAACTAGAATATGAAGACATTCTCTCTCTCTCTCTCACTCTCGCTCATAAGATAAGCCCTCTGATCTCCATAGTCTAACATAGAGGACAGTCATGTGTTGGACCAGTAGACATCTCCAGTACCTCCATCCATCCTCCTACATCTGTTCATCTTCTCTACAGGAGCCACCGCTGTATGTGTGTTGACTGTGTTCTGTTGTGTGTCTCCCTCCAGATGCTGAGTGAAGCCACAGAGGACAACCTAATAGACCTAACGCCAGGCTCGCCCGCTGTGGTCAGCCTCCGAGCCACCCCCACACCCCCGTCCAGCATCCCCCCTGTGGCCGCCCCCAGGGCTGGGGCTACAGGTGCTACAGCCTCCCCTGCCCGGACCCAGGCCCTGGTCCAAGACCCTACCTCCGGCCCGTCAACTCTGTCCACTCAGCTCGCCGGCGTGGGTAAGTATGGAATGGTTCCATAGGAACATAAATGGTACACTGTGTACTGTATACAAGATGCTAGGTACGCTATACTGCAATGATGCATAGCCCATAGCAAGCAACACACCACGCATATCTACAGTTGAAGTCGGAAGTTTACATACACCTTAGCCAAATACATTTCCTGACATTTTAATCCTAGTAAAAATTCCCTGTCTTGGGTCAGTTAGGATCACCACTTTATTTTGCTTCAATATATCCACATCATTTTCCTTCCTCATGATGCCATCTAGCCCTCCTGCAGCAAAGCACCCCCACGACATGATGCTGCTTCACGGTTGGGATGGTGTTCTTCGGCTTGCAAACCTCCCCCTTTTTCCTCCAAACATAACAATGGTCATTATGGCCAAACAGTTCTATTTTTGTTTCATCAGACCAGAGGACATTTCTCCAAAAAGTACGATCTTTGTCCCCATGTGCAGTTGCAAACTGTAGTCTGGCTTTTTTATGGCGGTTTTGTAGCAGTGGCTTCTTCCTTGCTGAGCGGCCTTTCAGGTTATGTCGATATAGGACTTGTTTTACTGTGGATATAGATACTTTTGTACATGTTTCCTCCAGCATCTTCACAAGATCATTTGCTGTTGTTCTGGGATTGATTTGCACTTTTCGCACCAAAGTACGTTCATCTCTAGAAGACAGAATGGTTTCCTTCCTGAGCGGTATGACGGCTGCGTGGTCCCATGGTGTTTATACTTGCGTACTATTGTTTGTACAGATGAACGTGGTACCTTCAGGCATTTGGAAATTGCTCAGAAGGATGAACCAGACTTGTGGAGGTCTACAAAAAAAAATTCTGAGGTCTTTGCTGATTTCTTTTGATTTTCCCATGATGTCGAGCAAAGAGGCACTGAGTTTGAAGGTAGGCCTTGAAATACATCTACATGTACACCTCCAATTGACTCAAATGATGTCAATTAGCCTATCAGACATCATTTTCTGGAATTTTCCAAGTTGTTTAAAGTCAGTCAACTTAGTGTATGTACATTTCTGACCCACTGGAATTGTGATATAGTGAATTATAAGTTAAATAATCTGTCTGAACAATTGTTGGAAGAATTACTTGTGTCATGCACAAAGTAGATGTCCTAACCGACTTGCCAAAACTATAGTTTGTTAACATGAAATCTGTGGAGTGGTTGAAAAATGAGTTTTAATGACTTTAACCTACAGTGGGGAGAACAAGTATTTGATACACTGCCGATTTTGCAGGTTTTCCCACTTACAAAGCATGTAGAAGTCTGTAATTTTTATCATAGGTACTCTTCAACTGTGAGTGACGGAATCTAAAACAAAAATCCAGAAAATCACATTGTATGATTTTTAAGTAATTAATTTGCATTTTATTGCATGACATAAGTATTTGATACATCAGAAAAGCAGAACTTAATATTTGGTACAGAAACCTTTGTTTGCAATTACAGAGATCATACGTTTCCTGTAGTTCTTGACCAGGTTTGCACACACTGCAGCAGGGATTTTGGCCCACTCCTCCATCCAGATCCTTCAGGTTTCGGGGCTGTCGCTGGGCAATACGGACTTTCAGCTCCCTCCAAAGATTTTCTATTGGGTTCAGGTCTGGAGATTGGCTAGGCCACTCCAGGACCTTGAGATGCTTCTTACGGAGCCGCTCCTTAGTTGCCCTGGCAGTGTGTTTCAGGTCGTTGTCATGCTGGAAGACCCAGCCACGACCCATCTTCAATGCTCTTACTGAGGGAAGGAGGTTGTTGGCCAAGATCTCGCGATACATGGCCCCATCCATCCTCCCCTCAATACGGTGCAGTCGTCCTGTCCCCTTTACAGAAAAGCATCCCCAAAGAATGATGTTTCCACCTCCATGCTTCACGGTTGGGATGGTGTTCTTGGGGTTGTACTCATCCTTCTTCTTCCTCCAAACACGGCGAGTGGAGTTTAGACCAAAAAGCTCTATTTTTGTCTCATCAGACCACATGACCTTCTCCCATTCCTCCTCTGGATCATCCAGATGGTCATTGGCAAACTTCAGACGGGCCTGGACATGCGCTGGCTTGAGCAGGGGGACCTTGCGTGCGCTGCAGGATTTTAATCCATGACGGCGAAGTGTGTTACTAATGGTTTTCTTTGAGACTGGTCCCAGCTCTCTTCAGGACATTGACCAGGTCCCTCACCTTCCTCATGATCATTGATGCCCCACGAGGTGAGATCTTGTATGGTGCCCCAGATTGAGGGAGATTGACCGTCATCTTGAACTTCTTCCATTTTCTAATAATTGCGCCAACAGTTGTTGCCTTCTCACCAAGCTGCTTGCCTATTGTCCTGTAGCCCATCCTAGCCTTGTGCAGGTCTACAATTTTATCCCTGATGTCCTTACGCAGCTCTTTGGTCTTGGCCATTGTGGAGAGGTTGGAGTCTGTTTTATTGAGTGTGTGGACAAGTGTCTTTTATACAGGTAACAAGTTCAAACAGGTGAAGTTAATACAGGTAATGAGTGGAGAACAGGAGGGCTTCTTAAAGAAAAACTAACAGGTCTGTGAGAGCCGGAATTCTTACTGGTTGGTAGGTGATCAAATACTTATGTCATGCAATAAAATGCATATTAATTATTTAAAAATCATACAATGTGATTTTCTGGATTTTTGTTTTAGATTCCGTCTCTCACAGTTGAGTACCTATGATAAAAATTACAGACCTCTACATGCTTTGTAAGTGGGAAAACCTGCAAAATTGGCAGTGTATCGAATACTTGTTCTCCCCACTGTAAGTGTATGTAAACTTCCGACTTCAACTGTACTTGCAGCCCCTGCCCTGCCCTACACACACAAGGGCAGTGGCGTGTAAGAAGGTTTATAATCAGAGCTGCTCCATAACTCTCATAAGCCCTGCTCATAACTTTACATGACTCCCCTGTTAGCCTAAATTATGTTGCTGCACTCCGTGGCACTATGCTCTGGCTGAGGCCTTAGATAGAGATAAATGCCTTAGCAGGCAAGGGGAGATCATGGGAGAATATGATGACTGTCATTGATTCTAGAGGACTGGTGCAGGATGATGACTGTCATCTCTCTGTGTCTCTCTCTCCCTTGCTCTGTCTCTTACTCTTTCTTCAGATGTGGGTGGTGACAGTGTCAGTGGTACCCTGTCCTCTCTGTCGGGCCACAACGACTTTGACATGTTCGCTCAGACCAGGACCAGCTCTCTGGCCGACCAACGCAAAAAGTATGGCTTCCTCAAGCTTAGCTCTCCCTTTTGCTTTTAGAACCCCTTCCAAATTTCTAGAACCCTGTTACAATGGATTTGCACCTTTTGATCAATTTATCATTGTCTTCTAGTTAGGCTAACATAAATGTAATCTGGTGTGTTAGAGCTGGGCTGGAACAAAAGCCTGTAATTTGCTGTCCCCCAGGACCAGAGTTGTGAATGGGTTGTTGTCCACTCCTGTTCTAGAGCCACTCTCAGCCTTCCAGAACAATCTCCATGACACACAATCGGACTGGCTCTAACTTGTTCTCTGTTTGTGTTTGTGTGTTGTCAGTGTGAAGTACGAGGACCCTCGGGCCCTGGGCGGGCTTGCCTCCGCTCTGGATGTCAGACAACTGAACGCCACTGGAAGGGTGAGTGCACCAAAGCATGCTGGGGGGGGGGGGTGTAGTTTAGATCCCCCCCTCTCAGTCCATGGTCTCCTCTTTCTGCATGTGATGGCCTGTAGTGTGATGTTAGTTGACCTTGGCTCTCTGTACCACAAATGGCACCCTATTCCCTATATAGTGCACTGGTCAAAAGCACAGAACTATATAGGGAATTAGGGTTCCGTTTGGGACGCTGCCTCTGACTGACTTTACAAGAGTAATACCAGGTGAATAAAGTAGTAGTCCATGGCCAGCCAGCTCTGAACTACACTCCTGTAGTGCTGTAGTTACGAGCACAGGCATGGCTTGTAGTCTGGTATAACTAGGTTAGGTACATATAGTACTCTTTCTAAACATGTTAAACTATAAACTGCCATTACTGGGTCATTCTGTCATTCCTCAGTATTGATTTTTTTGGGGTGTCCCCCCCCCTCTTGTCTTGGTCATAGTTTCTTTGTTCCTTCCATTTCTAGTACCACAGTCAGTCAGTACTAACAATTCACTTCTAGTACCAGTCAGTCAGTACTAACAATTCACTTCTAGTACCACAGTCAGTCAGTACTAACAATTCACTTCTAGTACCACAGTCAGTCAGTACTAACAATTCACTTCTAGTACCACAGTCAGTCAGTACTAACAATTCACTTCTAGTACCACAGTCAGTCAGTACTAACAATTCACTTCTAGTACCAGTCAGTCAGTACTAACAATTCACTTATAGTACCACAGTCAGTCAGTACTAACAATTCACTTCTAGTACCACAGTCAGTCAGTACTAACAAGTCACTTTGTAATTATCAGGTTCTACACTACTAAACTAGATGTAGATTCTGCACATGTAAGGCCAGACACAAATTATGAAATCTACACAAACCGATTACACACACCGATTACACACACCGATTACACACACCCTTCACCCTCCAGTGGCGGTTGCCTCAGATGGACTGTAACTGCCAGTCTGGGACTTGGTGATCAGCTGAGAGTTCAAAGGTCAAACTATCCTTATTTTCCTCCTCCTTTCCCCATGCATTCACCTTTTTATCAGAATGATTCTATATTTCTCCTCTTGTTCCCCCCCATCCTTTCTTTCCCCATCTTTTCTTCAGTCTGGGTTGTTGCGTTGCATTTGATTTCTCTGTTTCTCTCTGTGGTCTGGGGCTTCCTCTATCTATCTTCTATCTTGTGTAAGGTCTTGTTCTGTTGTTGATTCAGCTGAGGGTAATAGGGGATGATAACCCAGAGTTGGAGCTGCCCATAGACAGTTGGCTTATTACCCAAGGAATGGTGAGGACTCCATCCTCAGTGTCCTCCCCCTATGTCCAGTCACCCCATCACCCTTATCCCCCTCCAACCCTGGCCCCCTCATCACCTTCCATCCATCCCCCTGACCATCCGTATCCCAGCACTGCTAAACCAGCTAGCACCAACAGTAGAATGGAGACATGTTAGGAAAAAGCCAGATGAGTCCTCCAATTGTACAATAGCCACACAATAATGAATAATTAAGCTGTTAGAATCTTCATTTGTCCTTGTGTGCTCTGAAAGGAATCAAGACTCCTAGGACCTTTTGAGATGGTGAATCTGAGTTTTGCATATTCTGGATACACACACACACACACACACACACACACCTACCGTTACACATGTGGACTCCCTTTACTCTGACCCACCTACTGTTGGTCCTGGTCCTCTCTTCCCTCACCCCCTCCATCCTCTCCTCCTCACCTCATGGATGAAGTGAAAGGTCTGCTTGGTCCCCAGGGCCAGGTGTGGGTTTTCATCAGTCACAAACAGTACATGTCTAACAGTCACACATTAAACCCAGGAGAGGTACAGATACTTTACTGCTGCACAACAGGTGTTACTTTTAAAAGTGATTATATTTCTATGGCTGACATCAGATTTGTTGTCGATAGTATCGTTATTGCTGATTGGACCTGGTTCAAAGTCTGTGTAGTAGAAAGTATCATAATCTCTGTCACATTCATTGTCAAGCTAACAGTCTATAGAGACATTTGAAGTATACTGAACAAAAATATAAACGCAACATGCAACAGGTTTTACAGATTTTACAGTTCATATGAGGAAATCAGTGAGTTGAAATAAAGTAATTAGGCCCTAACCTCTGGATTTCACATAACTGGGAATATAGATATGCATCTGTTGGTTACAGATTTGTAAAGAAAATTGGGCCTCAAAATGGGCCTCAGGATCTCATCACAGTATTTCTGTGCATTCAAATTGCCACCGCTAAAATGCAATTGTGTTCGTTTTCCGTATCTTATGCCTGCCCATACATAACCCCACCGTCACCATGGGGCACTCTGTTCACAACGTTGACATCAGCAAATCACTCGCCCACACAACGCCATACACGTGGTCTGCGATTGTGAGGCCGGTTGGTCGTACTGCCAGATTCAACAGCTCTGGTGGACATTCCTGCAGTCAGCATGCCAATTGCACACTCCCTCAACTTGAGACATCTGTGGCATTGTGTTGTGTGACAAAACTGCACATAAGTGGCCTTTTATTGTATCCAGCACAAGGTGCACCTGTGTAATGATCATGCTGTTTAATCAGCTTGGGACCAACACTTTACATGTTGCGTTTATATTTTTTTCAGTGTAGATAATATACTAAAGGCAACTAGTATAGTAGTCCCGTTTTAACACTGGAAGACTAGTGCATTAACCAATTTAACATATTAAACATATTAGCTACAATACTGTTGATGATGTGATGCATTGATTGCTGCTGTGATTGGATAAAACTGTTCCATATTGTACCATACTTATTATTTCGTTCAATTATGGTCCTTCTATGTCAACCCTGTTGACCATGGTGGACAGCTGCTCGTCAAACATCTCATTCCAAAATCATGGGCATTACCCATGTACTTGGTCACCCCTTTGCTGCTATAACAGCCTCTAGATGTTGGAACATTGCTGCGGGGACTTTCTGTTCAGCCACGAGCATTAGTGAGATCGGGCACTGATCTCCGATCTCAACAAACCATTTCTATATGGACCTTGCTTTGTGCATGGGGGCATTGTCATGTTGAAACAGGAAAGGGCCTTCCCCAAACGGTTGCCACAAAGTTGGAAGCACAGAATCGTTTAGAATCTCATTGTATGCTGTAGCGTTATGATTTCCATTTACTGGAACTAAGGGGCCTAGCCCGAACCAAAAAAACAACCCTTGACCATTATTCCTCCTCCACCAATCTTTACAGTTGGCGCTATGCATTTAGGCAGGTAGCATTCTCCTGGCATCCGCCAAACCCAGATGGTGAAGCATGATTCATCACTTCAGAGAACGTATTTCCACTTCTCCAGAGTCCAATGACGGCGAGCTTTAGACCACTCCAGCCGACGCTTGGTATTGTGCATGATGATCTTAGGCTTGTGTGCGGCTGCTCGGCCATGGAAACCCATTTAAAGAAGCTCCTGACAAACCGTTATTGTGCTGATGTTGCTGCCAGAGGCTGTTTGGAACTCTGTATTGAGTGTTGCAACCGAGGACAGACGATTTTTACACGCTTCAGCACGCTGCGGTCCCGTTCTGTGAGCTTGTGTGGCCTACCACTTCGCGGCTGAGCTATTGTTGCTCCTAGACATTTCCACTTCACAATAACAGCACTTGCAGTTGACCGGGGCAACTCTAGCAGGGCAGAAATGTTACGAACTGACTTGTTGGAAAGGTGGCATCCTATGATGGTGCCACGTTGAAAGTCACTGAGCTCTTCAGTACGGGCCGTTCTACTGCCAATATTTGTCTATGGAGATCGCATGACTGTGGGCTCGATTTTATAAACCTGTCAGCAACGGGTATGGCTGAAATAGCCGAATCCACAAATTTGAAGGGATGTCCACATACTTTTGGCCATGTAATGCATGTCAACTCTGTTAACCGTGCTATGTCTACCCTGTTGACCGTGGTATGTCGACACTGTTGGCTTTGCAAAGTTGCCATTGCATAATGTTCAAAACCCGGAATCTGTGAATAAGGCTTAACAACAATACATTGTGAAGTTGCTCAAAAGGAGTGTAGCTAGCTAGACAGCCAAAGCCCATATAATCTGACTTGTGTATCATTATGCAGATCACATGACTCTGTGGGGAATTCCCTTACAGTAACTCACCCTCTGTTTTACCTTTTTGAGTGAGTTTTCAATCTACCGCTAGTGACCTAGTGTATGGAGGGTCCTACACAACAGTACCATTGATGTTGTCCTTTTTTTGATTCCTCAATAGACTGGGGGAGACTGAAAAACCCCACCACTACTTCACATAGAGTGATTGTTTCAACATCTCTCGTCAAAGTCCCAAAAGATCTAACAGAATTTCTAAGAGCGTTCTACGTTCATGTCGTCCTGGTAGTGCTTACACAACAGTGGAATTTGATCTGTTAGAGAATATAGATTCTAAAGACTAGATTGTCGATATGACATCAGTGAATGCAGATGCCTAGCAGCTTGAGCATGATCTCTTCTCTATATTATTCTTCTGCTCTCAGCATGACTAGTCTGTGTACTTCTGAGTAACTTCTCAGTATCTCCTCTTGGATCTTTGTGATCAGCAACTAAAAGGAGATTGGAAGAGATCGGCTATGATTCAGTTGCATCATGACACTTGTGTTTAATGAATGGTTCAGGTTAGGATCTGGGGAAGGTAAGCTGATCCTAGATCTGTGCATACAGGCAACTGTTAGGGCAGCCTTCATGTTCATTAACCCCTCTCCTATCAGTCCGGATTGCTGGTACTGTACCCTGAGTCACTCCGACCTCTGGCATCCATTCTCTCACGCTCTCCTTTCCATTCTCACTGCATGATGTCATTCAGACAGCGTTGCTCATGCTCTGTGTGCGCGTGTGTCATTATGACATTAGTCCTCATTCCCAGTCTTCGGTAGTCTCTGTGTTTTGCAGGTTGTCCTTCCAACAAATGATTGAATCACGTTTATTGGCCGATCTGTTAATTGACTAATGATGTGTACTAATTAACACAGTGTTACATTACTGCAGCTGGTAGTTCCATGCCTACTCATTAGACCTAACAAAGACAAAATAAGTACATGGGAAGTGGTCTGGGGCTAGAGTTTTTTTCCCCTGAATCCTGACCATGTGATATGACCCAGGTACAACTCTGGGCCTTGGTTATTGCCTATGACCTGGTTATTGTCAATGCCCAGGGACCAGATTTTTTTTATTTTTTCTGGTCGGGTCATGTTGTCAGGAAAAAATCATGTCCCTATGAACAATAAATCATTGAGTTGAACATGATCAAGGAAACCTGCACACCTAGGGACTCCTCAGGGCTGTGTCTGAGGACCACGGCTCTTGGTTTTGGTTTGATGGCTTTGTTTTTGTTATTTGTCATTTTCCACTCAGAGCTTCCGGTGATTCTATTCTTGTTGTTTTTCTTTTGTTTCTTTGTTTTGTTTCTGTTGTCGGGTGGGTGTGGCGGTGGGGTTTATTATTGTGTGGCTTTGTGCCGTCCCCTGGGTTTGTCCATGGCTTTGCTCCATAGATCCCCATATCGCAGTCCTCTGTCATGGATGACATAGAGGAGTGGCTCTGTGCTGATGTGGTGAGACTTCATTACCTTGATCTTTCTCTCTCTCGCTCTCGTTTCTTTTATCACATTACATTTCTATCATCTCACTTAACCAGGTAGATCACATGTAGTGTTAACTTTAGTTGACCATCTTCCATCGATACATTATCTGACTAATGGTTTTCCACCAATGATGAGAGTGATATAACAATATAACAGTGACCTATGAGATGTACCATCTCTCACATGCTACCATAATGCTAATCTAGAGAATCTATTGGAGGGGAGAATAAAACCTGCCAGTCTAAAGATGACATTGGTACTGTATCACATCACACCAGGTGACACTACAGTGGTTCTTCCTGATGAATGTGGTAGACACAGGTCCAGTTGTTAAAGGGATATAGCAGAGTAAATACGTTCTGAAAGGTTGGATGGATGAGTGGATGGATCTATTGAAGTATGGTGGAAGCATGGGTCCAACACAGTGGTGGAAAGTACATGTTCTTGAAGTACCTCAATGTCAGTACAAAAGCACTTGGTGAGAGTGACCTCCCTGAATGGAGTCCTGTAGGAGTTAGGAAGGTAAGTAGCCTAGTCAACTTGTACGTAGGGTTGCAAAATTCCGGTAACTTTCCCAAAATCCCAGTTGGAAGATTCCTGGAATCAAGAGGGAATGAGCAGGAAATCTGTGAATTCTACACTGGGATTTCTGGAAAACAAGGGGATTTTGGGAAAGAATTTTGCAACCCATACTTATACAATACCTAAGGGAAGACCAATGTTTTGACTTTCTCTTAACAATGTCCATTTACTGTAAGGCGTCTTGGTGAGTCAATGGTTGTGTGATCCACAAATGTTATGGATTCACTGATTTCTGTTTCTTCTCCTCTGAATAGAAAGGTGACGGTTTAGATGGTGAGGAAGGGGTGACGAGTGAAGGTATGGATGGATTCAGGGCGCTAACACGTGATACTGCTACTGTGCACGTCTCATGTAGAAGCTCTTATTAAATGTGGCATAGATTCTACTTCTCTGATCAGCTCTTTAGCACTTGATATATTAAGCTGCGTTTACACATGCAGCCTTATTCTGATCTTTTGCCACTTAATTGGTCTTTTGACCAATCCGATCCGATCAGAATTGAGCTGCCCGTGTAAACGCAGCCTTTGTGCTCTGCTTTTGGAGAGCTGCAGTACTGCAGGATTTTGTCTTGGCTTCGTACCACCACGCCTGAATCAACTAATCTACTGATCTTCAACACATTGATTGGCTGAATCTGGTGTTTCACTGCTGATGTGGGGTAAAAACATGCAGTACTGTGCAGCAATGAGGATCACTATGCAAAAAGTAAACAACTGACAAACCATTTATATGGTTTTATATGTCCTGCTGTTAACATGGGTTTTCTCTCCTCTTCCTCTAGAGTTTGATAAGTTTCTGGAGGATCGAGCGAAGGTTGTCGATTCCTTACCATCGGTCCCTGGTAATGAGCCCGGTCCCCCTATCAGCGCCCCTAGCGGCACCCGCAAGAAGGCCGAACGGACGGAGGATGCCCTCTTTGCCTTGTAGACTCTCCCCCAGGAAACTGCCAAGCAGCAGTGTAGCTCCTGAACTGAACACCAGTCCTCCTCCTGCAGAGGACCATGCTTGCTGTCCGCCCGCCCAGCCGCGTTGCATCATGTATTACTATTGAGGTTTTGATCCGTCTGTCAGTGTGGGATATGTCTGTAGTCTTGTATCTCATCTGCAGCTAGCTACCCAAAGGAGGATATAACCTAACATTGTGACGATGGGGATAAAATGGCAATGCCTCGTCTCTATCTATCTGTGTTCCTCTGTGTGAAGGTTAACAGAAAAAAACCTTCTGAAAAAGCAGACCGAGGCATATAGTCTATATAAACAGAGAGGAGTGCTGTGTTATTTTAATACATTTAGCTTATGAATAATTTATGCATTTATTCTTTTAACGATTTGTACTGTACCATGTACTAGCGCTGCACTATATAATTGCTTCTTTATTTTATTTTATATATTTTTTAGATTTCCTTAACGCTTTCATTACCCATTCCACAGTTGTGAAATGTTGGTAAAGGCCGAGGCAATGTATGGTGAAAGACTACTATTTGACAGACTCCATGCTAGTGTTACTCAATTATGGCACAATAGTTATGCAGGGCCAAATGGCAAACATTACTGACCCGTCTGTCTGTTTTCACATTTCAAAAGGTAAAACGAAACAATATATAGCTGCAAGCAGCCGTGGCAGGGTTCAAGCCCTATGGCACCACAGCAAATATCTGTTACACAGCTTTTATATTTGCTTTCCTCTTTGAAAAGCTTCTGTCAGCTTCCCTCCATGTTCTCCTGTGTGGTGTGTACATAGGGGAAGGAAAGGGTCCAAAATAGTATTTTCAATCCGAACCTAAGAAACACCCACCAAATATTTGCGATAGAGGTATTATTAACACTACCGCTACAATGCTAAAACAACCGTATCAGTTGCAACAGTGACGCTTAGCTCTGGTGTACCTGTACACTATGGAAGTGTAGTGATTTTGAGTTTGTTCTTCCAAAGAGTAAATAAGACTGAGGCTTTAATGACGACAACAATTACTAAATGTGTCTATCACAGGAGGTTGGTGGCACCTTAATTGGGAAGTCCGGGCATGTGGTAATGAATGAACCAGAATGAGGGAAAAGGTATCAACAACATCAAACACATGGTGCCATGTGTTTAATGCCATTCCATTTGCTTCGTTCCAGACATTATTATGAGCCATCCTCCCCTCAGCAGCCTCCACTGGTGTCTTCTAATATTGGGCTATTCTTCAACATTTTCCTTCCCCCTTCTAATATGATGAGACCAATTTAATTAGCTTTATGCACTTTTGGACCCTTGAGCATTTCAGTACGTATTTCCTTTGTGTTAATAAGATGGTAACTATTTTTATAGGAAACAAGACATTCTCTTAGACTGATTGTATATGATTTTATATGTTTATGAAATGTCAGCCCTTTTGTCGTAAATAGAAAAATGTACACTTTTTCCTGACATAGAAAATACCAGGCGAAATATGGCACTGAAAATCTAATCACATTTTAAGATGGCGTATTGGTAGCATACTTGACAGAAAATAATTATTGCAGACGCTTATACATTATATGTGTATATGTGTATATTTAAACTCACAATTCCTGACATTTAATCCTAGTAAAAATTCCTTGTCTTAGGTCAGTTAGGATCATCACTTTATTTTAAGAATGTGAAATGTCAGAATAATAGTGTAGAGAGGTGATTTATTTCAGCTTTTATTTCTTTCGTCACATTCCCAGTGGGTCAGAAGTTTACGTACACTCAATTAGTATTTGTTAGCATTTAACAAGCTTTAACCTATTTTAACATTCTATTTGAGTTTGCTTACCTACAATAGGTGATGGAGTTTGATGAGGGCATGACATTCACTTCCTGTTGTCAGGTATTAAATAAGTTTCACGTCAATTGGAACTATTTGTGTTTACTCGCAAGTATCCTTATATACTTAACAAAGTTACGTGTTTTATAATGTAAATGAGACATTTAAATAAAATATCATATTTGTCAGAAAATACCTTACTGTATCCGTTATTTAAAAATATCAGCTTCCAGATTAAACATTATTTGTAACAATCATTTATAAATGTTACAGGGTGACATTACAAACAAGTAAATGATTTGTCTTTGGCATTAATGTTTGAATGTGTTTTAGAATACTGTAACAGAATAAACTGTTATTAATGAGCTTTTACTCTTTCATTTTTGTTCTATTTGGTCTTATATTGCTTTAATTATACTTCTTAGGAGGCCATATGAAATAGTAGCATACATTTTACAATCAAGAATTGCTGTTCCTCATGTCTTAAGACTGGACAAAAGCGTTTAGATGTTTGAACTAAGATTCTTTGTTACTGAAATGTAACATCTCACTTTACAGATAATTTACAGAGTTGATTTCTATGTGTGTGCATCACTTTTTGTTTTTTCTTTCTTTAGTTTTTTTAACCAGAAAGAGTTCTGGGTATATGCTTTATATCAGTGATTAATGTGATGATGTAAAGCCCTGACTGCAACCTTACTCTTTTACGGCTGTCCTCCGATCAGATGTTTGTGTGAACCTGTTGAGTTGCTATGGAATGTGAATCTGTTGGTGTTGCTATGGAACATATGAATCGGTTGGCATTTCTATTGAACATATGAATCGGTTGGCATTTCTATGGAACATGTGAACCTGTTGGGTTGCTATGGAACATGTGAAACTGTTGGGTTGCTATGGAACATGTGAACCTGTTGGGTTGCTATGGAACATGTGAACCTGATGGGTTGCAACAGGAATGAGCTACTGGACATTGTAACCATTGTAACCCACTGTATCTCTTCACTACCCGTAAAACTGGTTGAAAAGATGTCATTTCAACAGCAAAACTAGTTGAAATTATGTATTTTCAATCAGTTTTGCTCACTGGGTATGGACATGGGGGAGTTGGAAATTGTGTCCTCCGGTCTTCTGTTTAGGAACAGTTGTTTTTTTTTTCTGACCAGGAAATGTTCCGGTCAAGACTAAATAGTCGTATCACATGGTCAAGAGAACTTCTGTACCTCCTTCTGTATGTTGGTGTGGTTGTTCTATGGCTGTGTTGTTCTGCCATTCATTACTTTGGATTCAGCTTTCTATTGTGTGACCTGATGATGCACGTATTAACCAATAAAACACTAGCAACGTGTGACCTCTACCAACACTTTGTTTGTGGTTATTTTCTGGTGTATGTTACATTTCTACTTGCAATGGAGTTAGGATATGAAATATGATCGTGAACACACAGTAAATTCAGGCAGAGACAAGCTCATGGTTCAACCTGGGATAGTGGCCCACTGAGTGATGCAACGGACTCACTTCTTGCACCATGTTATTCATAGCACTGCATGTTTCCCCTTTCCTGACCCTTTCCCAGTATAGTTATACCTCCCCTCCCATGCCAACGTAATTGTTTACTGTTGATGTCCATGCAGACACTCCATATGTATTAATGCAACAATTTCAAAGATTTTACTGAGTTACAGTTCATATAAGGAAAACTGTCAATTTAAATAAATAAATTAGGCCCTAATCTATGGATTTTACATGACTGGGAACAGATACCTTTTAAAAAAAAAAAAGTAAGGTATGGGAGTAGATCAGACCGCCAGTCAGTATCTGATGTGATCACCATTTGCACACATCCCCTTCGCATTGAGTTGATCAGGGTGTTGATTGTGGCTTGTGGAATGTTGTTCCACTCTTCAATGGCTGTGCGAAGTTGCTGGATATTGGCGGGAACTGGAACACGCTGTTGTACACATCAATCCAGAGCAACCCAAACATGCTCAATGGATGACATGTCTGGTGAGTATGCAGGCCATGTAGGAACGGACATTTTCAGCTTCCAGGAATTGTGTACAGATCATTGTGACATAGGGCCGTGCATTATCATGCTGAAACATGAGGTGATGGTGGCGGATGAATGACACGGCAATGGGCCTCAGGACCTCATCACGGTATCTCTGTGCATTCAAATTGCCATTGATTAAAATGCAATTGTGTTCGTTGTCTGTAGCTTATGCCTGCCCATACCATAACCCCACGGCCACCATGGGGCACTCTGTTCACATCGTTGACATCAGAAAACCGCTCGCCCACACGACGCTATACACGCTGTCTGCCATCTGCCTGGTACAGTTGAAACCGGGATTCATCCGTGAAGAGTGCACTTCTCCAACGGGCCAGTGGCCATCGAAGGTGAACATTTTCCCACTGAAGTCGGTTACAATGCCAAGCTGCAGTCACGTCAGGTCCCTGGTGCGGATGACGAGCACGCAGATGAGCTTCCCTGAGACGGTTCCTGACAGTTTGTTTAGAAAATCTTTGGTTGTGCAAACCCAGTTTCATCAGCTGTCAGGGTGGTTAGTCTCAGACCATCCCGCAGGTGGTCTGAGACTAACCACGCCAGCCCAGGACCAGGATGTGGAGGTCCTGGGCTGCCGTGGTTACACTTGGTCTGCGGTTGTGAGGTTGGACGTACTGTCAAATTCTCTAAAACAACGTTAAGGTGGCTTATGGTAGAGAAATTAACATTAAATTCTCTGGTAACAGCTCTGGTGGACATTTCTGCAGTCAGCAGGCCAATTGCATGCTCCCTCAACTTGAGACATCTGTGGCATTGTGTTGTGTGACAAAACTGCACATTTTAGAGTGGCCTTTTATTGTCTCCAGCATAAGGTGCACTGTAGTGATCATGCTGTTGAATCTTGATATGCCACACCTGTCAGGTGGATGGATTATCTTTGCAAAGGAGAAATGCTCACTAACAGGGATATAAACAAATGTGTGCACAATTTGAGAGAAATAAGCTTTTTGTGTTTATATAATCTTTTTTTTCAGCTCATGAAACATGGGACCAACGCTTTTATATTTTTGTTTAGTATAGATCCGCCTGGATCTCCCTGACTGGCTACATTGTACACCCATAGACATCTCTATTGGATCTATGCTGATAACTCACTGCTCCTTTGGCTGCCTGTTGAGCATCACACTGATCTCCTGGCGTGTTGCAAGATTCAAATGAGCAGCATGTTAGTCAGGACAACTATCAACAAAGGCAGTCCTCCTGACAGCAGGCCGGACCCCTAAATACTATATCTCTCCTGCTCCACTGCTTGCTATTCAACAACTAGTTTGCTGCTGTGCTACTGTCGGTCATTGACCCATTTCTTTCCAGTACCACGCCTTTGTTGTGCCCCCTTTGTGTGTGTTTTGGTAAGCTCACACGTCTCACATGTCCTACTACAATCCACATATCTGTGTTCTCTAGGATGGAGATGTTAATAATTAACTCAAGGTTATTATCACTGATTATTGAATGGGCATTCTAGAGAGCCATTACTTGTGTTAATTGCTTAAATCCCATGGTTTTAATAATATATATTTTTTTCTTTATTGTTTGAAGAAAATGTTGTTTGCTTTGATTTTATGCTACATGTCATTGTCCAACCATAGGGGAATTCCATGAGCTTTGTTAAATCAGCCCTGTTAATCTTGTCTTTCCCTAACATTTTTGAAGCAGCACTGGGCACTGTAAATTAGTCCCTGCTCCCCCTTCCCCTCCACTACTCCAGGAGAAATACACGATGTAACAACGGGAGCCAAAGTCGTGATGTCAGATCACCCCACTTGGTTTCCGAGTTCCCCATTGGTCGATGTCTCTGGTTCTACAGGCAGAGTCATCACTACGGGCCACACAAGCATGGACAGTGGTTAGCCCACCCCTGCTTGGCGTTGATTGGCTGCTAAGTACAAACCAATAATAAACATACCCATGCTGTTGCTTTTCCAGAGAAAAATATAATTTTCTCGATTATAAAACGCCACTAATGCATTATATAAGTGCAGACCATGAAACAAAACAAACATTAAAAACATTACATTTCCACATTAAATACATGTATTTGGCCCTTGAAGAGGCTTATAAAGGTTGTATTTGTATTGCCCTACATTATAGTAGTGTCCAAGGAACAAGAAAGCCCAAGAACACTGCTTCTTTACTCTTCCTAATAGCCATGCACAAATGTAAATGCCATGGACATACTGTATTTTGTCTGGGAACTGCCAGTCAAAACAGACATGAGACAGTGAAGGGGGAGCCGGAATTCACAGTTTGTCAGGGATTGGCTAGAACAAGTGTCAATCATTAAGCGCTCTGTAACTAGCTAGCTAAGCATGTGGATCCTCAATGAGCACTGTTTAGCGTGACAAGTGTGCCTCTTGGGCATCATAATGAAGACAGAATAGGGCAATATTTGACAGATCCATAACAAAGTTGGAGTTTATCTCACTGGCATTATTGCAAATGTAGCTAGATACTCAGACATCGATTTAAGTGGAAATCGCAAGTTTTTAGCCACGGTGAGTTAGCTGACGCTAGCCATAACGAGACAGCAAAAATGAACTTGTCTTTTGACGATCATTCACTGGATAATCTGGATCCAACCCTATCCCTAAATGACCCCAGCGATATTGACACGGCTCTGCTCAATGACATTGATGGTAAGAACGTTAAGCTTACTAGCACGCTAGCTAGCAAAACGGGCAACTTGAACTTGGTAATGTTAGTTTTAGGTAACTATCCACATTGTTGCGAATGTTAGCTAACTAGCCAAACAATTGACAGCTACAGCAACAACACACACATGAAACATCTTGTACACAAATAACGTTACTGTATTTTGCTGGCCAAACTGAGTGAGGTACCATTAATAACTACTTATTATAGGCACCCAGTGTGTCATTTTGATTTACAGTTTAGCTACCCGTCAGTTAGCTGTCATGTTAGCAAGTTAGCTAATTAACATTAGTTATGACCTCAAATCAAATTTACGATTTGTTTATATTAGACTCAAACAGTATGTGATAGTAGGAGAAGGCTTCATTCTCTCTAACCTGTTGTTATGGAACTAACGTTAGTAACGTTAGTTAGATACTGTGTCTGAGTTCGGTGTTTGTCTTTCTGTTGTTTCTTTCGTTCTTGCGTTTTGGTTCTCATCTAACGCTAGACACATTTGTATCTGCTATTTTGTATGTTATTGATAAGATAAAATGATGTCTACTATACACGAGCTGATATTTCACTGCTAACTTGTGTGTGATGAAACGGAACAGAAGCTATTTACAATGTGCCCCGCCCCCTCCAACTTGTCCTACTGACATCACGACGAGGTTAATATCGAGCATTCCCTGTCGGGTTCATTTTAAGAGGTGTGAAATAAGGCTATAACATGATCTTATGGCTGTTTTTTCCCCGCCTAAATACACACGTTATATATGTATGAATGAATCATGTTGCAGTCTTATTAAAATGTTAATAGTTTATATTTTAATTAGTTATAATATATCGAACATAGTTATATTAATGCATAAGTGCATTTAATTGAATGGTGGTTAATCGATTCGTTGGTGGTATTAACTAATGTTATTTGTCAGTATTATCAATGGCTTGATTGTTTGCCAACAAGTGCTTTGCTGCAGCATCTCAGCGTTCATTGATCCCACATCCACCCTAACAATTGACCGAAAGTAACCCAGCACTGAATTGTCCCATAGTAACCCCTTCTCGTTGAACCACAAGTGCTTCCTCTCTTTCTGTTTTGGGGGCTGGTCTGCATTGCAAGTGTCTGAGGCGCTTTCTGATTGGTCGGCAGCGATCACCTCATACAAAACCTTGGTTTACAAATCCAGACTAGTCAGGCTGCTATGGCTGTGCAGACAGAGAGCTGAAGCAAAGGCTGAAGTGTGTTCCCTTATTACTGGACCCAGTCCTTATAACATAACTATTAGCTATATTATTTGGTCTAAGATTAAACAAAATGGTATTTCTCCTTGCAAGGGAACAGCCTCCTCACTGCGCTGCCTGAAACTAATTTGAGATAGCTTAGACTATTCCTGTTTGAAATCCAGAAGAATAGGCTATACTGTACTAATGAAGGTTTCTCATAGACAATAATTGTCAGCATCTCTAGCCGATGAAACAAGTGCGCTATGCGGTGTATTACCCTATTATTATTATTATTATTATTATTAGAGAATAACGTTTTCAGTGTGAGTAACTAACTTGTTACTATTACTCAATTCCATGTTATAATGTAAAGTGCTACCATGCCATGCTCACGTGGAGGTTGATTTCACTCACCAGTGATTTTCATCAACGCTCAATTCTTCTTGCATCTTTCCATCCTCACCTGCTGTTGTCCTTTTGACAGACAGTGTGTGTCATAATCCTGTTCTGGCTGTGTATAGTAGTGAAGTAGCTGTAGGGCAGGGAAGGTGTGACTGTGATCATAGTGTCTGTTGTGTTGCCTGTCTCACTGTGGCCCTTCTGGAGCCCATTAGAGTGGCATAGAGCCAGGCTGTTCTGCTGCAGTGGCCCCATAATAACTACATTACTGACCACTGACCAGGACTAGGATTGCACTGATTTTTTTTATTTTTTTTTATTTCACCTTTATTTAACCAGGTAGGTCAGTTGAGAACAAGTTCTCATTTGCAACTGCGACCTGGCCAAGACAAAGCAAAGCAGTGCGACAAAAAAAAACACAACAACACAGAGTTACACATTAAACAAGCAGTCAAAAACACAATAGAAAATCTATAAACAGAGTGCAAAATGTAGTGCAAAAATGCAGTAAGGTTGGGAGGTAGGACAATAAATAGACTATAGAGTAGAAATAAATTACAGAATTATCATCATTAACACAGGAATGAAGGATGTGCAAATTATGATGTGCAAATAGAGATACTGGAGTGCAAGATTAGTGAAAAATAAACGAAAATAAATATGGGGATGAGGTAGTAGAGTGGGCTATTTACAGAAGGGCTATATACAGGTGCAGTGATCGATAAGCAGCTTTGACAGCTGATGCTTAAAGTTATTGAGGGAGATAGGAACCTCCAGCTTCAATGATTTTTGCAATTCGTTCCAGTCATTGGCAGCAGCGAACTGGAAGGAATGGCGGCCAAAGGAGGTGTTGGCTTTGGGGGTGACCAGTGAGATATACCTGCTGGAGCGCATGCTACGGGTGGGTGTTGCTATGGTGACCAGTGAGCTGAGATAGGGCGGGGATTTACCTAATAAAGACTTATAGATGACCTGGAGCCAGTGGGTTTGGTGACGAATATATAGTGAAGGCCAGCCAACGAGAGCATACAGGTCGCAGTGGTGGGTAGTGTAAGGGGCTTTGGTGACAAAACGGATGGCACTATGATAGACTACATCCAATTTGCTAAGTAGAGTGTTGGAGGCTAGTTTGTAAATGACATCGCCGAAATCAAGGATCGGTAGGATAGTCAGTTTTACAAGGGCATGTTTGGCAGCATGAGTGAAGGAGGCTCTGTTGCGAAATAGGAAGCCAATTCTGGATTTAATTTTGGATTGGAGATGGTTGATGTGAGTCTGGAAGTTGAGTTTATAGTCTAACCAGATGCCTAGGTATTTGTAGGTGTCCACGTATTCTAATTTGGATCCGTCGAGAGTAGTGATGATAGTCCGGTGGGCGGGTGCTGGCATTGTTCGATAGAAAAGCATGCACTTAGTTTTACTAGCGTTTAAGAGCAGTTGTAGGCCACGGAAGGAGTGTTGTATGGCATTGAAGCTTGATTGAAGGTTAGTAAACACAGTATCCAAAGAGGGGCCAGATGTATACAGAATGGTGTCATCTGCGTAGAGATGGATCAGAGAGTCACCAGCAGCGAGAGTGACATCGTTGATGTATATAGAGAAAAGGGTTGGCCCAAGAATTGAACCCTGTGGCACCCCCATAGAAACTGCCAGAGGATCGGACAATAGGCTTTTGATAATAGGCGATTGATAGATTGATAGATTGATAGATTGATAGATAGATAGATAGATAGATAGATAGATACTTTATTGATCCCAGAGGGGAAATTTCTTTGTCAAGCAACTACGAAAAAACACAGGGCAGGTGCAAAATGCCAGAACGAAAATACACAAAAGACATATACATGATAAATGATACATAGTGCGGCAGTATGAAAAAGTATAAAAATACAAGAAGTCTGGAGTGCAAAAAGCTATAAAAAGACATTGCATATTATGGGTGAATGGCTGAATATGTACACTATACATTGTGTTAGGTGAAAAAAAAATTAGATAGATAAATAAGGAATATTTTCATGGTTAATTATACTATACAGGTAAATGACAGGAAGAGATACTTAAATAGCTAAATGTGCGTATGATATAATTTAGGGTAATAATAATAATTCCCTTAAAATACAGTCCTTAGTGCAGGGTTTGATTACAGATAATGCACGTATTGCACATTCGATATACTAAAAGCAATGAAAAAAGATATAACTGACAGGATACTAATATACATTCCTGAGTGAATGACTACGTAAGTTCAGTCCAAGAATTACTTACAATATTGCACGTGATATGATATAACAACTGTACATGAATATGTATATACAGTCCTGAATGAATACGTCCTGAGTGAATGAGTGATTACAGTCCAGAGTTACTCACGGATGGATGCATAATTGTTAAAACTAGGTCCTAACACCCCTACAGTTCCAGGTCTATGTTTCCGACGGCACGGCACCCCGGTGAGGCATTAAATATTCTAATAGCCGCCGGCAGGAAGGACCTTTTTTAGCGCTCTCTGGCACACCGTGGTGGTGCTCCTCTGCATCATAACCATGGCATGCAGAGGGTGGGTGACGTTGTCCGGATGGATGCATAATTGTTAAAACTAGGTCCTAACACCCCAACAGTTCCAGGCAGGAAGAGGTTTCTGCTCACACCACACCACAAAGTCATTGATTGTGCTCCTGTACTCCTCCTGCCCACCCCTGATGCACCCTACAATTGCGGAGTCATCCGAGAACTTCTGTAGGTGGCATGTTTCAGAGTTATATCTGAAGTCTGAGGTGTAGACGTTGAACAGGAAGGGGGACAGGACCGTTCCCTGGGGGGCCCCTGTGTTGCTCACTGCCTGTTCTGACACACAGCTCTGTAGCCGCACAAATTGTGGCCTACCGGTCAGGTAGTCCGTAACCCAGGATACTAAGGGTGCTTCCACCTTCATCCTCTTCATCTTCTCACCCAGTAGCAGGGGCTGAATGGTGTTGAAGGCACTGGAGAAGTCAAAAAACATAACCTGAGTTGTCCAGGTGAGAGTAGGCCCTCTGCAAAAGGTAAATGATTGCATCATCCACCCCGATGTTGCGCTGATATGCGAACTGCAGGGGGTCCAGTGATGTACACACCAGGGGTCTGAGGTGAGCGAGGACTAACCTTTCCATGATGTGGGATGTTAGCGCTACAGGTCTGAAGTCATTCAGGACAGTGGGGTGCGCCTTCTTGGGCACTGGGACCAGGCAGGATGTTTTCCACAGCACAGGGACCCTATCCAGGCTCAGGACCCATTTACGGACCCATTTACTGGCCTGTATCTACTTTTCAGATCAGGGCCCATATCCACAAAGTATCTGAGTATGGGTGCTGATCTAGGATCGATCAGACCTTTTGTGTCCATGATAATCTGATTCATTATGATCAGAAGAGAGATTCAGTGACCCATTACCATGTGCTGTGGAGAGAGAGATGGGAGAAATGCTCTGTCAGTCACAGTCAAATCTTAATTTAACAAGGCTTTTATTGACAATTGTGAAATGTTCCGATTGGATTACAGTGTTTGATCTCTGCTCCATTCAGAGGCCCAGAAACCTAGTTTGGTCATTGGAAGGCACACTGTTAAGATTAGTGCTATATGGAGTGGACAAAAGGGTCTGCTGTTTGTGTACAGATCACAGCTGGCACGTTAATTGGGGAGGACAGGCTCATGGTAATGGCTGGAGCGGAATTGGTTGAATGGTATCAAATGCAATAAACACATTATTTCCATGTGTTTGATGCCATTCCATTCGCTCTGTTCCAGCAATTATTGTGAGCCATCCTCCTCTCAGCAGCCTCCACTGGTACAGATGTTTGTTCCAGCCCAGCTAACACACAATTCAACTAATCCAAATCTTCAATTTAGACGACTTTGTTTTAGTTTTGCCTCATTTGACCCTCTTCTTCTGGTTTCTTCAACTGTGGCAATTTCATGGTTAACAAGCTATCCCCTGTTTCTCTCTGTCTCTGGTTCTCTCAACCTATGGAGTACTCTGACTATATCCCCATCTCTCCTCAGACATGCTGCAGCTCATCAACAACCAGGACATGGTGGAGTTCAACCAAGACATGGCCGGTCTCTTTGACCCCCCCCAGTTCACTGCGGTCACTCCTACCCAGGACCTCCCTGTCCCTGGCCTGCCCCACTCTGTCCCCTCCACTCCCTCCACTCCATCCTCCACATCCTCCACCCTGAGCAGCAGCCCCCACCTTGATGCTCTCCTGGGGCCCCCCATCATCCGGAGTTCCTCCCCCCCAGAAAAGGCATTCCACCCCTCCACCTTCCAGCAGTCGCCCCTGGCCCAGGTCAACACCTCCACCCCTGTACCACTACACAGGCCGCAGCAGCAGCAAGCCCCCCAGCAGGGATCTCCATCATCACAGGCTGTTCAGGGTCTCAGGCAGCCCAAGGTGGACCAACCCCAGCTCCTGCCGGTACTCTCCCCCCCAGCCCCTGTTCCAGTCCAGCTTCCTCCTCCAGCCTCCTCCCCCCACACTGTACCTGGCCAGAGCCCCGTGTTCAGCGCCGCCCCTCAGGCCCTGTTCACCTCTCCTGCACCCCAGCAGCCCCAGGCTCAGCCACAGCCACAGCCCCAACTCCAGGCTCAGACCCACGCCCAGCAGATCCGGATTAACTACAGCGCCCAGAATGGCTACAAAGGTGAGGAACAGATTATATCTCTATTCCTCTGTATTAATAGTTGAAATGCTAGTAGTAGATGGATGAGAGTCTACTATAGCAGTAAATAAGGTCTTCTAGGCCAAGGGAGCAAACAGATGCAAGGAAACTTAAAACTGAGTCACTCACCCAAACTCTAAACCCTTCCATGTGGAGATGAAACATGGCTATCTTCCTCCTTACTGGTTGTAGGGGTTTCCCCATGCCCCTCCCTGCTCACACCCCTGTCTTGCCAAATAAAGGCAGGGAGGAAGCCCACCATGTGCCCACCAGGAAGCCCACCAAAAGAGAGCCAGTGGGATACTCTACCTCAGCTGACTGTCAGTCAAAATCCCAATCTTTTAACCTTTATTTAACTAGGCAAGTCATTTAAGAACAAATTCTAATTTACAATGATGGCCTACACCGGCCAAACTCGGACGACGCTGGACCAATTGTGCGCTGTCCTATGGGACTCCCAATCACAGCCGGTTGTGATACAGTCTGGATTCAAACCAGGTTGTCTGTAGTGACACCTCTTGCACTGAGGTGCAGTGTCTTAGACCACTGCGCCACTTGGGACCCCAAATACTAATCCCCTTTGGTCAGAGTGAAGGACCCTCCCTGAGGCTGAGAGAGGGTGTTTTGTCTACACCATCTATGAGGCACACTCAGATATACGCGCGCACACACACTTATGCTCATACCTGTGCGACATTGTCAATTTGACAGTGTTATGAAACTACTGTAAGAGCTCTGCCCCACGCAGCCATGCCTTAGCATTACAAACCTACGGACTCTGTGTGGACCAATGCCCTAGAGCCACCTAACATAGTATTGTGTTACACACACTGCCTGCTAGTCATCATATCCTATGTTATCTAGAGGTCAAAGTGAATTCCTGCAATGATAATTCATACTGTTATCGGTCAGTGACTCAAGTGTCCTTATTGCTCCCATTAACGTAACGTAGTGTACACTCCCTGCTTCTGACATTAATCACATCATGATATCACTCTCCAGCGGTGAAAGGTCATACACTACTAAGCCACGCAAAGAATTTTTGTGAACTTTGGCCTCGCCAGAGACTTATGGTGACAAGGGCTTATGGTGTTTTGTTTTTACAGTTCCACTGCTAGTTGCTCAATTGTGTTTGAACTATTGGATTGATCACACTAGCAGAAAGTTTTGAATTGGAAAACGAAAATGTGCATTTATTGGACAAGTTTAGGTAGTCCCTCCCTGTTTCAGGCAGTTTCCTTCTGTTTGGTAGCTAATGAAAATGAACCTGATTATTTTTCTAGCTGTCAATCATCAAGGAGGCCCCGCCCAGCCCATGGTCAGCCTGTCGTCGTCCCCTTCCATCATTCAGCCAATGACCATCCAGGCTCTGACCACCACGGCCCCCCTCCTGACCACCTCAGCAAGTCCCCCAGCTCAGACCATCGCGTCACACCGCGTTCAACAAGTCCAACAAGTGAGTTTGTTCTCCTGGAGTGCGTGTGTGCGTGTGTGCGTGTGTGTGCGTGTGTGCGTGTGTTTGTGTGTGCGTGTTATGTTCAATGAGATCCATTAACCCCAAGAAAATCACCATACCAGAAAAACATAATTTGTTCTTTGTATTCAAACCTATTATTTTACCAGTATTTGTTTCATTGCTCATTTGTTTCAATGGAACTGAACTGCTCCCTCAGGCCTATAGTTTAACCCTCTCTCTGTCTCTGTCTCTGTCTCTGTCTCTGTCTCTGTCTCTCTCTCTGTCTCTGTCTCTCTCTCTGTCTCTGTCTCTGTCTCTGTCTCTCTCTCTGTCTGTCTGTCTCTCTCTCTGTCTCTCTTTGTCTGTCTCTGTCCCTCTCTCTCTCCCTCTCTCTCTCTCTCTCTCTCTCTCTCTCTCTCTCTCTCTCTCTCTCTCTCTCTCGTGCTCCCCCTCTCCTCTCAGGTGTTGCTCCAGCCCCAGTTTATCAAGGCTGAGTCTCTGCTTCTGACCACCCTGAACCGTGACCCCTGTATGGTCACTACTGTGGCCTCTCCCTGCATCACCTCGCTGGCCACCACCACAGCCCAGAACACCCACTCACTACAGGTAGGAACCACCACCACAGCCCAGAGCACCCACTCACTACAGGTAGGAACCACCACCACAGCCAAGAGCACCCACTCACTACAGGTAGGAACCACCACCAAAGCCCAGAGCACCCACCCACTCACTACAGGTAGGAACCACCACCACAGCCCAGAGCACCCACCCACTCACTACAGGTAGGAACGACCACCACAGCCCAGAGCACCCACTCACTACAGGTAGGAACCACCACCACAGCCCAGAGCACCCACCCACTCACTACAGGTAGGAACCACCACCACAGCCCAGAGCACCCACCCACTCACTACAGGTAGGAACCACCACCACAGCCCAGAGCACCCACCCACTCACTACAGGTAGGAACCACCACCACAGCCCAGAGCACCCACCCACTCACTACAGGTAGGAACCACCACCACAGTCCAGAGCACCCACCCACTCACTAGAGGTAGGAACCACCACCACAGCCCAGAGCACCCACTCACTACAGGTAGGAACCACCACCACAGCCCAGAGCACCCACCCACTCACTACAGGTAGGAACCACCACCACAGCCCAGAGCACCCACCCACTCACTACAGGTAGGAACCACCACCACAGCCCAGAGCACCCACCCACTCACTACAGGTAGGAACCACCACCACAGCCCAGAGCACCCACTCACTACAGGTAGGAACCACCACCACAGCCCAGAGCACCCACTCACTACAGGTAGGAACCACCACCACAGCCCAGAGCACCCACCCACTCACTACAGGTAGGAACCACCACCACAGCCCAGAGCACTCACTCACTACAGGTAGGAACGAGATGATGGGAATAATAATGTCATAAAGTAGTAACAACAATTAGAAAGGGTCATTTTCCTGAAGAAAAATGTGTCCAATAGCATTTTTCTGGTAGTGGAAGAAGACAAAGCAATGTACTATATAGGGCATAGTGTCAATCTAGACCAGGGGTGTCAAATATACTGCCTGTTGTTTGAGGGAGAAACAAACTCAATATTATGTAAAATGACTAAAACCACATCGAAACTGTGTAGAGATGGACCTATATTCATACAGTTTCCTGACTGTCCAGCTCACTAATGCCATATAACGATGGATAGAGGACTATTTTTTGCAGATTTTTACGGCAATGAAATATAACACATTTTCAGTGCGGCCCTTCGGACCTCGTTGAAGACCGAATGCGGCCCCCGGGGCAAAATTAGTTTGACACCCCCGAGCTAGATGCAACTTTATTGATCGTCTTCTTAGAAAAAACTTCTCTCCTCCTACTTTTTCATTCTTCCCTCCCTCCCTCCCTCCCTCCCTCCCTCCCTCCCTCCCTCCCTCCCTCCCTCCAGGCTTTGATGAGTGGTGGCACCTTCCTGACCACGGTGCCAGTGATGATGGACTCTGACAAGCTGCCCATCAACCGTATCACAATCAGCAGTAAGCCTTTGGGCCCGCCCCCCAAGGGCGAGAAACGCACCGCCCACAACGCCATCGAGAAGCGCTACCGCTCGTCCATCAACGACAAGATCCTTGAGCTTAAAGACCTGGTGGCCGGGACTGAGGCCAAGGTATTAATAAAAAATATATACGTAACTGAATCATCTGACAGAGAAAAGTAACTGGCTGTCCGAAATACCCATACTAGCGTACTACATACTGCATACTCATTTAGGTGTTGGATCTAGTAGAATTCACTCCTCCTTCCAGACTCGTGTTTTACAACAGCTGATAATCAGATAAATTGATGCTCTGTACCAAAACAAACGAATGGCAGGAGTCAACACAATCGCACATTAGATAATGCATTCGGAGTACTATTTTCTAAATGTTTTATACTATAAAACGTTACTACATTTTTTTTGCATACCGTTTAGTTCACTAGAAGGGGTTTTGTTTGTGGATTCCAATGTTAAGATGCTGTGTTTGTATTATATCTAAGTAAGCTCATTGGTTGCGCTCAAAGGCATACTGTTGATCAGAGGCTCTTAAAATCTTGCTTTAAGTTTGTATTGACCTTTTTCATCTGCTAAGCAGCTCAAGTCGTTGTATTGACCTCTTTCATCTGCTAAGCAGCTCAACAAGTCGTTGTATTGACCTTTTTCATCTTCTAAGCAGCTCAACAAGTTGTTGTATTGACCTTTTTCATCTTCTAAGCAGCTCAACAAGTCGGCAATTCTGAAAAAGGCGATAGACTACATCCGCTACCTACAGCAGTCCAACCAGAAACTCAAAGCAGAGAACATGGCCCTGAAGATGTCTGCCCAGAAGAACAGTGAGTGGTCCTTCTCCTCCCTGCCCTTTCCTCTCCTCCATCCTCTCTTTATCGTGATCCTGTTGTTATTCATCCTGTTCTTCATTATGACCTAAAGACTAAACTCATTCTAGATCAGCACTCTGAGACACTTTATGGATTCGGGCCCTGGCATAGATGTCATAACAGTGTGATCATGAGGTTGGCCTGAAATTTCCTTCCCGGGGGATCAATAAAGTACCTACCTATCTATCTATCTATGAGGTAGTTCAGGCCAACCTGCTCTCTGACCCTTTCTTTCTCTACCGTCCTCCTCTCATTTCTCTCCTCCTCCTCCTCTCTCCCTCCTCCTCTCTCTCTCCCTCCTCTCTGCTCTCCAGAGTCTCTGAAGGACCTGGTTGCCATGGAGGTGGACGGCCCACAGACGGACGTGAAGAGCGAGCTGCCCACCCCCCCGCCCTCCGACGTGGGCTCTCCCACCTCCTACTCCCATTGTGGCAGTGACTCAGAACCCGACAGCCCCATGGGGGAGGACAGCAAGGTAGGTTTCACAACCTGAGGCGTAAAACCTCACTGAAAAAGCATAGAGTGGAGCCAGTCAGGATACTAGATGTTACCTGTAACTAATGCTTCTTGTGACATGGAGAAAGTAGCTTGAAAGATGTTTGACTTCTCTGCTATAGTTACCTAGAATAGAACGCTGTGAAAGGAACTGGTCATTCTCTAGCAACATACATCTTGTAGCAACAAGGCTGGAGACAAACAAATTATTTAAAGTAAACATGATAATACGTTATAATTCTAGTTCTTAGTTCTAACACCATGATTACAATTGTAGTTCCAGTTCCATCTCTACTTCTTGCTCTAGATCTAGTTCTAAACCTGACTCTTTATGTTCTCTCCTCTCCTCCCTCCTCCAGCTGGCGGTCAATCTGATGGACACGTCGTCATCCACCCCGGGCGGCGCTGGCATGCTGGACCGCTCCCGCATGGCGCTTTGCACATTCACCTTCCTCTTCCTCTCCCTCAACCCCCTGGCCGCCATGCTGTGTGGAGGGATGGGCTCCAGCACCACCGCTAACAACGACGCAGTGCATCCTGGGACAGGCAGGAACATGCTGGGCCTAGACAAAGCAGGTATGGAGGGAAAGAGGGATCGATGGAAGGAAAGAGGGAGGGTGGCAGAGGTGTGTATCTGTGTCTTACTCCTAGTGACTTCATCTAATACTCCCATGTGTATTTTCTAGTAAATCCATCTCTTCTTTGTCTGCGCGTGTGTTTGCGTGCGTGTCTCCAAAAGTCATTCTGTGTGGGTGTCTCCAAAAGTCATTCTGTGTGGGTGTCTCCAAAAGTCATTCTGTGTGGGTGTCTCCAAAAGTCATTCTGTGTGGGCTTCTCCAAAAGTCATTCTGTGTGGGTGTCTCCAAAAGTCATTCTCTCTCTGTGTTCTCCTCCTAGCTGACTCGTGGGGCTGGATGGACTGGATGCTACCCACTCTGCTGGTGTGGCTGCTGAACGGTGTGTTGGTGGCTGGGGTTCTGGTCAGACTGTTGGTCTATGGAGAGCCAGTCACCAGGCCCCACTCTGGATCATCTGTGCTGTTCTGGAGGCACCGCAAGCAGGCAGACCTTGACCTGGCACGGGTGAGAATGTGATTTAGTCCCAAATGGCATCCTATTCACTATATAGTGCACTACCTTAAGAAATTGTGCACTAAATGTTAAATAAAAATGTAGGGAATAGGGTGTATGGCGTTGACTCACTGCTGAGTCAACGCCACACCTGTTGGCATTCTCACAAACAATCGCAACATTGTTTCAATAATATATAGAACTTTTCTCGCAGCTCTGGCATATATATATATATTTTTTAACCTTTATTCAACTAGGCAAGTCAGTTAACCCTCCTGTTGTGTTCTGGTCGAATTGAACCGATTTACAAGTTCTCTGAAAAATGTAGTTAATTTAATCTGATTGTCATACAGTTCCATGACTCTGAACACACAGAATACATCTTGATGATTTTCATTACATTTTGGGTGTTTTATTTTAAGATTTGTACACTTGTGGTGTTCCCGGTAAAAAATTACCGCTCATTAGAAATGAATGGGTGAGACTACAATTAGTGTATAAAATTGAGTTCAGGCACATGCTCATTCATCAGATGGACACACTTCCTCTCCCAGACCCCCACATGCATGTGTGTTTGAACACACACACCTCACTCCCCTTCTTGGCTTCCATGGCAACCTCCACGTGAACCTTTTCCCAATAGAATCTTTACCCCACGGGAACCACACCTGTTGGCATTCTCACAAACAATCGCAACATTGTTTCATTAATATATAGAACTTTTCTCCCAGCTCTGGTATATAAAGCTTTTTTGAGGCCTTGCTCACAATTAATTCTGTGGCAGGACAATGACCAAACGATATACTGTATGTGAGGCTCTTGATCATATCTTTGATCATGACACTGGTGAGGAGGAGAGAGGCTAGGAAACTGACAGTGAAGATGCATTAGAGGAGGAAGTTAAAGACAACACAGAATATGATCCAGACCAAGAGACAACCGATGTGGAACAATCCAGTGATGAGGAAGAGGGCTCCGCTGAGGTTGTTGTTACATTCCTGTCAAAGAATGGGAATTTGTCCTAGTCTTCATCCCCACCTGAGAGGAGAGGTCGGCTGTCGGCTGAAAATGTTATCAGGATGACCCCAGGCCTAACGAGATACGCCATATCCTGCGTTGATGACCTAAAATCCTGCTTCTACCTGTTCCTGACAGTCAATCAAAACTATAGTGATAAACATGACCAACTTGTAGTGGAGACTCATTTACCAGGACAACTGGAAGGAGGTAGACCGGACTGACGTCCAAGCATACGTGGGTCTCTTGATTTTGGCTGGTGTGTACAGATCCAGAATCGAATCTACCACCAGTTTATGGGATTTTTCGTGCCGCTATGTCACTCCAGACATTTCACGTGTTGTCAAGGGTGATTCGCTTCGACAACTGTGATACAAGACCAGGCCGCCAACACTGACTCTGACACAAAGTAGTCTGTGATAAATAGCACAATATGTTTCATCTGAGTATTTATTATAGTCAAAATAATCCATACATTATGCTTTTGTTTACTCAAAACGGAGTTGTATGAGCTCAGGTCAATACTTACCCACCACTCTCACCACCCTCTCTCCCTCCCCCAATAGGGAGACTTTGCCCAGGCCAGTCAGAACCTATGGACCTGCCTCAAGGCCCTGGGTCGCCCCTTACCCACCTCTCAGTTGGACATGGCATGTGCCGCCCTGTGGGCCCTGCTCCGCCTCTGCCTCCAACGACTGGGGGTGGGTCGCTGGTTGGCTGCCAGGGCTGGGGGGCTCCGCGCCAGGGGGCTCCGGGAGGACGCATGCAAGAGCAGCCGCGACGCTGCGCTGGTCTACCACCGCCTGCACCAGCTACACATGACCGGTAGGTGGAAATTAGAAACTGGACTTGGACTGTGGCTCAAATGCATACAATGATCGTTGCCAGTACAGCTTCCATGTAGCCTCACTACACAACCAGCTACCATCTAGCCTCACTACACAACCAGCTACCATCTAGCCTCACTACACAACCAGCTACCATCTAGCCTCACTACACAACCAGTTACCATCTAGCCTTACTACACAACCAGCTACCATCTAGCCTCACTACACAACCAGCTACCATCTAGCCTCACTACACAACCAGCTACCATCTAGCCTCACTACACAACCAGCTACCATCTAGCCTCACTACACAACCAGCTACCATCTAGCCTCACTACACAACCAGCTACCATCTAGCCTCACTACACAACCAGCTACCATCTAGCCTCACTACACAACCAGCTACCATCTAGCCTCACTACACAACCAGCTACCATCTAGCCTCACTACACAACCAGCTACCATCTAGCCTCACTACACAACCAGCTACCATCTAGCCTCACTACACAACCAGCTACCATCTGGCCTCACTACACAACCAGCTACCATCTGGCCTCACTACACAACCAGCTACCATCTAGCCTCACTACACAACCAGCTACCATCTAGCCTCACTACACAACCAGCTACCATCTAGCCTCACTACACAACCAGCTACCATCTAGCCTCACTACACAACCAGCTACCATCTAGCCTCACTACACAACCAGCTACCATCTGGCCTCACTACACAACCATCTACCATCTAGCCTCACTACACAACCAGCTACCATCTAGCCTCACTACACAACCAGCTACCATCTAGCCTCACTACACAACCAGCTACCATCTAGCCTCACTACACAACTAGTACATTTCTCCTTCTCCAGGCGTTGTGAACAAACAGCAATCTCAAACACGCCCGGTCTGAAACAGAATGTAAGCCTCTGCTCGTCCTGGAACCAGAATACCTCAGGGTTATTACCAACAGGTCTCAGATCATCATACAGAGGACAATAAAGCACTACATCAAGATCCCACAGTAGGCACATTCTCTCCTCTGCAGTTCTACTGTCCAATACAGAATTATCCACTAGCTCCTGAGAGGAATGGATAGGTGTTTCATAGGGTATTTTTCTAAAAGACCTGTGTGTTTGTTCAGCCAAGCTGTCTATAATCAACGTGTGTGTGCGCAGGTAAGCTGGGCGGTAGCCACCTGTCTGCGGTTCACATGGCTCTGAGTGCTGTAAACCTGGCAGAGTGTTCAGGCTCCTGTCTCCCCGTGGCCACGCTAGGAGAGGTCTACGTCTCCGCAGCCCTACGAGTCAAAGCCAGCCTACCCAGACTCCTTCACTTCTCCTCCGTGAGTCACAGAGTTAGGTTACCGATTGGTTTGAGAGGGAGAGACTAACTATGACTATAATATGTGGTTTGTTGCTCAGTGTATCGTGTGTCTGTGTCTCTGCATCTGTACTCACTCCTGTATCTCCATGTCTCTCTCCATCCCCAGCGTGTGTTCCTGAGCAGTGCCCGTCAGGCGTGTCTCTCCTCCAGTGGCAGTGTCCCCCCAGCCATGCAGTGGCTCTGTCACCCTCTGGGCCACCGCTTCTTTGTGGACGGGGACTGGGCCGTCCGCAGCACCCCCAAAGATAGCATCTACAGCCAGGCAGGGAACACAGGTCAGTACTGTAGACCAACCACCCCACAGTGTCTGCGTTCCAAATGGCACCTTATTCCCTGGTATAGTGTACTACTATTGACTAGAGCCTGTCGGAAAAATGAGCATTGAGATGCTCTATAGGTCGACAGCTTGTGTTTTGTTATGAAAGGAAACTTCTGTCATGGAAACTGGTTATGATGAAAGCAATATGGGCAATGCATGTTTTTATTGTCTAAATTGGTTGACATGACTATGCTAACCTCAACCCTAATTATTTTCTCTCTATCTGGCTCCGTAGTGGACCCTCTGGCCCAAGTGACACAGGCATTTAGGGAGCACCTGTTGGAGAAGGCTCTGTACTGTGTGGCCCAGCCCCAGGGGGAGAAGACCTCCAGTGATGGAGAGGGGTAGGTGCAACAAACAGCCAAATAGTGTTATCAGGTTATCTACAGAAGTCTTCAAAGTTGCCCTTATCAATTAATGTTATCAATGTTGTCTTGTTGTCATTCTGTGTTGCTACCATGCTGTGTTGTCATGTGTTGCTGCCATGCTTTGTTGTCTTAGGTCTCTCTTTATGTAGTGTTGTGTTGTCTCTCTTGTCGTGATGTTTTTTGTGTTTTGTCCTATATTTTAATTTAATATATTTTTATATTTAATCCCAGCCCTTGTCCCCGCAGGAGGCCTTTTGCCTTTTGGTAGACCGTCATTGTAAATAAGAATGTGTTCTTAACTGACTTGCCTAGTTAAATAAAGGTTAAATAAAATAAATGAGAAATCAATCCCATTGAATTTTTGATAGTGGTGACTAAAGTCAGCTGATGTTTCTAGTGGCCCATAGACTGCTTTCATGTTGTGGAGAACCATCTAACATTTTAGTTAATTTATTCATATTTTAGGCCTTGCTTTGTCTTACATTGTCTAAAATCCCTTTTTGAACAAGCTAGAGGAGTACTAATAGTAGTTTAAATACTTTGAACTAACTAAGGTGTGTGTGTGTGTGTGTGTGTGTGTGTGTGTGTTCTTCAGGGAGTATGCGGATGCTCTGGAGTACCTTCAGCTGTTGACTAGTGCATCAGACGCTGCCGGAGCCACCACCCAGTCCTTAGCCATCGGATCCAACATGGCTACCGTCACTGGTACGACTCCTGCCACAATACTGGGTGTATCCCAGTTAGGGTGTACATGACTGTGTATCTGTAGTCTAAAGTGGCTTCCTCTTCTTATCTCCTTTTCTTTCATTCACACTGATCTTCAGTAACATGTGAGTGAACACTTGTCTGGCTATCTTCTGACATTGTTTCCACTGATCCCTGTCTTGTCAGATTAGTGCAATCAAAGGCAAGGAGACAAGGAGAGGAAGCCACTATAGACTGTTGAGATGCCCCCTCAGATAGCCTAGCTCCTTTCACCAGAAAAGGCGTTGTCCACTGCAGCGCTCCATCTATCTTCCAGTTCTGTCAAGTCTCTAATCACCTTGAAGAAGTAGCTAGAGAAGGAAGAGAGTTTGAAAGGAGATTTTTCTTGGCATGGTGTGTCAGCATAGCTGTCTGTGTGTGAGTGCGCATTTGATTTGATTTATTAGGGTCCCCATTAGTCGACACATAACAAAAAATACATTACAGATAAAATACTTTACAATTGACATACTACATGTTAATGTTTTTAAATGTATGTGTGTGCATCTATCAGTTACACATACAGTTGAAGTCGGAAGTTTACATGCGCTTAGGTTGAAGTCATTTAAAACACATTTTTCAACCACTTCACAGATTTCATGTTAACAAACTATAGTTTTGGCATGTCTGTTAGGACATCTACTTTGTGCATGACACAAGTAATTCTTCCAATAATTGTTTACTTATAATTCATTATATCACAATTTCAGTGGGTCAGAAGTTTACATACACTAAACTTACTGTGCCTTTAAACATCTTGGAAAATTCCAGAAAATGATGTCAAGCTTCTGATAGGCTAATTGACATCATTTGAGTCAATTGGAGGCATACCTGTGGATGTATTTCAAGGCCTACAAACTCAGTGCCTCTTTGCTCGACATCATGGGAAATTCAAAAGAAATCAGCCAAGACCTCAGAAAAAAATGTGTAGACCTCCACAAGTCTGGTTCATCCTTGGGAGCAATTTCCAAATGCCTGGAGGTACCATGTTCATCTGTACAAACAATAGTACGCAAGTATAAACACCATGGGACCACACAGCTGTCATACCACTCAAGAAGGAGACGCGTTCTGTCTCCTAGAGATTAACGTACTTTGGTGCGAAAAGTGCAAATCATTCCCAGAACAACAGCAAAGGACCTTGTGAAGATGCTGGAGGAAACAGGTACAAAAGTATCTATATCCACAGTAAAACGAGTCCTATATCGACAACCTGAAAGGCCGCTCAGCAAGGAAGAAGCACATGGCGGCAGGTAGCCGAGTGGTTAGAGCGTTGGACCCGTAACCGAAAGGTTGCTGGATAAAGAAAATCTGTCGTTCTGCCGTCATTGTAAATAAGAATTTGTTCTTAACTGACTTGCCTAGTTAAATAAAGATAAAATAAAAACTTGGGGACAAAGAACTTACTTTTTGGAGAAATGTCCTCTGGTCTGATGAAACAAAAATATAACTGTTTGGCCATAATGACCATCGTTATGTTTGGATGAAAAAGGGGGAGACTTGCAAGCCGAAGAACACCATCCCAATTACAGAGTTACAGTTGATATTTTGTATCTAGATCAGCTATAGGAACCATCCAAATAATAACCTGTATGTCTGTGTACTTTCTTTATTGACATCCTATCTCTCTCTCTCTCTCTCTGTGTGTGTGTGTGTGTGTGTGTGTAAACCTTGTCTGCGACCTCCAGGCTGTGACCCTCATTCCAAATGGTGGGCGTCGGTTGCCGTGGTGATCATTAACTGGCTCCAAGGAGACGACTCAGCGGCCGAGAGACTGTACCCCGCCGCCGAGCACCTGCCCCGTAGTCTACAGACTGCAGAGTGAGTGTACACACACACACACACAGCTGAGGGACTGTACCAAGCTGTAGTAGAGCATGCCAGAGTGACATAGACAACCCCTCCCCCCACACTCACACACACACACTTCCCCAGTTCTTCTCCACCCCCTTTCTGAACATGTTTTTCATGTGTCCTCAGAAGTCCGTTGCCCAAGGCATCTTTGAACACGTTCCGAGCGGTGCGCGCCATGCTGACCAAACCAGAGAACTGCCAGCTGAGTCTGAGCCACAGTGAGAAGGCCAGTGGCCTGCTGAGAGACAGCCTCAACCTGGGACCACACTGTCACAGCAGCAGCCTGGACAAGGTACACACACACACACACACACACACACGCAGCAGTAGCAGCTATGGCCAGAGCTGTGGTGCATTGTAGTTGCATTGCATGTGTCTCTCAGCTGGGTGCAATGTTCCTGCAGTGCAACACAGAGCTGGGCCCCATACAGCACAAAGCACAGGAGACATCAATACATCCTGACACACTGTTACTGCCTTTCAAACTAATGTCATTTTCGCACACACGATAAGGTTTGCCTCTCTCTTTCTCTCTTTCTCTCTCTCGTTCTTTCTCCCTCCATCCCCCAGGTGGTCCAGTTGCTGCTGTGTGACCTGCTGCTGGTGATGCGGACCAACGTGTGGCGTCTGCAGCAGAGCTCCAGTCCTGGGGGTATCTCCTTGCAGGCCTCCCCGGCCGAGCTGCACGGCTTCCAGCAGGACCTCTCCTCCCTCAGGAAGCTGGCCCAGAGCTTCAGGCCCGCCATGCGCAGGGTAGGACATGGACGGAGACGTGCACATGTAGACACGGGTACACACATACATGTGTATGGATGCATAGACACAGGCACATGCACTCATACACAGAGGTTGAGATAGATACTCACTCACACATAGGTTGATAGATATATATACTCATTTGGGTAGAGCAGAGCTAATTCTGACTTATCACTCATCAAACGCTGTTCTCTCTCATCTCTCCTCTCATTCCTCCTCTCCTCCCGCTCTCCCTCAGTTGTTTCTTCATGAGGCAACTGCCAGGCTGATGGCTGGGGCCAGTCCCACGCGAACACACCAGCTCCTGGACCGCTCGCTCAGACGCAGAGCTACCCCCGGAGCCAAGATGGGTAACTGTAGAGAGGGTTTTTTTGTAGTTTGTGTGTGTGAGAAAGGTTGGAAGATCTGTATGCTGTTTTTAAGCCTTTCATAACGAGGTCCAAAGGGACACGGATGCGATATGAGTGTAGTTATCTGTTTAATATCCCTCTCTGTATCCCCCACAACTCACCTCTCTCTGTCTCTCTCTTTCTCTCTTTGTCTCTGTGTGTTATTCTACAGAGGAGTGTGAGATGCGTCCTGGCCAGAGGGAGCAGGCTGAGGCGGTGATGTTGGCGTGTCGCTACCTACCCCCCTCCTTCCTGTCGGCACCGGGCCAGAGGGTGGGCATGCTGGCGGATGCAGCAAGAACCCTGGAGAAGCTGGGGGACAAGCGCACCCTCCACGACTGCCAGCAGATGATCATTAAGCTGGGCAGCGGCACCACTGTCACCTCTGCCTAGACTATATAGAGCGAGACAGAGAGACCAGCCCCCCCCCCTCCACACACACACACACACACACACACACACACACACACACACACACACACACACACACACAAATGGATGAAGAAGGTTTTTGGCATTTGGCCTGCATCTGACGAACAGACATACAGACAGTCTAACTAGACAATGAGAATCATAACAGACAGACAGACATGCCTGACAGTTACCTGCCACCGTTTCATATCACCCCTTATCTCTGATTCACCTATCAGTACAGTAGACGGCTTTCAGACTGACAGTTTAGCCGGGGAGGACTTCACCCCAATAAAGCGTTGCTATTGACATGATATTTCATGTAACCTAGTCATCATCACCAGAATATATAGGTTCACATTTCTGTATCTTGTCTAATCCCCTGCGTGAAACGCTGTAGTGGCGGAGTGTGTCCACTGGGTGGGGTTGTGGCGGCCTCTGCAAGACTAAAAGTGTGATGCCTGGGAGTGTGTGTGTGTGTGTGTGTGTGTGTGCTTGTGAGAGAGAGACCAGGGGAAAGGTTTTTAACTGCAGTTATACACTACTAGCCCCATGTTTTGATTGGGCGATGCACCTTACAAAGCAAAGCACTCTGTTGTGATTTGTGTGTTTAGAGAGTGGCTGTCTGTTTGATTGGCTGCGGTGCGAGGTGATGTCATCGGGGGTGGGAGGAGCAAACCGCGTTGGGACAGACTGTGAGCTTTTTGAGGAGCACATTTAAAAAAAAATTAAAATATATTGTGTAGAGCAGACCGGTTTCTCTATCATGTTGAAAAGGGGACCATGACAGATCTATACGTTGTGTTTCTATCTGCGAAGGTCTGAAATGTTGCATCCCTATCACGTCATTTTATCTGCACTGGCCCAGAGGGGCTGTATTTGATGAGTTAAATAATATTGTTTTTTTCTTTTAATCTTCATATTTTTTGTTGTTGCTGTGTATATATTTTAAAGTGTATTTATAATCGGTCTGAGATTTGTTCTATTGATCAGTATTTTCCATTGGCCGGGTGATAGTTATTACTTTCCATTGGCAGAGGCTGAGGGGCCAATGGGGATTATGTATGGGGGGCCAATGGGGAGTATGTATGCATCCCAAATGGCACCCTATTCCCTATATAGTGCTCTACTTTCTATGGACCCTAGACAAAAGTAGTGTACCGCGAAAGTGAATAGGGTGCCATTTGGTAAGTGTTACTTTACCTATGTTTGACAGTGTTGCCATAGTTGGTAAGTGTGTCAAAAAAGGGAACAGTGTCCATGTGCTATGGGGACAAAGGAGGGTCAAATACCATTCAATATTCTCAGACTCATTTGAGCATTTGCACTATTGCGCAAGGTGTGTGTTACCATTTTGATGATATCAAAAAGAGTCGTCGAGCGACAGACTCGAGACGAGGGTTGAGCTTCCAGATACTCTTCCAGACAGAAGGGTACCATCAGAGAACATTGAATTGAATGAGAATGTCCGTTCTAGTAATTCTATCCCCCCCCCCTCCGTTCAAGACCAACAGCTTACAAAAGAGCCCGGGTCTCATCTAGTATTTCTAGATCTCATCATTTCATTGACTCTAGTTATTATCATCTCTTCTTCCAAAGAAGGCCTGTAGCAAGGCTGCACCACCCTGCTGTAGTCAGGCCCCTGGGTCCTGTTCACTAGGCACCAAATGGAAGAAAATGGACTGTAACAGGGAGTGACTTTCTTCTCTTGTCCAATAAGACAAGACTTGGGGTCCCGAGTAGCCTCTTAGTGCAAGAGGCGTCACTACAGTCCCTGGTTCGAATCCATGCTGTATCACATCCGGCCGTGATTGGGAGTCCCATAGGTCGGCGCACAATTGGCCCAGTGTCGTCCGAGTTTGGCCGGTGTAGGGCGTCATTGTAAACTTGACTTGCCTAGTTAAATAAAGGCTAAATAAAATAAAAAATAATATTTTTTGTTTTACGTTTTTAAAACGCGTGCTCTTATGAACAGCACCTAGATGTGTGTGTACAACCCTGTTCCAGAAACCCTATTTTAATTATTTAGCATGCTTTTGTTGTGTTTATCCCAGGACATGCTAGTTTGTAATAGTGTATCATTGTAAATGACTGACTGAGGGACATTGGACTGATGATTCCTTCCCCGTGTGTTGATTCAGTCTGTATAAATCATTGCAAACACATCTGAACATGTATTATTATTATTATTATTGTTATTATTTTGTTTCTTGACCAACATATTCTTTCCTTCCTTGTCTTTCTCCTCCTTTGCTCATTGGTTTATTCCTGGATATGTAAATAAAAATAACATTTTGTATCAATGCCTCAGGGTCTCTTGGGGTGCGTGTGCGCCTGTGCGCGTGCGTGTGTGTGTGTAGGTTATTTAATAAACTCAAACTACCGAACGGTTGCTAGTTCTAATCCCTGAGCCTACAAGGTGAGAAATCCGTTTATGTGCCCTTGAGCAAGGCACTTAAACTGCTGAATCTGGCGTCCAGGAGATAGTAATGCAGAACATCGCCATCACCACACCAGAGTATTTGAGCGGAGCGGAGCGTACCCAATTTGACTAGAGCGTGGAGCGAGGTTCCGGGCATGCCTGGCCCAGCATGCATTTCTAGTCATCTACTTGTGTGCTGCTATAGCCCCTTGCTTTAGCTACTGTTATCTACTATGCTAAATATTTTTTATAAAGAGACTGATAAAACACACAGGTGCAAAATGAAGGTGACTTACAAAGATGAGGACCAAGAGCAAGAGAGGGAGTGTGGTGATGTAATGTCCACTAAAGAATCATTGTGGAATCTGTAAAGACAAGTATCCCGAAAGCATGATTGTTTACTTACTACGTGCACATGTTCATTTTTGTTCTATTATCTATACAATAGGCCATAATTGATTTTGTCCCAATATTCCCACATTCAAGGAGCTTTCTGTTTGATTGGGTTATTTTGCCTAAAAACCTTTAGGCCTACCTATAGAATTTTTTAAAAACATCTCTGCCCACCTGGCAAGAGTGGCCAAAAGGGTGTTAAGCATCCCCAGTGGCTCTGTAAGTGTGGAGAGGATATTATCTGCTGCTGGCCTGCTCTCCAGGCACCATCGCATTAGCCTGAAGCCACAGACTGGCCAAACTCATGTTTCAAAAAATTAACAAAAATCATTTTTCGCTTACTTTGTATTTAATTCTAAGTAAGTCACAGCCTATATGGGCAACATATAGACTGTAATGATTTAATACAACATAATGTTGTTTAAATGATGAGCGCTTTGTGTCCCTACCAGCCGATTGTGTCGCACTTGCAAATGCTTCACAATGTATTACTTTGTAGGCTATAGCCTTGAAATAATTGAAATAATATAGCCTAAAAAAATCATTTTCGTGCCTTCTTAGACTCCCTATCGGGCTCCTGACCTATTTAGAGTGTTTATATGCTGTTTAGTATGACATGCGCGCTTCTTACATTCACCTTTACATGTTTATTCAAATACTTTTCATTCAAATCCATATGGGTTGGTTTCAATAGAGCATAGCGGTTTTTAGCGGAGGGTGGGAAAGGACATTGAGCACCATAAAATTCCATGAGCGTTTCCAACCACTCAACTCCACTCATAGGCTCTGCACCACACTAACAGAAAATTATACTGTCATTTATACAGTAATTTGGGCTATTATCGATAGTAAAACTTTTACTGCAGCATGCTGTTAATTATGATGCATTGTGGGAACATTTTGTGGAACATTTTGTGGACGGGGAAATAATTGCTGTATTTCAAATCGTACTGTTACACAGAATACAGTAGGGGGACAGGGGATGGTTGTAACACTTTTCACCTTTTTGTCAGTTTCTCAGAGATCATTTATGTTAGTGTATTGAAAGCTTTATTCAAACAACCTACATCTGTCCTTTACAAATTGGTGTGGTTATTATCTATGTAAATCAAACTGCAAATGCATGGTGTTGTCTTAAATACAAGGAGTGAAGTGTTACAATTTACCCCATGATCTGGATTAGTTGTAACAGTGCTTGGGGTGAATTGTAACAGAATGAAAACTAATTATTGTATGACTTTTTTGAGATCATGAGAGCAACATTGCCATGTTCAACATTTCATTTGGCAGAAACAATAATAAATATAAATAATACATGTTTTATTATTTTACCCTCCACTAAATGGTCTTTCTCAACCAAACAACAACTAGGCTAAACTAAATACCTGAAAGTTTGAGTTGTGTGTGTGTGTGTGTGTGTGTGTGTCTGTGTGTGTGTGTGTGTGTGTGTGTGTGTCTATGTGTGTGTGAGTGTGTGTGTGTGTGTGTGTGTGTGACTGAATGTTGGACACGTTCACTTAATCAGAGTCACAGTTGTGACAGTGGCATCACTGTCCTGGGGTACAGGCTTGGTGGGCCCATCATTTGCATTCCCAGCATTGCACCCAGACCTCCTTGGACTTGGAGTTGTTAAAGTGCTCCATGCACACAATGCAGACGTTTTCCTCGTTGGAATCTTCTTGTTCAATGTGCTTTGTTTTTTGTTTATTATTGCCGTCTGAGTGCTTGACTTTTTATGCTCTTCCAGTGCCTGCTTGACGTGTGTATCCGTCAAAATCAGCCTGATACATGTGGGGAGGTGCCCTGTGAAGTGGCTGGAGAGGTGGCCTGGAAGGCAGCTGGAGAGGTTGGCTGTGAAGTGGCTGGAGAGGTGGGCTGTGAGGCAGCTGGAGAGGTGGACTGCGAGGCAGCTGGAGAGGTTGGCTGGGAGGCAGCTGGAGAGGTGGGCTGGGAGGCAGCTGGAGAGGTGGGCTGGGAGGCAGCTGGAGAGGTGGCCTGGGAGGCAGCTGGAGAGGTGGGCTGGGAGGCAGCTGGAGAGGTTGGCTGGGAGGCAGCTGTAGAGATGGGCTGGGATGCAGCTGGAAAGGTGGGCTGGGAGGCAGCTGGAGAGGTGGCCTGGGAGGCAGCTGGAGAGGTGGGCTGGGAGGCAGCTGGAGAGGTTGGCTGCGAGGCATCTGGAGAGGTGGGCTGGGATGCAGCTGGAGAGGTGGGCTGCAAGGCAGCTGGAGAGGTTGGCTGGGAGGCAGCTGTAGAGGTGGGCTGGGAGGCAGCTGGAAAGGTGGGCGGAAGGCAGCTGGAGAGGTGGCCTGGGAGGCAGCTGGAGAAGTGAGCTGGGAGGCAGCTGGAGAGGTGGGCTGTGAGGCAGCTGGAGAGGTGGCCTGGGAGGCAGCTGGAGAGGTGGGCTGGGTGGCAGCTAGAGAGGTTGGCTGCGAGGCAGCTGGAGAGGTGGGCTGGGAGGAAGCTGGAGAGGTGGGCTGGGAGGAAGCTGGAGAGGTGGGCTGCCAGGCAGCTGGAGCGATGGCCTGGGAGGCAGCTGGAGAAGTGGGTTGGGAGGTGCTTGACTTGGACTGAAATAGTTGCCGTTACTCATTTTGAGTTATAGCCAGTGCTTGACTTGGACTGAAATAGTTGCCGTTACTCATTTTGGGTTATAGCCAGTGCTTGACTTGGACTGAAATAGTTGCCGGTACTCATTTTGGGTCCTGGTTCTGTTTATATTTATATGCAGGAGCTCCACAATACTGTTGAGCTAATAAGAGGTGCAGTAGCACATTTGAGGTGCCGGTACTCCGCTCTGGTGAGCTCCTATCCTAGTCAACCACTGGTCTTAGCCAATGAGCTTCAGCCCTTCACCATTTGAGTGACAGCTAGCAAGATGCGCACACAGCAGAGCAAGAGAGAGAGAGCAATGACGTGGTGCATGTACTGTATGTGAAGCAGTACGCAATTTTCGGAGACCACTTTCGTCTTGTGAATGCTACTTTCAGAACTACTGGCTAAAAAGTATACAAAAGTACCAGAGAATCTCTTTAAGGTCTCTAGAATTGCAAGTAATATAAACCACCAAGTATTTATTGATATGCTGTAATGTGTAAACACGTTACCTTTCAGCCAACCTGCTTGCACCAATCCCATGTAATTACAGTGAAATACTGTAAAATACAAACCCCATCTCCCCTCAATGAATTTCATTCATCCAGTCAATTATTCACACATTCATTATTCTACGGTATTGTACTGTGTGTTATTACACAGTACTTGCTTTGATACTGTCTTTCGATTGCACTCGTTCTGCCAGTCACATTCTGTTAAAGGTCCCCAAAGCACACACATCCCTGGGTCGCTTGTCTTTTCAGTTTGCTGCAGCCAGCGACTGGAACGAGCTGCAACAAACACTCAAACTAGACAGTTTTATCTCAATCTCTTAACTCAAAGACTCAATCATGGACATTCTTACTGACAGTTGTGGCTGCTTTGCGTGATGTATTGTTGTCTCTACCTTCTTGCCCTTTGTGCTGTTGTCTGTGCCCAATAATGTTTGTATCCTGTTTTGTGCTGCTACCATGTTGTGTTGCTGCCATGTTGTTGTCATGTTACGTTGCTACCATGCTGTGTTGTCATTTGTTTCTGCTATGCTATGTTGTTGTCTCTCTTGTCGTGATGTGTGTTTTGTCCTATATTTGTATTTAATTTATTTGTATTTTTAATCCCAGCACCCATCCCTGCAGGATGTCTTTTGCCTTTTGGTAGGCCGTCATTGTAAATAAGAATTTATTCTTAACTGACTTGCCCAGTTAAATAAAGGTTCAAGAAAAACCAAAATAAAAAGGTGTACTGCAATATGAAATACAGTAACTTACTTGGCACTTTGCTGCCTTTATGTTACTGTCAAATTCACGGTAACCCCTTTAAACGTAATCCTTCTTACATCTACTACTATAGTTAAAAGGCATTGGATTGGTGGAAACAGAGGGGAGAGAGTTTCTACCATATTTTTTGCACCAGTCTCAGCGCTATTCCTTTTTAAATCCAATTCACAATGAGATTGACTTTATTATTGAAACCTAACTTTGTCACGCGTCGGGACGGTGAGAGACCAAGGCGCAGCGCAGTTGAAGTTCGACATGTTTTAGTTATAATGATTAATTTCCAAAACAATAAATGACGAACTATACAGAATAACAAATTATTCTGATAAATCTCGACGTATACATGAAATATACAATGTAACCCCGCTACCAGAAAACACACTACTTTAACACTGACTTCGAATACACATATATACACAGCCCCGGTGTGGAAACATACAAACATATGTAGGATCCCTAATTAGAGACAATGCACTGCAGCTGCCTCTAATTCGGGATCGGACACAAACCACCACCAGACCCAGAAATTATAGACCTGTCAGACTCTGACCATGGCTACATAGAGAAGCAATAGGCTTCTCTATGGCCAGAGCCTGACAGTGCCCCCCCCCCCCCCCCAAGGCGCGGACTCCCGGACGCCTCCCCCCAAAATAAATAGGGTTAAATAGGGAGGTAAAATTAGTTCGACGGTGGCGGTGGCGGTTCCGGCCATGGAGCGGGGAAATTAACCGGGCCCGGACTGGGCACCGGTGGGGTAAACGGCTCCGGCCATGGAGCGGGGGAAATAACCGGGCCCGGACTGGGCACCGGTGGGACAAACAGCTCCGGCCATGGAGCGGGGAAATTAACCGGGCCCGGACTGGGCACCGGACTGGGCACCGGTGGGACTCCTGCCATGGAGCGGTGCAAATAACCGGGCCCGGACTGGGCACCGGTGGGACAAACGGCTCCGGCCATGGAGTGGAGCAGACTACCGGACCTGGACTGGGCACCGGTGGAGCGGACTGCTCTGGCCTGGGAGTGGAGCAGACGGCCGGACCCGGACTGGGCACCGGTGGAGCGGACTGCTCTGGCACTGGGGCGGAGCAGACGGCCGGACCCGGACTGGGCACCGGTGGAGCGGACTGCTCTGGCACTGGGGCGGAGCAGGGGGCTGGACCCAGACTGGGCACCGGTGGAGCGGACTGCTCTGGCACTGTGGCGGAGCAGACGGCCGGACCCAGACTGGGCACAGGGGGAGCGGACTGCTCTGGCACTGGAGTGGAGCAGACGGCTGGACCCGGACTGGGCACCGGTGGAGCGGACTGCTCTGGCACTGGGGCGGAGTAGGCGGCCGGACCCGGATTGAGCACCGGTGGAGCGGACTGCTCTGGCACTGGGGCGGAGTAGGCGGCCGGACCCGGACTGGGCACCGGTGGAGCGGACTGCTCTGGCACTGGGGCGGAGCAGGGGGCCGGACCCAGACTGGGCACCGGTGGAGCGGACTGCTCTGGCACTGGGGCGGAGCAGGGGGCCGGACCCAGACTGGGCACCGGTGGAGCGGAATGCTCTGACATAGGAGTGGAGCTTACGACCGGACCCACACTGGGCACCGGTGGAGCGGACTGCTCTGGCATGGGAGTAGAGCCGACGACCGATGCTCACTTTGGGCCCCCCTAACTCCAGCTCCTTCCTCTGACTCACACACTCCTCCCAACCTCGCCTGAACCACTCCCTTAACTCGCTCCATTCATTTCCCTTGCCTTCCCCCACGCTCACCTCCTCACGGCACTTCGCTCCCCCTTTATCCTCCAGCCTCGGCGCCTCGCTCATGGAGAGTGGTACTGGCGCTTCCTCCCCGCCACCAGACCACCCCAATAGCCCCCCCCCAAACCTTTTTTTGGGGTTGACTTCGGGCTCCTCTCCGTCTCGAGCCCACTTGCGCTGCTTGGTCTCGAAGTAGTGGGTCATTCTGTCACGCGTCGGGATGGTGAGAGACCAAGGCGCAGCGCAGTTGAAGTTCGACATGTTTTAATTATAATGATTAATTTCCAAAACAATAAATGACGAACTATACAGAATAACAAATGATTCTGATAAATCTCGACGTATACATGAAATATACAACGGTGTGGAAATATACAAACATATGTAGGATCCCTAATTAGAGACAATGCACTGCAGCTGCCTCTAATTAGGGATCCCACACAAACCACCACCAGACCCAGAAATGATAGACCTGTCAGACTCTGACCATGGCTACATAGAGAAGCAATAGGCTTCTCTATGGCCAGAGCCTGACAAACTTGACCATCACATTATGTATTACTGCCCTCCAGTTGCAAGAAGTGACTCCCCCCCCCCCCCCCCCCCTTTCTGTCCTTAACACTAAAACTGAAACTAAATAATATATCAACAAAATAAAAACATTTGATACAACTAAAAGTAAATAAACTAGCATGTCAGGTCTGAAACTTGAATTTAAAATGAAAAGCAAAAAAATTATATAAATAAAAATGAATATAAAAACTATAATAACCTTGGTGTGTGTGTGTGCATTTGTGTGTCATGACATGCCCCAATTCTTATATCTGTATTTCTGTCCACATAGTCTGTCACTAATGATCACTAAGTGTGTCTGTGTGTCAGTGCAGATTTGGAAGAAGATGACAAAAAGAACAGTCCTTGGTCTGGGCAGCATTGAAAGGTGCTGGTATATTTGACATTGGCGTTACAAAAACATTTCACACAATTTGATGCTGTAGTGTCATCGATTCAAACAATGAAAACATTAAAAATAAAAAAAACAGCATGCTCAACTTAAAACGAGTAACATTCCCAAAAGTCTATATATTTTTTTATGGATTCTTTTAATAACATTTTTATAAGCAATAACATATTCATTTTATAGAAAATAAACATCTCTAGGAAATACTATACACAATTATATTAGTACATCACATCTTACATTTAAACAGCGTCAAATACTTATATACACCAGTAAATAATGAGAGCATCATAGTCAAGAATCATAACAAGAAGAGGTTTGTGGTGTGATGTTTTGCTCTTGTCTGTACTGTACGCCGTAATACTGTATGTGCCCACTGATATGAAGTACTGAAGTACTGTACACTACGCCCTAAAGTAGTACTGAAGTCCTGTACACTACACCCTAAAGAGGCTGTATGTGTGTGTATTAGAATGCGGCAGTATGAGGAAGAGGCTATGCTACTGTGAGTGCCACATACAGAGAAAGGAATGAGAGAGACAGAACTGAAACTGTCCGAATACGGACACCGTACACCAGTCACGGTTCCCCATTTTAATGGGGAGGACTGTGATTACTGTACGGTGTCCATATTAGGACATCCTCAGTCTATGTACGGTTACTAAGAATCAATTGGAGTCATATCCTTGTTATTTTTATGGAGACAGCAGCCTTTGGAGATGGAGATGATGGACAGAGATATTGATGAAGAACAGTGCTGAGATGAGATGACATGACCCGTGAGATGATCCCGGCCGGGCCCTAAGCCCTTACCTTTAACCTTCATGGTGACGTCTACTGTACATCATGTTGTATTTGCACACGGCTGAACTTCGACTGGGTGATCCCTAGAGTTTGGACTTTGCCCCAATATCCAAATTAGCACACTACCCACTTAGAATGAAGCAATGTATAAGGCATGCATTCTAAGTAGTATGCTAGTGTGAATATTGCAACCTTTATTTTATAAAAATGTTTAATTGAACACAAAGCGGGACAGATACCAACGGTGACTCAATGGTGTCGTATAGCCGTAATATGCACATCAAAATACATATCGGAAGAAGAAGAAGAGCGTTATATTAAAAAAACGTTATTTTTTCTTTCTGTCAATATCAGAATCAGGTTTAGAATCTGTTAAAGCTCGCAATGTATAATTTTTATAACACTTAAGCGCACATTGAGATACATCCAGGGGAGGGGCGGCTTCTTTTGACGCATGACATCTTGAATTGGAACACGCTTGTTCGCTTCCTCGCACAAGCACACACACACAGTCGATGTCACACACACGCACGGCAACCTGGAACTTGGACAGCATGGCCGGGGGCAATTCTGGCCAATCGCAATCCACCAGGTGTCCAAAAATGATAGTGACCGTTCCAGAGGCAGAACAGTGCACTGTGAATTTAAAACAGCTCCCTGTCTCTCCCCCCACTCTCTTTGGAGGGGTGGTCTCTAAGTAACCATGGCTGCCAGGTGTCTAGACGCCAGACACAGACAGACAGTGCTGTCTGTCTCTCTGTCTGTCTGTCTCTCTTTCTTTCTGTCTCTCTGTCTGTCTGGTTATCAGAGACGGCTGAGATAAAGCAGTGCCGTTGCCGGGGATTACGGGGGTTGCTATGAGGAACCTTCTGTCTAGTGTCTGTATTGCTGCCATCGGTGGTGTCACAGAGGATCCCCAGCCGTCCCCATTGGCCGATGCGTCTGTCTGTCATGACGTCTCATCATGACTCATCATCATCAGGTCTGTCTGTCGTACTGCATAGGTGATGCTCACTGGGGCTGGGTGGTGATCTATTTTACAAAGCCTGGAAGACAAAGATAAATTATGTATGAGGGAGATTGCTTTTCACTTCAAAACAATTGCACAAAGGTGATGTTATGTGTGAAAAAAATGAATCTGTCTGTTGTGTCATACTGTCTGCAGGTTCAGTAGATGTGTGTGTGTCTCTCTCTCTCTCTCTCTCTCTCTCTCTCTCTCTCTCTCTCTCTCTCTCTCTCTCTCTCTCTCTCTCTCTCTCTCTCTCTCTCTCTCTCTCTCTCTCTCAGGACAATATGTACTCATGCCTGCTGAAATAGAATGCACCGGCACTCGCAGCACTGCAATGTTTGTATGTTATTCTTCATGGCCAGAGCAGAATGGGACGTTTAATTGGCATGGTCACTGCAAACATGAACTCTGCAGTGTCTGTGTGCCTGTGTCTCTGCTCTGAGCTAACTTGAAAGCTGCAATGTGTGTGTGTGTGTGTGGTTCTGCACAGTGCAGACATGAAAGCTAGCTGCAGTGTGCTGTAGTGGAGCATGGGGGATGCAGTTGGCCAGTGAACCGGCTCCTGTGAAAGACACAGTGGGAACGCCTACTAATTGCACTGGTGTGGTGCTTTCCTCTCCCCTTATCCTCTGCAGTCTCCCTCTCTCTTTCTCTATCTGAATCTCTCTCCCTCCCTCTCTCTTTCTCTCTCTGAATCTCTCTCCCTCCCTCTCTCTTTCTCTATCTGAATCTCTCTCCCTCCCTCTCTCTCTCTTTGTCTCTCAGTATTCTCTTTCTCTTCTGTCGCTCTCAATCTGTAGTTTCTGTCTCCCTTTCTGATTCTGTTTTCTATCCTCTTTCTGTCTCTGATTCTCTGTTTTCTCTCCTCTTTCTGTCTCTGATTCTCTGTTTTCTCTCCTCTTTCTGTCTCTGATTCTCTGTTTTCTCTCCTCTTTCTGTCTCTGATTCTCTGTTTTCTCTCCTCTTTCTGTCTCTGATTCTCTGTTTTCTCTCCTCTTTCTGTCTCTGATTCTCTCTGTTTTCTCTCCTCTTTCTGTCTCTGATTCTCTGTTTTCTCTCCTCTTTCTAGCTCTGATTCTCTCTGTGATGTTACGGCCCCTGGTCTCCTTTTGTTCCTACACATCCGCAGAAAACACAAAAACATCCTCTGTTTGTCTCGTACTGTGTGTGTTATGTGTTGTGAGTGTGTGTGTGTGTGTGTTTGTGTGTTTGTGAACATTCACGTTCAAATGTTTTTGTGTGAGTTACAATATGTGCCTGCTGTATGTGTGCCTGTGTGTTTGTGTGTGTGCCTGTTTGTGTGTGTGTGTGTGTGTCTGATTGTGTGCTTGTCTGTGCCTACTGTGTGTGTGCCTGTGTGTTTGTGTGTGCCTGTGTGTGTGTGTGTGTGTGTGTGCCTGTGTGTTTGCCTGTGTGTGTGTGTGTGTGTGTGTGTGTGTGTGTGTGTGTGTGCCTGTGTGTGCAGCGGTTCTGCACATGCTCCCTGCCCATGTGAGATTGCTCCCTCCCTCCCTCCTGCTGGTGTCTGTCTCTGTGTTCTAGAACAGTGAGAGGAGGAGAGCAGAGGAACAGAGAACAGAGGCAGAGTTCCATGGAGACCTGGGTGGGGGGTTGTGCCTGGGACTGTGTCTGTGTATCTATATTACTCTCTGATTAGCCTGCTAAATTAGCATCGCACAGACCCACCAGCCTCACTCTCTCTCCCCCTCTCCCTATTTTTCTCACTCTATCCTTTTCTCTGTCTTTCTCTTCTCTTCTATTCTCTCTCTCTCTCTCTCGCTCCCTCTCTCTTTCTCTCTCTCTCTCTCTCTCTCTCTCTATGTCTCTGTGCTTCTATACGTGGGAGGTGAAGAGAGGAGGGGGAGGGGAGGAGTGAAGAAGAGCGCAGAGGATGCGAGAGTGGAGAGAGGGAGGGAGCGAGGGGAAGGCATGGGGTGAAGAGAGGAGAGGAGAGTGTGAGAGATGGAGGGAGCGAGGGGAAGGCAGGGGGTGAAGAGAGGAGAGGAGAGTGTGAGAGATGGAGGGAGCGAGGGTTGAAGGCAGGGGGTGGGAGGGATGCTTTTTTGATCAGTAGCCAGATTTTCATCCCTGTCTGTCAGTCTCACAGAGAAGAGGAGAGAGGGATGGGGAGAATAGACGAGGGAGAGGAGAGCGGTAAGGAGAGAGGAGATGAGAGAGAGGCTGCTGCTTCAATGCACCGCTGTTCCCTGCTGAATGTCAGTACCCCTCTCTCTCCCCTCTCCTTCCACCCCCCCTTCTCTCCCTCCATCATTGACCTTCCTCCAAAGTGCAGTGTGGCAGTATGGCCAGCAGATGGTGCCTCCCATTAGGCAAACTGCAGCCTTGGAAATACAAACAAAAGAGGCTGCTCCTGTAATCACGCTACCACTTTCAGTCATAACAATGCACAGCATGGCTGGCTGACTAATGTTTTCAGAGAGGTACAGTGTGAGAGGTAGCTAGTGGGATAAAATGTAGGATGATTTGCCATTTTGTCAAGGTCATTCGTAGGACTACCTGTGCAGTCATTTAAAATGAACAAATATAACAGATCGCACTGTAATGTGCATAGGGCTTCAGATATGGGTTTCATCCCAAATGGCACCCTATTAACTATGTAATGCACTACTGTTGACTAGAGCCCTGTATGGATGTTAATGGGCAACATACATTCCACTACAATAACATTCTTGTTCCCATGCATAGAATGTGTTTGTCATAGATTAGATCATTCTGTGCCGACATGGATAATAGTTTACCGAACTCTGTCAATCCAGTTGGAGTTGTATTTATATCCTATGTCTCCGGCCCTTTTAGCTTGGTGCTAACCGGTCTATTAGAGTCTGTGTTTAGTGATGGGAAGGAATCGACAGACTGACCTCCAGCCCTGCAGAACGCTGTGTGAGACCAATCATTGTTCAGTGTTCAGGTGCCGTTAACAGTGGTGTTAGTTAGTGGACTGGCCAGTCAATAGTGCTCAGCGCCAGGCAGAGATGTCTGATAGGCTGTTGCCACGGGAGATTCAGAGATACACGACCTTGGTTACACCAATCCTCTGTCTCTGTCTGTGTCTGACTCTCTCTGTCCATTTGTGTGTCTGTGTGTGTGTGTTTGTGTGTGATTGTCTCTCCCTCACTCTCTCTTTCTCTCTCTCCCTCCTCCTCTCTGTCACTCTGTCACTTTGTCATTCTCTGTCTGTCTGTCTGTCTGTCTGTCTGTCTGTCTGTCTGTCTGTCTGTCTGTCTGTCTGTCTGTCTGTCTGTCTGTCTGTCTGTCTGCCTGCCTGCCTGCCTGCCTGCCTGCCTGCCTGCCTGCCTGCCTGCCTGCCTGCCTGCGTGCGTGCGTGCCTGCCTGCCTGCCTGCCTGCCTGCCTGCCTGCCTGCCTGCCTGCCTGTCTGTCTGTCTGTCTGTCTGTCTGTCTGTCTGTCTGTCTGCATGTCTGCATGTCTGCATGTCTGTCTTCTGTCAAAAATCACAATATTTGTAATTCCTAACCAGAGGGGAATTTTTATTTTTATATTTATTATTTATTTTTTTACCTTTTATTTAACTAGGCAAGTCAGTTAAGAACAAATTATTATTTACAATGACGGCCTACACCGGCCAAACTCATAAAGAGATGGGAGTCTTGGATTATAGGAATGTTTACAGATATCAAGATATTTCCTTTTATACTTTTACATATGTACGGACAGATTCTGTTAATTTGCTTACCTCGTGTTTTGGACATTTCAGTGAAAAGTTGTCCTCTTGGAACGTGCAGCCTGAAAGAGAGAGAAAGAAATAGAAGGAAGGAGAGAGAGATGTAGAGGAGGAGAGAGGGAGAGAGGGTAGTAAGGAGAGAATGGAATGACAGGATGAGCTAGGTTGCAGCCATGGTACACTCTGCAGAATTAAACTGGCCCTTCAGCTCCTCCCAGTGCTGCCTCTGCAGACGTGTGAGGGGTTCTAATCCCCATTGTACCTACTGATGGCATTAGGTAATGAGAGGGGAGGCCATACCTACATACAGCATATGCTTATACACGAATGAACACACACACACACGCTCCCTCCACCCCCTCACCCCCCCCCCCAATTCCCTCCCTCCCTATTTCTCCCCCTTCCTCACTCCTTCTCCCCTCCCCTCTACATCCCTCCCTCCTACTCCCCCCCCCATCCCACATTCCTTCTTGCCCTTTTATCCATCCCTCCATCCCTCCGCTCTCTCTCTCTCTTTCCGAGGGCTCTTACCTATCTCCTTGGCGCAGATGTAGTGGTATTTGTGTGGGCAGCCTTTCCAGCAGCAGCTGATGGACGCACCCACTCTCTGGCACTTAGAGCAGCTCTGGAGACCAGACAGACAGAGAGAGAGAGCGCGAGAGAGACAGACGGACAGAGGGACAGACAGCCGGACAGAGAGACAGACAGAGGGACATAGAGACATACATACAGAGAGACAGACAGAGAGACAGTCAGAGAGACATAGAGACATACAGGCAGAAAGGCAGACAGTCCCCAGTTAATAATAAATCATACACTTGCTGTGGCCAATATGTCACTTTGACCAATATGTTACTGTGGCCAACATGTCACTATGGCCAACGTGCACAGTTCCCTACAAAATAGATGTATGTTTAGACTAATGTTTTTTTTTTTTGTGATTTATTTTGTATTTATTTCATTTCATAGTAATGTTAAACCCCAGGGAGGACAAATATTCCTTTCTGACTGTGGGAGGCTAGAATTATAGATTGGAATCATGTGGAGTTTACTGTATGTGAAATACAGCACTTCAAATGTTGACTCTCCATTGGTAAGATGCAGTATCAGTATCAACCGGAGAGAAGGGGGGAGAGAGAGAAAGAAAGAGAGAGAGAGAGAGAGAAAAATCAGCATAGAGAAAGAGGAATGTCTCACCGTTTCTGTGGAGGTGTGAACAGCTTCTTTCAGGCCGTACAGCCTCCCGGCCACCATGATGACCCCATTGGTCCAGATAGCACAGTTCTCATGGGCCCAGTGTTCCTTAGCCTCAGCCTCCCCCTGCAGTCTCTGGAGCAGGCCTCCTCGACTGCCCCCCTCCTGACCACTAGCTGTGGCCTCTGCAGCCCTCCTCTCCTGGATCTGCTGCATCCTCCTGAACCTTCCCCGTAGGGTGGGCCGGTGCATGCTTCTGCCCTCCATCGGTGTCCTCTCTGCCCTCCTGGGGCGCCAGTGGTGGGGGTGGGGCTGATGATTGTGACCCCCACCGCTACTAGTACTGGCCTCCTTTGTGACTGTCTCTATATCCACCTTTGTACTGCCTTCCTTTTCGGAGCTGGGGTCTCCTTCGCTGCTGCTTGGTTCCTCCATGCTACTGTTGGAGCTTGTTGTTTTGCCTTGGTTTCCCCTCTGGGGTTCTACATGTCTTGCTGACAGGATTTTGCGCGGGATGCTATCCTCTGGGTAGTAGGGCCCACACAAATCCCCCAGCTCGCGGTAATTTGCTGGCTTTCCACACAGGCAACACGTTAGACACCTATCAATTAAGGTTTTGTTAACCAAGGGCCCCTGGAGCATAGCTGAGGAGCTGGGTATCGCCTTCGCAACCATGACTGGGTTTTTAATTTTGTCCGGGCTCTTTTTCCGGAGCTTCTGAAGCACCATCTTCAGCTCTTCATCGCGCCTGTTGACGATGGTACAGAGAGAGGCGAAATCTCTGGAGCTGTCAATATGCACATATGGACAGAACAAACGTTTCATTACGCTTATGGGGGTTATGCTCAGTACCTGTTTGAGAGAGGGCTCCGGCTGCTTTCCCTCTGACACTGCAAGTCTCTCCTTTTTCAATTTCTTCTTCTTGAGTCTGGCCTCCCTCCCTGCAGCCTTCACCACTGCTTCAATCACCTCCACGGCGTCTTTGATTCCCTTTTTAGGACCAGGTTTTTTGTGCACCTTCAGAGGTTTGCTGCTCTGCTGTTCACCTGGGGCTCTCCCTCTCCCTCTCTTTTTGGAGGGGGACGAAGAGGGCTTCCTCCCTCGTTTGGAGGGAGGCTGCTGGATCTTTTCTGTGGTGATCACCTGCAGGCTGTCTGTGATCTCACCTGGGCTGGCTGGTAGAGCGGGCGTTGTTGTTAACGTTGTGTCAGTGGGGGCCTGTGCCTGTTGTTCTCCTGTTGTTGTCTCTACCTGCTCGTCAGCCACAGGCCCCTCTGAGGGAGGCGGTCCTTCTCCCCTCTTCTTCCTGCTCTGTTTCAGGTGCATCTCGTGGTTGTTCTTGATAGCCCTCTGCTTGGCCAGCCGCGGCGTGTTGATGATCAGGCTCCCTGTCTCCATGGCAACCACCGTGGCGTCCATGCTCTCCACCATTGCCCATTTCCTCCTCTTGGTCCTGGTGGGTTTGTTGGCACGGCTAGCCACTGCAGCGTCTGGCACCCCAGCTGGGAGCGACTCTGGCTGCACCCCCTCCCTGGTGTTCTGCTCCACCCTTCCCTCCTGTTCTGTGTTCTGGACCCCCGTGGTGCTCCACACGTCCCCTGCTATCTCCTCCCGTGTCACCTTAGGGGCGCTCACTGCCGCCACTGGGGCCTCGCTCTCCTCCGAGACGGGTATCGATGCAGGTTTGAAAGTCACTTCCTCCACTGTCGCCTCTGTGGTCTCGGGCTGTGGTGTTGGCGGGTGTTTCTTCGAACCGGTGCCCAAGTTTATTTTCTGAACCATGGCCTCGTATTTCAGACCCCTGCCTTTGCGTGGGGGGAGGTACTTGGTTTTGGTGGGACACTGAGAAGGGACACTTGGCATTTCACTAACCACATCGCCGACAGCCATCGTGGGAGGATGGTTATCTTTGGTCAGCACAGTGATCAGAGAGGCCTTGAGGTGTCTGCCTCGCTTTAGCCTCCTCTTGGGGCCTCGGACACCCATCTCCTTGGGTTTGACTAATGGAGGCTGGTTGGCCTGGTTGGCCTGGCTGGCCTGGTCAGACTGGGGAGTTTCAGACTGTGGTTGTTGTGGTTTGGGTTTTGGTTTTGGACCTCGCTTTTTCTTCACTGGAGGCTCTAGAGGCAGAGGACTGGGTTTTCTTTTGAGTGGAGGTACAGGTGCAGTTACAGGAGGTACAGCTGCAGTCGGTTCTTTAGGTTTCTCAGGTGGAGCGACAGGTTTACTGATGTCTGTTTTACTGGTGTCTGTTACACTGGTGTCTGTTACATTTGTGTCTGTTACACTGGTGTCTGTAACACTAGTGTCTGTTGCACTGGTGTCTGTTGCACTGGTATCTGTTACATTGGTGTCTGTTACACTGGTGTCTATTACAATGGTGTCTTTTACACTGGTGTCTGTTACACTGGTATCTGTTACACTGGTATCTGTTACACTGGTGTCTCTTATACTGGTGTCTGTTACTCTGGTATCTGTTACACTGGTATCTGCTACACAGGTATTTGTTACACTCTTGTCTGTTATACTGGTGTTTGTTACACTGGTGTCTGTCTCATTAGGAAAGACAGGGAGGGCTTGCTCTATGCTCGTGCGTTCCTCATTTTTTAACACTGCATTGGGCTGTGTTATACTTGTCAGGGATTGAGTTAGGATTCCCCCAGATTGCTCTTTCTCTTTCTCCTTTGGAAGCTTATCCTGGGGGGGCTTTCTGGATCTCAGGACCATGTTCTTTCCGTCCTTGCCTGGAGCTTTCACTTCCTTGTTCCCATCTCCTTGCTGACTGTTGATGCTCAAGCTCTTCTGGCCTCTTCCTGGACTCCCTGTGATGGGTTGAATGGGACTTTCCTGTAGTACCAACTTCAACTTAGAGCCTGTGCCCCTGGGACGACCCCGGGGTACTCCTTCAGTTGGTTTTGGACCTGGTTTTGTTCCTGGTTTAGGCCCTGGTTTTAGACCTGGTTTTGGTCCTGGTTTAGGCCCTGGTTTTAAACCTAGTTTTGGGCCGGGCTTTGAACCTGGCTTCAAACCTGGCTTCAAACCTGGTTTTGGTCCTGGTTTTAGACCCGGCTTTGGACCTGGTTTTGGTCCTGGTTTTAGTCCTGGTTTAGGCCTTGGTTTCAACCCTGATTTCGGGCCCGGTTTTGGGCCTGGTTTCGAACCTGGTTTCCGCCCTGGTTTCCGTCTCTCAGGGGGCTGGGGATCCTTAGGAGGTGTGTCCTGCGCATTGAACGAGCGAGTGCACATTCTGGAACGGGAGCCCTCAACCAGCAGTTTGGGCGTTTCACTCGTCGTCATTATGTCCTGGTGAGCGGTCATGTCTATCTGATCGGAGAACAGAGCACTCTTGCTGGAGGGCATGCAGGGTTTCTGGGGGGGTGAGGGGGCACTCTCCCCCTCTCTCTCCACACTCAGCTGTCTCCTGAATTCCACACCTGAGTGCATCAGTCTCCTCCTGCCTCGGCCGTGCTTCCGGCCGAAAGCCTGCAGGTGTGCAGATGGGGCCACGGGTTCCGGCTTGGCTGAGGGGGTCACAGCGCTTGGACAGCTGATGCCCGGCTCCATGTCCTCATCACCTTTCTTTGGCGAGGGTGGGGTGTTGGCCCAGGAGGGGGCTGAGTGCAGTATCGACTTCCCCGGCAGCTGAGGGGAGTCAGGCTCCAGCACGTTGGAATCGCTGCGATCGATATGGTCCCTGGTGTGAGCCGGAGCTGGAGGTGTTGCTATCTCGCTGAGAGCTGAGAAAACCATCATGGCCGAGTGAGACTGGGGTGGAGTGTCACAAATGGCTGACCCCCTTTCTGGGGATTCTGCTGCTGCTGCTGTTGGGTCCGGGTGTGCTGCTTGGGTTTCTGTCTCTGCAGGCTCTGTGTTACGGTAAGGCTGAGGCTCAGCCAGGCTCTGGCCTTCTGATCTGCTGCACAGCTCTCCAGAAGGTTCCTCCTGTGGGCTTGTCCTATTGTTGAGGACCTCAGTCGATGGGAGGCTCTCACTCTGTTCTCCCTCTCTCTCCTCAGCAGACAAAGTAGGTGATATAGAGTGCTGCTGCCTCTCCTCCTCCCTCTCCTCATCCTCCTCCTCCTCTTTTTCTCTGCTCTCTCTCTTCTCTGAGGCGGAGAGCCTTTCATCCAAAACCTCGCCCCGGGGGGTAGGGGATGTGTTCTCCGAGCTGTCTTCCTTCTCTGTGAAATATTGATCTTGGTCAAGGTCACCCCTGGAAATAAAGGGGGACGTCTTCACTGAGCTCTCAGAATCGGTGGGAGATTCCGATTTCATCTCCTGGCCCAGGTCTCCCTTGTGACTGGAGTCTGAGAGGCTTGGGGACTTATCCGCCGAGTCCTCTTCGCCTCGGTCATATTTGTTTTGTATCTCGTGGTACATGTTCTCGTCGTAGCAGTAGCTCTTTCCCTCGGTCACCGCTTTGTTGATCTTGATGTACAGCGCTGGGTCTTTCTCCTCCTCCGGCCATTTCTCCTGCTTCTCCGAGGTGTCTGGGACGTTATTGCCGCCTCTGCAGTCACGCTTGCTGTCGGGAGTCTTTTTCACGCCATCGTCCTCGTAGTCTGCCAGTTTCTCTGTCCAGGCCAACTCCTCAAAATTCTCCTTCAGTGGCACGCCGAGACGTTGGATGTCTGGAGGGGACTGGCTCTCCTGCTTCATGGGGCTGGGGACCGTCACACTCACAGGGGACCTCTCGTCCCCCACGCTCTTCATGGGGGTTTGTGGGGGGTCGTGACCCCCCTGTGACCTGGGGTCAGGGGTCAGGTTGTCCCTAGAAGCCACGCTCTGCAGACCGGACACAGAGTCCCCAGACCGGGTGGACATGTCGTCCGGAGAGGTCATGGAGCAGGATGAGGCCGTGTCCAGGCCCAGGTGTGTGTTGTTGGGGGCCTGAGCTGGGCTTCTGCCCTGGCCACAGTAGTAGTACCCCCTCTCCAGCTGCTCGTCAGAGCTACTGGAGTATCCCCCCTCTTGCATCTCCATGGGGACGAGCTGGTGCTGGTTGGTGCTGTAGGAGTCCTGCATGGGGCCCCCACCGTGCTGACCCTCAGGGCCTCCTGGCACTCCCTTGTACTCCTCTTCCTTCTTGGAGGAGCCTCCACTGCTCCCAGTACTGCTGCTGCTGCGCTTGCCCCCCTTCTTGTTGGCGACCATGGCCTCGGAGAGCAGCAGCTGCTGCACATTGTTGGAGATGTTCTCCACCTGAGAGGTGAGGGCATTCAGGCTCCACAGGCTGGGATTGGCAAGCAGCTTCTCAGAGAAGCGCTCCTTCATGGAGACCCCCTGCGTGTAGCTGTGCTGCGGGGTTGGGTGGGCCACGTTGGGGGATGGGGACGGGTGGGAGCGCGGCGGCATCAGCAAGCCCTGGTCCTGCAGACCAGCTGAGGAAGAGGAGGACGAAGAAGCTGCTCCTGGGGTCATTGGTGGCTGGCTGTACTGGAAGCTCTCTGGATTGGTCATCAGAGGGGAAGGGGTGGAGCTGTAGGAGGGCGAGCGGCCTACGGAGCGTGCAGGGGAGTGGCTGGAGGCGGGACTACATGTCTGGTAGTACTGCTCAGGGGATCTGACGGACAGCTCGGACAGACAGTAGTTCTGCTGGGGCTGGCTGAAGTGTTGGTATTTGGGGTGGGCCTCCTGGGAAGTTTGCATACCTTGTAGTGGAGGCTGGGACTCATAGCCACCCCTGGAGGGCGTCTGTTGGTAGCTGTAACTGTTCTGGGGTGGCGGTCGGTATCCCCCCTGCTTCAGACCACTGTGGCTGCCCATCTGCCTAGTGTACTGGGAGCTGGGCGCCATACTATATCCCTTGTAGCAGTGGGGCATGGGGCTGCACTTCTCCATGTAGGAAGAGGAGGAGGGGGACGGGGACGGGGAGTGCTGGGGGTAGTGGAGGTGGCTCTGGGGGTACATCAACGGGGACTGGCCTGGGTTCGGGGGATGGGGTTGGTGGTGTGGGCTGGTGTAAACCGGAGCAGAGGCCTGGTGGGGCTGGTGACACTGGCTCTGGGAGTGAGCCAGCATGTTCTGGTCCAGATACTGGGAGGACCCAGGGGGACCCGGCTCCATCCGGCCTACCATCTCCTGCTCGTACTGAGCTAGCTGAGCTGGGTCATCCCACTTAGACTGCTGGAGGTGGCCCTCGCTCATATACTGGGCCGGGTATCCCCCCGGGCCCATGTGATTGCTGTAGCCGCCTGCCTGCATATGCTGGGCAGGGGGAGGAGGCACTTGACTCCCCCCACTGTAAGCCTTCTTATCATGAGGCGTCAAACCTCTTCCTCCACCACCTACACCACTACCACCACCATCCACACCACCTCCATTGCCCTGGTATCCAGGGTATGACTGCTGGTTGTAACAGTCCTTAGGTCCAGGTATGGGTCCACTTCCAGGTCCAGCCCCTGGTCTCGCTGGGGGCACCCCTGTAGCGGTGGCCAGGGCGTGCGCCTCGTAGACCTGCCTGGTCTGTCCGTGGTGGGGGTGCTGTCGGTAGCTCTCCAGGCGTGATAATTCATGGTGCTCCTGCTGGTAGCAGGGCTGGTTGCCGTGGAAACCACTCCTCTCTCTGCTGAACGACTGCATGGCTCCAGCTATAGGAGGGGCGGGGGGAGGGAGGGGGTCGGGGGTGGGGGGGTTCTGATAGAGAGAGAGAGAGAGAGAGAGAGATGAGAGAAGGAGTGGAGAGGGAGGTGAGGAAAGAGGGGGAGGGAGCGAAAAACAAAACAGAGTGAAGGAGGGGTTGTTAGTATCACAGAACCCAGACGTTATATCTCTACCTTCATCTCTAACCCTAACATCCTTCAAAGTCTTGCCTTTTTGAGATCAATTGACTTAATATCATGAATTCACAATTAATCTTATTGTACACACCTGTACACATCTGCACTGTAAATACAATAAACATGATTAATTGTCCCTTGACAGATTCTAAGCAAAGGACATATCCTCTGGGCAAGATAAGATGGACTCTGGACTCTGGACTGGGAACAGTGAACAAGCTAGAGTACAGCGGCCATTTCAACCATTTCAAGACTGAGGGAGCTAGCCTGTTGTTGCCGGAGCTGGTATTGTCAGGTCATGCAGGAGGCAGTGTGAGTCAGACAGCCATGTCTGTTACTGTGAGCCCCCATCCAAACCAAGCCTGCTACGCAAGGTCTCGACCTCTGGAGAGGAAACCAGAATAAACGGGGCACAAGAAAACATGAAACCACACACTGGGTGTGATAAATAGGTGAGGTGTTAAGAGATGATGGCCGATTTAGATGTTCTGTGACCGACTCCCATCAATGTCATTCTGCATGAAAAATCTAATGGGAATTTTCACTGTGTTATCGTGAGGCTATTGTTACTCAATATTTACTTGTAAAATGGAAGCACGTGTTTCAGTATCACATGACTGTCTTTAGTCCTCTCTCTCTCTCTCTCTCTCTCTCTCTCTCTCTCTCTCTCTCTCTCTCTCTCTCTCTCTCTCTCTCTCTCTCAATTCAATTCAAAGGGGTTTTATTGGGAAACTTCACATTGCCAAAGCAAGTGAAATAAACAATAAACAAAAGTGAGAACACAAAGCAACATCAAAACAGTTGAACAGTTCATAGTGGGCTTGGAAATGTTTCTAAAAGAAATACATTTAAAGTGTTATATCAGCAGCTCTGTAAAGTGTTTTAGCAATGTGCAAATAGTTGATGTACGAATAGTAGGGGAAGATAAATACACAGATAAGTTGTTGGTGGTATTTACAGTGTTGTTTGTTCTTCACTGGTTGACCTGTTCTCATGGCAACAAGCCACACATCTTGCTGCTGTGATTGTACACTGTGGTATTTCACCTAACAGATATGGGAGTTCATCACTGTTGGATTTGTTTATCGAATTGTTTGTAGGTTTGTGTGATCTGTGGGAAATATGTATCTCTAACGTGGCCATACATTTGGCAGGAGGTAAGGAAGTGCAGCTCAATTTTGTGGACAGTGGACACATAGCCTGTCTCTCTCAAAACACAGGAGGAGCGCAGCATACATACTGTACATACTGTAGTAGCACATCTCTAGCAACTCAACTTAGACCTCCTCCTCCTCTTCTCCAAGCTTCTCTAAGGGGAGGGGAGTGTTCCACACAGAGGAGGGAGGATGTGAGGATAGGGAAGGAGCTCTATAAAGGGAACATAGTCACCTGGAGACAGTGCAGTGTGTCGGGCTGTTTCAGCTTTGCACCCCCCGCCCCAGGGACAGTGGCGTGTCCCACCAGAAAGGCAACAGCATTATTCATCTCTGCACAGCAATTGTCTGTGTAGTGTGTATGTGCTTGTGTGTGTGTGCGTACATTCACGCATGTGTGTGTGTTTGTGAGTGTGTGTGTGTGCAGCTCTGAGCACAGCTCATCAAACGGAGGCACAAACAACTTCCTGGGAGACTCCCCACACGGTCTCCCCCATCCCCTGCAACTAGCTGTGTGTGTGTGTGTGTGTGTGTGTGTGTGTGTGAGTGTGAGTGTGAGTGTGTGTGCTTGTGTTTGTGTGTGTGTGTGTGAAGACATGGAGATCTACTCAGGCGCTCACAATTTAGGGGTGTAAGATCTGTCACTGCAGCACAACATAACACAATGACACACAGACAATGTCCTTTGTGTGTGTTCTGAAGCTGCGTTGGGATAATAGCGTTGTCAGTCTCCAGCACCATAGACTAGACCGTGGTAATAATTGGCCTGATCTCGTGGCAGCTAGGTGCTATACTCTTGATGATGGTTTTGTGGGATTTTGTGTCGTTCAATTCACCTCCTCTCTGTCTCTAATTCACTGTTCTCTGTCTCTCTCTGTCTCTGATTCACTGTTCTCTGACTCTCGCTGTCTCTCTCTCTCTCTGTCTCTCTCTCTCTCTCTCTCTCTCTCTCTCTGTCTCTGATTCACTGTTCTCTGTCTCTCTCTGTCTCTGATTCACTGTTCTCTGTCTCTCTCTGTCTCTGATTCACTGTTCTCAGTCTCTCTCTGTCTTTGATTCACTGTTCTCTGACTGTCTGTCTCTCTCTCTCTCTGTCTCTGATTCACTGCTCTCTCTCTCTCTCTCTCTCTCTCTCTCTCTCTCTCTCTCTCTCTCTCTCTCTCTCCCCTCTCTCTCTCTCTCGCTCTCTGTCTCTGATTCACTGTTCTCTGTCTCTCTCTGTCTCTGATTCACTGTTCTCTGTCTCTGATTCACTGTTCTCTGTCTCTCTCTGTCTCTCACTCTCTCTCTCTCTCTCTCTCTCTCTCTCTCTCTCTCTCTCTCTCTCTCTCTCTCTCTCTCTCTCTCTCTCTCTCTCTCTCTCTGTCTCTGATTCACTGTTCTCTGTCTCTCTCTCGCTCTCTCTTTACTTCTCTTGCAGAAAAATAATTCGACACATTTGTATTTTATTTCACCTTTATTTAACCAGGTAGGTCAGTTGAGAACAAGTTCTCATTTGCAACTGCGACCTGGCCAAGACAAAGCAAGGCAGTGTGACAAAAAACAACACAGAGTTACACATGGGAAATAAACAAACGTACAGTCAATAACACAATAGAAAATCTATATACAGAGTGTGCAAATGTAGTGCAAAATGCAGTAAGGTTAGGAAGACAATAAATAGGCCATAGTGGCGAAATAAATTACAGATTAGCATTATCACTGGAACGATTGAATGTGCAAATGATGATGTGCAAATAGAGATACTGGAGTGCAAAATGAGCAGAAGTAAAAAAAAATGGGGGTGAGGTAGTAGGATGGGCTATTTACAGAAGGGCTATATACAGTGGGGAGAACAAGTATTTGATACACTGCCGATTTTGCAGGTTTTCCTACTTACAAAGCATGTAGAGGTCTGTAATGTTTATCATAGGTACACTTCAACTGTGAGAGACGGAATCACATTGTATGATTTTTAAATAATTAATTTGCATTTTATTGCATGGCATAAGTATTTGATCACCTACCAACCAGTAAGAATTCCGGCTCTCACAGACCTGTTAGTTTTTCTTTAAGAAGCCCTCCTGTTCTCCACTCATTACCTGTATTAACTGCACCTGTTTGAACTCGTTACCTGTATAAAAGACACCTGTCCACACACTCAATCAAACAGACTCCAACCTCTCCACAATGGCCAAGACCAGAGAGCTGTGTAAGGACATCAGGGATAAAATTGTAGACCTGCACAAGGCTGGGATGGGCTACAGGACAATAGGCAAGCAGCTTAGTGAGAAGGCAACAACTGTTGGCGCAATTATTAGAAAATGGAAGAAGTTCAAGATGACGGTCAATCTCCCTCGGTCTGGGGCACCATGCAAATTCTCACCTCGTGGGGCATCAATGATCATGAGGAAGGTGAGGGATCAGCCCAGAACTACACGGCAGGACCTGGTCAATGACTTGAAGAGAGCTGGGACCACAGTCTCAAAGAAAACCATTAGTAACACACTACGCCGTCATGGATTAAAATCCTGCAACGCACGCAAGGTCCCCCTGCTCAAGCCAGCGCATGTCCAGGCCCGTCTGAAGTTTGCCAATGACCATCTGGATGATCCAGAGGAGGAATGGGAGAAGGTCATGTGGTCTGATGAGACAAAAATAGAGCTTTTTGGTCTAAACTCCACTCGCCGTGTTTGGAGGAAGAAGAAGGATGAGTACAACCCCAAGAACACCATCCCAACCGTGAAGCATGGAGGTGGAAACATCATTCTTTGGGGATGCTTTTCTGCAAAGGGGACAGGACGACTGCACCGTATTGAGGGGAGGATGGATGGGGCCATGTATTGCGAGATCTTGGCCAACAACCTCCTTCCCTCAGTAAGAGCATTGAAGATGGGTCATGGCTGGGTCTTCCAGCATGACAACGACCCTTTAAAACACAGCCAGGGAAACTAAGGAGTGGCTCCGTAAGATGCATCTTAAGGTCCTGGAGTGGCCTAGCCAGTCTCCAGACCTGAACCCAACAGAAAATCTTTGGAGGGAGCTGAAAGTCCGTATTGCCCAGAGACAGCCCCGAAACCTGAAGGATCTGTATGGAGGAGTGGGCCAAAATCCCTGCTGCAGTGTGTGCAAACCTGGTCAAGAACTACAGGAAACGTATGATCTCTGTAATTGCAAACAAAGATTTCTGTACCAAATATTAGGTTCTGCTTTTCTGATGTATCAAATACTTATGTCATGCAATAAAATGCAAATGAATTACTTAAAAATCATACAATGTGATTTTCTGGATTTTTGTTTTAGATTCCGTCACTCACTGTTGAAGAGTACCTATGATAAAAATTATAGACTTCTACATGCTTTGTATGTGGGAAAACCTGCAAAATCGGCAGTGTATCAAATACTTGTTCTCCCCACTGTACAGGGGCAGTGATTGATCAGCAGCTTTGACAGCTGATGCTTAAAGTTAGTGAGGGAGATTTTTGCAGCTCGTTCCAGTCATTGGCAGCAGAGAACTGGAAGGAATGGCGGCCAAAGGAGGTGTTGGCTTTGGGGGTGGCCAGTGAGATATACCTGCTGGAGAGCATGCTACGGGTAGGTGTGGCTATGGTGACCAGCGAGCTGAGATAAGATAGATAGATAGATAGGTACTTTATTGGCGGGGATTTACCTAATAAAGACTTATAGATGACCTGGAGCCAGTGGGTTTGGCGACGAATATGTAGTGAGGGCCAGCCAACGAGAGAATTCAGGTCGCAGTGGTGGGTAGTATATGGGGTTTTGGTAACAAAATGGATGGCACTGTGATAGACTACATCCAATTTGCTGAGGAGAGTGTTGGAGGCTATTTTGTAAATGACATCGCTGAAGTCAAGGATCGGTAGGATGTTCAGTTTTACAAGGGCATGTTTGGCAGCATGAGTGGAGGAGGCTTTGTTGCGAAATAGGAAGCCGATTCTAGATTTAATTTTGGATTGGAGATGGTTAATGTGAGTCTGGGCATAAACCCATGCTCTCTCTGGCAACACACACATGGTTAGTACAGGCAGTAGGGGAGGATATGCAAAGCTGCTGAAAGCCTCAGTGTCTGGTGTCATTGGTTACGCTCAGGATCTGGAACATAATTCTCTCTCTCTTTCTCTCTTTCTTTCTCTCTCTGTCTCTCTCTGTCTGTCTCTTTCTCTCTCTGTCTCTCTCTGTATCTCTCTCTGTATCTCTCTCTCCACTCTCTTTCTCTCTCTTTCTCGCTCTGTCTCTCTCTCAATTCAATTCAATTCAAAGGGCTTTATTAGCATGGGATGTTTACATTGCCAAAGCAATGCAAATAGATAATAATAAACAAAAATGAAATAAACAATAAAAAATAAACATTACACTCACAAAACTCTATTTTTCTTAATCTCTCTCTTTATCTCATTCTCTATCTCTCCCTCAGCTCTTTGCCTGTCCCTTGGCCGTGACTAGAAAGGAGAATGAGGATGGGGAGGAGGAGAGGGGGAGGAGAGGCTAGAGGAGGAGAGGAGACTTGGGTCTGGAGAGGAAATTATTTGTCTAGTGTAGAGGAGCAGGATGAGGGGAGGAGAGGATGAGGGAGGAGAGGAGAAGGGAGGAGAGGATGAGGGAGAAGAGGATGAGGGAGGAGAGGATGATGGAGGAGAGGAGGAGGGAGGAGATGATGAGGGAGGAGAGGAGGAGGGAGGAGAGGAGGAGGAAGGAGAGAATGAGGGAGGAGAGGAGGAGGGAGGAGAGGTTGAGGGAGGAGAGGAGGAGGGAGAAGAGGATGAGGGAGGAGAGGAGAATGAAGCTGACGAGGAGGACAGGCTTGGGGAAGTAGGAGTCAGAATGAGCTTCAGGGGAGGAGGAACTGAGGAGGAGATGTGGAGGAGAGGAGGAGGAGATGTGGAGGAGCTGAGGAGGAGATGTGGAGGAGAGGAGGAGAGGGGGAGAGGAGGAGGAGAGGAGGAGGAGAGGAGGAGGAGAGCAGGAAAGGCTATAAGAAAAAGGAGGATAGCAAGAAGATGCTTATACTGGGGGGAGGAATGGAGCGAGTTAAGAGTGGGATGAGTGTGGACTTGGAGAGGGGGACGAGGAGGAGAGGGAGGAGTAGGTGATTTAGGTGCGGGGGCGTAAGAGCTCCTGGGAAATATGAGGTGCACTCACCTCCTTTTCACAAGCCACACAGGGAGACTGTACACAACCACTGCGTCTCAAATGGCACCCTATACCCTACATAGTGCACTACTTTTGACCAGAACCCTATGGAGGCACCCAATTCCAAAGGGAATTGGGTGCCATTTGGGATGCAGACAAGGTTACGATGCACCCACTGTCAATAATTAGAAAGCTAGCCTAGCGGACCAACCATCCAAACAGAAAGGCATGTGTCACTGTTACACAATAAACACAATGATTCATCTCGTAGGTCCAGCCCGCTTTAACTGTCTCATCAAGACAATCAAGCTAGGTAGACCTATAACTGCTTTTATGGTTATGGTATTATACATTTGCAGGCTCAGTAAATAGGGAGAGAGAGAGGGGGAAGAGGAGGAGAGGAGGAGAGGAGAAAGGGGGAGAGAGAGGGGCAAGAGGAGGAGAGAGAGGGGGAAGAGGAGGAGAGAGAGGGGGAAGAGGAGGAGCGGAGAAAGGGGGAGAGAGAGAGAGAGAGGGGGAAGAGGAGGAGTGGAGAAAGGGGGTGAGAGAGGGGGGAGAAGGAGTGGAGAAAGGGGGAGAACGAGTGGGGGAAAGAGGAGGAGTGTCTGTGTACCTTTAATAGGCATGCCCCTAAAGACTTCGTCTGATCCTGTGTGTGTGTGTCTGTGTGTCTGTGTGTCGGCATGTCGGCGTGTGAGCTCATGGAGGCGGAGGGAGGGAGGGATACGAGGGAAACTGATTGTTCCGCTGTGCGGTTGATAATCCAAAGTGTCGCAAACCTCACGTGTCTCTCTCTTCTCTCACTCTCTCTCTATGTCTCTCTCTTCTCTCACTCTCTCTCTATGTCTCTTTCTTCTCTCACTCTCTCTCTATGTCTCGCTCTTCTCTCACTCTCTCTCTATGTCTCGCTCTTCTCTCACTCTCTCTCTCTGTCTTTCTCTTCCCTCACTCTCTCTCTTTGTCTCTCTCTTCTCTCACTCTCTCTTTCCTCATCGCATCATCATCACTGGCAGCTATAGATAGGATTTCTCATCACTCTTTCTTTCCCTCTCTCTCTCTCTTTCTTTCTCTCTCTCGCTCTCTCAAACATGCTCTCCTCTCTCTCACACACACACACACACACACACACACACACACACACACACACACACACACACACACACACACACACACACACACACACACACGTTATGCATGCAGAGGCAGATCGCTTGCATTTACCAAGACACACCCCTACCAACCTCCTAGGGATAATACCCTATATAGTTCAATACTATTTACCATAATATTGGAAATAGGGTGCCATTCTGGACACAGTGCAGCAGTGCAGGGAATAGACTATGGGAAACAGGAGACATGGGTGTTTCTTACTGTCTTCCAGCCTCCTACCCAGGGGAGGGGAGAGGAAATGGGTGAAACCAATATCAGGCCTGACGTTTGTCAATGTCCTGTTGCCGTGAAGCATGGCTGGACGTTGCAGGTCAGTTTGTGGCAGTCACATTACAGACAAGACAGAGAGGAGGAGCAGCAGGAGGAGGAGGAAGAGGAGGAGGAGGAGGAGGAGGAGGAAGAGAAAGACGGGGAGAGTAGTTAGAGGAGGTAGATTCCTGTCACAAAGAGCATTGTAGATGAATGAATATTTTAATATTTCATAGGGCACTATAGGGAATAGGCCATTTGATATACAGACTAATTTGCCAATACAGAGCTTCTACCTAGACACATTTGGTACATGGCTTGACCTTAGCGAATACAAGGACAGCCTCCTGCACCAAACACAACCATCATCTCTTTCAGATGGGATCTCTTTAATACAAATTAAGGTAGTGGTGGGCCAATCACAGTCCCAGCTGGAGGAGGACATTATCATATTCAGATTGGATTCATGAGGAGAAGCCCTCAGGTAAGTCTAGCAGCACTCACCACTAGCGATACACAGCAGTTCCCTCTCTCTCTCTCTCTCTCTCTCTCTCTCTCAATTCAATTCAATTCACTTTATTGGCATGACGCAACAATGTACATATTGCCAAAGTATCATACATCATTTTACATCAGAAAACATTCTCTCTCTCTCTCTCTCTCTCCCTCAGTCTCACTCTCTCTCTCTCTCTCTCTCTCTCCCTCACTCTCTCTCTCTCACACACTCTTTTATATAACAAATTTGTACCTTTCCGTTTTCGATTGGAGTTGAATATGGGCTTAATAATGTTGCTTGAACAGCTAAGAAATAGTCCTGTCCGGTTTCATAAGCACTCCATTTTGGAGCCCTGCTGGGTTCGCTAGTCGCAGTGTGATCTCCCTGTGAGAAGTGCGACTGGCGATCTGTGGGGCTCAGGATGACTCATCGGCATTCACAGACATGGCCGTCTATTCCATCAGTAATGAAGATGGCACTCTGGAAATAGACAAGGCTGAATAGGGCCCCCTGCTGAGTAGGCATAAACAGGCATGCACGCACACACACACACCATCAGCATAGACACACACAGCCGATACACACACTACTCTATACACACATAAAACGCACACACTCTCACAATGTTCAAGTCTCAGCATGAAAGAGAGAGATGGAAGAAAGAGGAAGAGAGAGAGGAATGCATTTAACTCCACATGTAGTTATCTATTTGGGGGTTAGGGTTTTGAATTCCGATTTGGCCATGAAAGCTGGATAAAGATGTTATCTGTGTTGTGGAATGAGCTTCCTGTCAGTCCAGAAGTGGGAATAGGAGATTGACGGCCATCAGCTGGTGTTTGGTGGTCCGTCTTGGCAAACGCCTCACTGGCCATCTCCATCTCTCTCTTTGACTGACAACCCCGCAGCATCCAATGACCTTTCCCAGAGAACAAGCCTCGCACCGGGACCACTCACCACATTTCATCGTTACCGTGGCAACCAGAGAACCCCTCACAGAGCAGAGTGAGGCAGAAGCACGCAACACAGGTCGCATGAAAAACACACAAGTACCCTCAGGAAAGCAATAAACACACAGGGGATTGGGGAACTTGTTTTTCAGCTGGAAGCTATGGAGTGGTGTACACCAGAGTACACCTTTTAGGCAAAGGGCATGGACCCCTCCTACCTCGCATTAGCGCATTCTGATGGAATGGAAAAGTGTGAGTGGTCTTCTGCTGCTCTCTCTTGTCACTGTAACTGGTCACAGGGTTTATTATTGTAGCAATGTACTGTACAAGAAGGACATTCCATTACTTAAATGGTGCCCTGTGTGAGGGGAATCTCTAGCAGTATAGATACTTAGTAAATTATTTGATATAATTGCTGTGTTTACCTCAGAGATGTTGCATGGAGTTTTGAGGAAATCTCTGAAAATACATATATTTTTTAGTCAGGATAGCGTGCCACAACTTGGGGTCATTGTCCATTTGGAAGACCCATTTGCAACCAAGCTTTAACTTTTTGACTGATGTCTTGAGATGTTGCTTCAATATATCCACAGAATCTTCCTTCCTCATGATGCCATCTATTTTGTGAAGTGCACCAGTCCCTCCTGCAGCAAAGCACCCCCACAACATGATGCTGCCACCCCGGTGCTTCACGGTTGGGATGGTGTTCTTCGGCTTGCAAGCCTCCCCCTTTTTCCTCCAAACATAACGATGGTCATTATGGCCAAACAGTTCTATTTTTGTTTCATCAGACCAGAGGACATTTGTCCCTATGTGCAGCTGCAAACCGTTTTTATGACTGTTTTGGAGCAGTGGCTTGCTGAGCGGCCTTTCAGGTTATGTCGATATAGGACTCATTCAGGTTATGTCGATAAGTAGTTTCTACTACTTTTGTACCTGTTTCCTCCAGCATCTTCACAAGGTCCTTTGCTGTTGTTCTGGGATTTATTTGCACTTTTCGCACCAAAGTACGTTCATCTCTAGGAGACAGAACGCATCTCTTTCCTGAGCGGTATGACGGCTGCGTGGACCCATGGTGTCTATACTTGCGTACTATTGTTTGTACAGATGAACGTGGTACCTTCAGGCATTTGAAAATTGCTCCCAAGGATGAACCAGACTTGTGGAGGTCTACAATTATTTTCTGAGGTCTTGGCTGATTTCTTTTGATTTTCCCATGATGCCGAGCAAATAGGAACTGAGTTTGAAGGTAGGCCTTGAAATACATCCACAGTTTTTACAAGCTGTTTAATGGCACAGTCATCTTAGTGTATGTAAACGTCTGACCCACTGGAATTGTGATTTAGTGAATTATAAGTGAAATAATCTGTCTTTAAGCAATTGTTGGAAGAATTACTAGTTTGTTAACATGAAATCTGTGGAGAGGATGAAAAATAAGTTTTAATGACTTCAACCTAAGTGTATGTAAACTTCCGACTTCAACTGTACCTAGAACGTAATAATACAAACCATTCAGAATGTCTGTCATACATTCTAAGAACATCCTGGGAACATTTTATGAACTGTCAGGTCCTGACTGTAAGGAGGCCTATGGCTTCTCCCTAGCAGCGTCCTCAGAGCATGTGCAGACCAGCTGGCTGGTGTGTTTACAAGCATATTCAATCTATCCCTATCCCTGTCTGCTGTCCCCACATGATTCAAGATGGCCACCATTGTTCCTGTACCCAAGAAGGCAAAGGTAACTGAACTTAATGACTAAGGATCATATCACCTTTACCTTACCTGCCACCCTAGACCCACTTCAATTTGCTTAACGCCCCAATAGATCCACAGATGATGCAATCACCATCACCCTGCACACTGCCCTTTCCCATCTGGACAAGAGGAATACCTATGTAAGAATGCTTTTTATTGACATGATTGTGGACTTCAGGAAACAGCAGAAGGTGCACCCCCCTATCCACATTGATGGGACCGCAGTGAAGAAGGTGGAAAACTTCAAGTTCCTTGGCGTACACATCACTGATAAACTGAAATGGTCCACCCACACAGACAGTGTGGTGAAGAAGGCGCAACAGAGCCTCTTCAACCTTAGGAGGCTAAAGAAATTTGGCTTAACACCTAAAACCCTCACAAACCTTTACAGATGCAAAACTGAAAGCATCCTGTGGGGCTGTATCACCGACTGGTACGGCAACTGCACCGCCCTCAACGGCAAGGCTCTCCAGAGGGTGGTGCGGTCTGCCCAACGCATTACCGGCGGCAAACTACCTGCCCTCCAGGACACCTACAGCACCTGATGTCACAGGAAGGCCAATAAGATCATCAAGGAATTCAACCACCCAAGCCACTGCCTGTTCACCACGCTGTCATCCAGAATGTGAGGTCAGTACAGGTGCATCAAAGCTGGGACAGAGAGACTGAAAAACAGCTTCTACCTCAAGGTCATCAGACAGCTAAACAGCCACCACTAGCACATTAGAGGCTGCTGCCTAGAGGCACAGACGAGAAATCACTGGTCACTTTAAGGTATGGAACACTAGCCACTTTGATAATGTTTATAATGTTTGCATATAACTCATCCCATATGTATATACTTTATTCTATACTATCTTTCGGTATCACAGTCATTTAAACAATGTTAACATATCTTGCGTTCCCCATCTCATTTGTACAGGGGAGCCTCCAGGGATTTTGGGCCCCATGAAAATATATAACATTGGGCTCCAAAATGTTTTTACCTAATGCTGGAATAATATTTTAGGGCCCCTGTCAGTCACAGGCCCTTAGAATCATCCTAACTTTCCCCCCCCATACGGCGCCCCTGCATTTGTATATACTGTAATCAATACTCTTCTACTGTATCTTAGTCCATGCCGCTAGTCCTTATGTTTATAGGCCTAATTCATTCCTACTGTTAGATATACTGCACTGTCGGAACTAGAAGCACAAGCATTTCGCGACACCCGCATTAACATCTGCTAAACATGTGTATGTGACCAATAACATTTGATTTGATTTGAGATTAGAAAGCACCGGCCAGTTAAGAAATGAAACACTAGTCACTTTAATAATGTTTCTGTATCTTGCACTACTCATCTCATATGTCTAACTGTACGCTATACTATTCTTGGTATCTTAGTCACCTAATCGTGTTTACATACTGCATCACCAATCTCTTATGTGTATATTGTATACTTTAAAGCTTACTATTCCACTGGATCTTAGTCCAATGCCGCCCTGGCATATGTATATATTCTCAATCCTTTCTTACTTATATTTATGTGTGTTATATGTTGTGAAACTGTTAGACATTATTGTTAGATAGTACTGCACTGTTGGAGCTAGAAGAACAAGCATTTCGCTACACTCGCAATAACATCTGTTAACCATGTCTATGTGACCAATACAACTTGATTTGATTTGATGAGGATGTGGGAAGCGAAGGATGAGGAAGAGGAAGAGCGCCTGTTGAGATATTTTGGCTGCGCCAGATCTCCTGTATGCATTCCCAGTCCGGTACGTCCAGTGTCTGCCTCCCGCACCAGACGTCCAGTGCGCATCTCCTGCCCAGTCCGTCCAGTGCCAGCCTCCCGCACCAGGTCTCCAGTGCGTGTGCCCAGTTTGGTACGCCTCCGCCTGACCTAGAGCCACGTCCTGCGCTGGGGCCGGAGCCGCCACCGACGCCAGTTTCCCTCCCTGACCCTCCCAGTTATGTTTCGGGTTTTGCGGCTGGGAGTCCGCACCTTTGAAGGGGGTACTGTCAGGTCCTGACCGTGAGGAGGCCTATGGCTTCTCTATGTTGCCACGGTCAGGGCCTGACAGTAGAGTTCTATCGAACTCTATGTGGTTAATTTGTGTTTGCTATGCGTTGTCTCTAATTGGAGACCCTATTTAAGTTGCCCTCTTTCCCACCTGCATTGTGGGATATTGTTGTGTTATTGGGCTTGTGTGCCTAACACACACGTTACGGTTGTGTTTGCGCCTTTTCTTGTTTTCTTAGTCAAATAAAGTATGACTACCTTCCTCAGTGCTGTGCCTTGGTCCATTCATACACACCACCGTGACAAGAACACTCCACAGTGAATCAGAACTAATGGAACATCAACCTTCAAACACCATAATAAAACGGCTGGAAACAGCACATTGCTTTCACCCAGTTCTATTTTACATGTTATGCCATAGACTGTTGGCTTTGCCCTTGTCCTTGTCCTACAAAGCCATACTGAACTTAATACTGAATCCATCGTCTCCTTCATATGGAACGTTGTTTGGGTTATGCAAATCAACAAATTATTGTCTTTTGTTGAATTGTTATTGGATTCCTAAATCATTGCTAAGAATATTGAAAATAACTGCAGTTTCTACTGGTCATTGTTTTCAGGCTGGTTGCGTTGGTGCTAGCTATGACGGTACCACGCTAAAGCTATTTAGCTACCCCAGAGGTTTCTAATAACATCCATATCAAAGATATTTTGCAAATATTTTTGATCCCGCTTGTTTGATTCTGCTCTTATTTCAAATGCTCACGCAGACGTTTTCCCATTCGGTCGAACAAATAATAACTTATTACCAACGCGGTATTGTAAACACATCGTGGCCGGTGTGTGCTTGTTTGCAGACTTGTTTTTTTTTGTACAGCTTTGACAGTGCTACTGATCATGGTGGTGGCGCTTGGCTTGCACGTGCAAATTCAGCATACACAACATTCTATAATAGAATTTAGTTATCTTTTTTGACACGCAAAGACCCAAACGGCATTCCATATGTGACATTTGAAATATGAGTGATAGATTAATCAATTAAGTGATAATGCCCGAGAAGCCGGTGTTTCGAGGATATATTGGCACGGATGTTGTTAGGCCCAAGACAAAGTCGAGGTTCAGCAAACCGTGCCAATATATCCTCCAAACACCGGCTTCAAGGGCATTATAACGGGTTACTAACATATAAAAAAAAAAAAAGAATATATATTTTGATACATTTTTTCATACTATTTCATCCTTCCACAAGATATAGTTCCGAGACAAATCTTGAGCTCGTTCTTTCGGTTCGGTTGCTAGAGACGCGACCCAGAAAATGGCATAAAAAATGTGCTCACTCGTCAGGATACAGCCAACAACACGGCTAACACAATCACTTCAAATGGAAGCTGGAAAGACTGCAAACTAGCTGCACTTATTTTAATTTGAGCATTTTTCAATTTACATTTCTTTTATATATCCATATAAATTATGCCAGCTGATTCATGATTTAGACTGGCTGAGAAACGCTGCCTGCCTGTCTGTCTTGTCCCGACTCCCGACACGTTCATTACTATGGGACAGCTGGAGATCTAATTAAAATATTGAAACAATGTTAAAAATGTCGGAGAGACAGACAGCAAGGTTTATACAAATCTCCGCTGTTGAAAAGCAAATGTTAGTCTAAAAGAAATGTGAGATAATGTCTAGATGCTTTTTATAGTGGAGATCAAGTTTATAAATTGCTTGGCTGGGCTGATGAGATAGTGGATTGCGCAGTCAGATGGAACAGAGGAAATAGTAATTTTAACGTCATAGATTTAGCCGGTGGTAACTTGTGGAATAGACACAGCCTGGAATGGGGTTTTAACCTATCAGTATCCAGGAATAGACCCACCCGTATAATTAAGCAATAAGGCCCAAGGAGGTGTGGTATATAACCAATATACCACGGATAAGGGCTGTTCTTATGCACAATGCAAAACGGAGTGCCTGGACACAGCTCTTTGCCGTGGTATATTGGCCATATATCACAAACCCCAGAGGTGCCTTATTGCTATTATAAACTGGTTACCAATCATACCCGTGGTATATGGTCTGATATACCATGGCTTCCAGCCAATTAGAATTCAGGGCTCACACCACCCAGTTTATGTAAAACAGTTATGAACATGTTAAATTATTATGTGACATACAATCATATTCAGGTCCTGATTGGTCAACAAGATTATTTGACTCGTCAAATAGTGTTATTTGACGTGTATCTTTTTTGACATGCAAAGACCCAAACGGTGTTCCATACCTTCACCTCTCAACAGACAGAATATGAGTGGGCTGAAAAATCTATTTCCTTGTACTCCTGAGTCATTCCTATAATGAGACTATGGTTGTATGCAATAGCCTCACCATGATCTAACTACATATGAATACCCAGCGTCATATACCACTGGCCTCTTTTATACCTCCTTATTCATCCCTCCTTTTCTCTTTCTCTTTCTTTTGTTCCCTCTCTGTTCTTCACCACTCACTCTTTGTCTGACCAGCTAACTATTATCCCTTATTTTCTCTCTTTCTCTTTCTCTCAGTCTCTCTGTCCTTCACCACTATCTCTCCGTCTGACACTTTACCGTCATTAGCACAGAACCTCTTTTTGACCTTTTAACCTTTGTATTTATCATTCCTTTCTCTCTTTCTCCTTCTTTGTGTCTTTCTGTCCTTCGCCCTTCTCAGTCTGACTAGCGGTCACCTCCAGTGGGCAGCTGCAGAACTGGGCCTTTGAAGGACTAAACCTGGCTACGTTGACATGGTAACGCAGTGATGAGTGGAGTGGAGAGAGATAGAGAGGGAGCGATAAAGAGAGAGCGGGAGAGATCGAGAGAGAGAAGAGAACAAGGATGGGAGAGTGAAGCGAGAGAGAGGAGACACAGGGAGAGAGAGAGAGAGAGAGAGAGAGAGAGAGAGATAGGAGAGATAGATAGAGGGAGAAGAGAGCGAGAGAGAGAGAGTGTATGTGTGCTTTTCTGCCTCTTAGTGCAGGACTGATGTCACTGATGCCAGTATATACCATGCCAAGGTGTCCCCAGTATATCAGGTGTTTTTTTAGACAGCAGTGCCTCCAGGCTCTTCCCAGAAGGTGCCCTTGATATCCTGCTCCCCCCTGTCTCTCTCTCTCTCTCTCTCCTTCTCTCTCTCTCTCTCTCTCTCTCTCTCTGTTCTATCTCTCTGTTCTATCTCTCTCCCCTCTTCCCTGGACCTATCACAAGGTGAAACAGGGGAATCGTTTGCTTTGCACCCATCACTGCTCTGAATGAGATGCCCATCATAGAGGGTGGTAGAAGTGTGTGTGTGTGTGTGTGTGTGCACAGGTGCATGTGTGTGTGCGCAGGTGTATGTGTGTGCGTGTCAGTATGTGTGTGTGTGTGTGTGTGTGTGTGTGTGTGTGCGTGTGTGTGTGTGTGTGTGTTTGTGTGTGTGTGTGTGTGTGTGTGTGTGTGTGTGTGTGCGTGTGTGTGTGTGTGTGTGCGTGTGTGTGTGTGCGTGTGTGTGTGTGTGTGTGCGTGTGTGTGTGTGTGTGTGTGTGTGTGTGTGCGTGTGTGTGTGTGTGTGTGCGTGTGTGTGTGTGTGTGTGTGTGTGTGAGAGAGAGAAAGAAAGAAGAGAGAGGCATTGCAGGGAGAGAGAAATATATAGTGAGGAAAAAAGAGGTAGTAAAAGAAGGTAGATTACCAAGCCTAGCCCTGACGATGAGACTGCATCCCAAACGGTCCCTGGTCAAAAGTAGTGGACTATATAAGGAACACACAACACCACCAACACCACACCATCTCTCTCCTACACACACAACACCACACCATCTCTCTCCTACACACACAACACCACACCATCTCTCTTCTACACACACAACCACACCATCTCTCTCCTACACACACAACACCACACCATCTCTCTCCTACACACACAACACCACACCATCTCTCTCCTACACACACAACACCACACCATTTCTCTTCTACACACACAACCACACCATCTCTCTCCTACACACACAACACCACACCATCTCTCTCCTACACACACAACACCACACCATCTCTCTCCTACACACACAACACCACACCATCTCTCTCCTACACACACAACCACACCATCTCTCTCCTACACACACAACACCACCATCTATCTACAGTGGGGAGAACAAGTATTTGATACACTGCCGATTTTGCAGGTTTTCCTACTTACAAAACATGTAGAGGTCTGTAATTTTTATCATAGGTACACTTCAACTGTGAGAGACGGAATCTAAAACAAAAATCCAGAAAATCACATTGTATGATTTTTAAGTAATTAATTTGCATTTTATTGCATGACATAAGTATTTGATCACCTACCAACCAGTAAGAATTCCGGCTCTCACAGACCTGTTAGTTTTTCTTTAAGAAGCCCTCCTGTTCTCCACTCATTACCTGTATTAACTGCACCTGTTTGAACTCGTTACCTGTATAAAAGACACCTGTCCACACACTCAATCAAACAGACTCCAACCTCTCCACAATGGCCAAGACCAGAGAGCTGTGTAAGGACATCAGGGATAAAATTGTAGACCTGCACAAGGCTGGGATGGGCTACAGGACAATAGGCAAGCAGCTTAGTGAGAAGGCAACAACTGTTGGCACAATTATTAGAAAATGGAAGAAGTTCAAGATGACGGTCAATCTCCCTCGGTCTGGGGCACCATGCAAATTCTCACCTCGTGGGGCATCAATGATCATGAGGAAGGTGAGGGATCAGCCCAGAACTACACGGCAGGACCTGGTCAATGACCTGAAGAGAGCTGGGACCACAGTCTCAAAGAAAACCATTAGTAACACACTACGCCGTCATGGATTAAAATCCTGCAACGCACGCAAGGTCCCCCTGCTCAAGCCAGCGAATGTCCAGGCCCGTCTGAAGTTTGCCAATGACCATCTGGATGATCCAGAGGAGGAATGGGAGAAGGTCATGTGGTCTGATGAGACAAAAATAGAGCTTTTTGGTCTAAACTCCACTCGCCGTGTTTGGAGGAAGAAGAAGGTTGAGTACAACCTCAAGAACACCATCCCGACCGTGAAGCATGGAGGTTGAAACATCATTCTTTGGGGATGCTTTTCTGCAAAGGGGACAGGACGACTGCACCGTATTGAGGGGAGGATGGATGGGGCCATGTATCGCGAGATCTTGACCAACAACCTCCTTCCCTCAGTAAGAGCATTGAAGATGGGTCGTGGCTGGGTCTTCCAGCATGACAACGACCCGAAACACACAGCCAGGGCAACTAAGGAGTGGCTCCGTAAGAAGCATCTCAAGGTCCTGGAGTGGCCTAGCCAGTCTCCAGACCTGAACCCAATAGAAAATCTTTGGAGGGAGCTGAAAGTCCGTATTGCCCAGCGACAGCCCCGAAACCTGAAGGGTCTGGAGAAGGTCTGTATGGAGGAGTGGGCCAAAATCCCTGCTGCAGTGTGTGGAAACCTGGTCAAGAACTAAAGGAAACGTATGATCTCTGTAATTGCAAACAAAGGTTTCTGTACCAAATATTAAGTTCTGCTTTTCTGATGTATCAAATACTTATGTCATGCAATAAAATGCAAATTAATTACTTAAAAATCATAAAATGTGATCTTCTGGATTTTTGTTTTAGATTCCGTCACTCACAGTTGAAGAGTACCTATGATAAAAACGACAGACTATCTATCTATCTATCTATCTATCTATCTATCTATCTATCTATCTATCTATCTATCTATCTATCTATCTATCTATCTATCTATCTATCTATCTATCTATCTATCTATCTATCTATCTATCTATCTATCTATCACACAATCTCCTACACACACAACTACAGGATCTCTCTCCTACACACACAACTACAGGATCTCTCTCCTACACACACAACCACAGGATCAGAATCTGCTGAAGAAGTGAACAAACAGGTGGAGGTGTAAAGACCGGGTGTTACGAAGTGGCTCAGCATGGCAGGGTGTGGCATGATGTGGTGTGTGTGTTTGGCACCCCGGTACCCGGTCATCTACTCCACTGGAGCAGAGGAGATGCTTTGATCAGGCTCTGCCTCCGCTGTGACACCCCTGCTGTGTGGACACACACACACAAACGCACAAACGCACAAACGCATGCACGCATGCATGCAGACATACAAACACACTTACACTTACACACACACACAGACACACACACAATAATGGTCTACCCAGCATTTTTATACATGACCCTAAGCATGATGGATGTTAATTGCTTAATTAACTCAGGAACCACACCTGTTTGGAAGCACCTGCTTTCGATATACAGTTGAAGTCAGAAGTTTACATACACCATTTAAACTCAGTTTTTCACAATTCCTGACATTTAATCCTAGTAAAAATTCCTTGTCTTAGGTCAGTTAGGATCACCACTTTATTTTAAGAATGTGAAATGTCAGAATAATAGTAGAGAGAATGATTTATTTCAGCTTTTATTTCTTTCATCACATTCCCAGTGGGTCAGAAGTTTACATATTGGCCACTCCAATACCTTGACTTTGATGTCCTTAAGCCATTTTGCCACAACTTTGAAAGTATGCTTGGGGTCATTGTCCATTTGGAAGACCCATTTGCGACCAAGCTTTAACTTCTTGACTGTCTTGAGATGTTGGTTCAATATATCCACATAATTTTCCTTCCTCATGATGCCATCTATTTTGTGAAGTGCACCAGTCCCTCCTGCAGCAAAGCACCCCCACAACATGATGCTGCCACCCCGATGCTTCACGGTTGGGATGGTGTTCTTCGGCTTGCAAGCCTCCCCCTTTTTCCTCCAAACATAACGATGGTCATTATGGCCAAACAGTTCTATTTTTGTTTCATCAGACCAGAGGATATTTCTCCAAAAAGTACGATCTTTGTCTCCATGTGCAGTTGCAAACCATAGTCTGGATTTTTTATTGCAATTTTGCAGCAGTGGCCTCGACCTTGCTGAGCGGCCTTTCAGGTTATGTCGATATAGGACTTGTTTTACTGTGGAAATAGATACGTTTGTACCTGTTTCCTCCAGCATCTTCACAAGGTCCTTTGCTGTTGTTCTGGGATTGATTTGCACTTTTTGCACCAAAGTACGTTAATCTCTAGGAGACAGAACGCGTGTCCTTCCTGAGCGGTATGAAGGCTGCGTGGTCCCATGGTGTTTATACTTGCGTACTATTGTTTGTACAGATGAACGTGGTACCTTCAGGCGTTTGGAAATTGCTCCCAAGGATGAACCAGACTTGTGGATTTCTTTTGATTTTCCCATGATGTCGAGCATAGAGGCACTGAGTTTGACGGTAGGCCTTGAAATACATCCAAAGGTACACCTCCAATTGACTCAAATGATGTCAATTAGCCTATTAGAAGCTTCTAAAGCCATGACATCATTTTCTGGAATTTTCCAAGCTGTTTAAAGACACAGTAAACTTAGTGTATGTAAACTTCTTACCCACTGGAATTGTGATGTAATGAATTATAAATGAAATAATCTGTCTGTAAACAATTGTTGGAAGAATTACTTGTGTCATACACAAAGTAGATGTCCTAACAGACATGCCAAAACTATAATTTGTTAACATGAAATCTGTGGAGTGGTTGAAAAATGAGTTTTAATGACTTTAACCTAAGTGTATGTAAACTTTGTGTGTGTTTGTGTGTGTGTGTGTGTGTGTGTGTCATGTCATGTAAACTCTCCATCTGTGTATTTTCCACCCCATATTTCTCTCCTGTCTTGTGTGTGTTTGTACGTGTGTGAGTGTGTATGTGGGTGTGTGTGTGTGTGTGTGTGTGTATGTGTGTGTGTGTGTGTGTGTGTGTGTGTGTGTGTTTGTGTGGGTGTGTGTGTGGGTGTGTTTGTATGTGGGTGTGTGGATGTGTGTGTGCTTGCATGTGTGTGTGTGAGTGTGTGTGTGGGTGTGTGTGTGTATGTGGGTGTGTTTGTATGCGTGTGTGTGGGTGTGTTTGTATGTGGGTGTGTGGATGTGTGTGTATGTGGGTTTGTATGTGTGTGTGTGGGTGTATTTGTATGTTGGTATGTGGATGTGTGTGTATGTGGGTGTGTTTGTATGTGTGTGTGTGGGTGTATTTGTATTTGTATGTGGGTGTGTTTGTATGTGTGTGTGTGGGTGTATTTGTATGTGGGTGTGTGTGTGGGTGTATTTGTATGTGGGTGTATGGATATGTGTGTATGTGGGTGTATGGATGTGTGTGAATGTGGGTGTATTTGTATATGGGTGTGTTTGTATGTGTGGGTGAGGAGTTCTTGGGGACCAACAATTGAATCCCATTCAAAATCCTATTTTCCTAAACCCTAACCCTAACCCTAACCTTAACCCTAACCCCTAACTCTAATCCTTACCCTAACCCTAACCATAACCCCAACTTCTAACCCTAATTCTAACTCTAACCCTAACCCCTAACCCCTAACTCCTAATCCTAATTCTAACTCTAACCCCTAACCCCTAACTCCTAAACCTAATTCTAACTCTAACTCTAACCCTAACCCCTAACCCCTAACCCCTAACCCCTAACTCCTAAACCTAATTCTAACTCTAACCCTAACCCCTAACCCCTAACTCCTAAACCTAATTCTAACTCTAACCCTAACCCCTAACCCCTAACTCCTAAACCTAATTCTCACTCTAACCCTAACCCCTAACCCCTAACTCCTAAACCTAATTCTAACTGTAACCCCTAACCCCTAACTCCTAAACCTAATTCTAACTCTAACCCTAACCCTTAACCCCTAACTCCTAAACCTAAAATAGCTGTTTTACTTCTCTGAATTTTCCTTGGTTGACTATTCCTGTGAGGACTTTTGGTACAGTAACTCACACACACACACGCACGCACGCACGCACGCACGCACGCACGCACGCACACACACACACACACACACACACACACACACACACACACACACACACACACACACACACACACACACACACACACACACACACACACACACACACACACACACACACACACACACACACACAAAAACCAGGTCTAAGAGCTTTCCTTGGTCCAGTCTGGAATTGTGTGACAGCGTTATTCAGGAGCTCAGGCTCTCAGTCTCTCTGAAGTGGGTCTAAAGCAGTGTGTATGGCTGTGTGGCTGTGTGGCTGTGTGTCTGTAGTTCAAGGTTGCATCACTCTGCTCTAGAGAAAGAGAGAGGGAAAAAGAGAGAGAAAGATAAGATAGAGACAGAGAGAGAGAAATGGGGCGGAGAGGGAGAAGGGATGGGATGATACAGGGCTTTATACTGTCACACAGTTAGAGAGAGGGTGAGGACAATATCATGTGAAACCCGTACAGTGCTTTAACTGAAGGTTTATGTGTCAGTGTGTGTGTGTGTGTGTGCGCAAGTGTGTATATGTGTGTACATGTGCTGTACTTTATGTTTCAATGAGTGCCTTTTGCTTGTGAGTATACATGTAAGTGTGTATCTGTGTGAGCGTGTGTGTGTATGTGTGTATGCAACAAGCTCTCACAGTCTCACGGCAGAATTAGACGCTCATCCATGTTTCTCAAATGTCACATTTCGAAGTTGTTCCAAACGTCAAATTTTGAAGGTTAAGGTTCAAGGTTAAGTTTAGGCATTAACTCCGCATTTTTAAGGTTAGGGTTAAGTTTAGGCATTAACTACGAAATCTTAAGGTTAGGCATTAACTCTGAATGGATAAGGTAAGGGTTAAGGTTTATAAAAACTACTTTCTTTTGCTGGACGTACGACCTTTGGCACCAGCAAAACTGAAACCTACTTGAAGGTAACAGCGCTCACTGTTGCCACTAGTGGCCAGTTTCCACATAATCTCCTGAAGTCAAGCTGCCTGTGTGCGGGTGTGTGACTTTGCATACTGTATGTGGGTGTGTGAGACCCTGTAGGGCTGCACTGGTTTCGTCCATACTGGGGCATCAGGATATTCAGGTGTTTTTTTGACAACAGCGCCTCTAGGCTCTTCCCAGAAGGTGCCCTTGATATCCTACTCTCTCTCTCTCTCTCTCTCTCTCTCTTTCTTTCTCTCCCCCTCCCCCTCTCTCTCCCTCTTCCCCACCCACTCTCTTCCCCCCTCTCCCTCTCTCTCTCTCTCTCTCTCTCTCTCTCTCTCTTGTTCTAGTCATGCCAGCTCGGCTCTCTCCCTGCTTATCAACAGCACCACTGTTACCTCAAGAACAGACAGGGGTATTTGGCACATGGAAAGCCATCCGTACCCATGATGCGTCCCAAATTATACCCTATGTAGAACACTACTTTTGACCAAGGCCCATATGTAGGGAATAGGGTGCCGTTTGGGACGCAGACTCAGACTGGCTGACACTAAAAGCTTTTTCAGTCAATAATACACTGATAGTATATATGAAATTAGAGCAGGGTTGGTGAGGCGAGAGGGAGAGGGTGGGAGAGAGGGGGAAGGGAGAGCAGGGTCGGTAGAGAGAAAGAGAGAGCGAGAGAGACAGAGAGAGGGGGAGAGAGAGAGAGAGAGAGAGAGAGAGAGAGAGAGAGAGAGAGAGAGAGAGAGAGAGAGAGAGAGAGAGAGAGAGAGAAAGAGAAAGAGAAAGAGAAAGAGAAAGAGAGAAAGAGAGAGAGAGAGAGAGAGAGAGAGAGGAGATATAGGGAGATGGGAGAGAAGAAGTAGAGGAGAGGAGAGGGAGTGTGGAGAGGCAGTCCTGGTAGTAATTTCTAACACTGACACTAAAGCTAACACTGACACCGGCACTAAACCCAACACTAAAGCTAACATTAAAGCTAACACTAAAGCTAACACTAAAGCTAAAACTGACACTATAGCTAACACTAAAGCTAACACTAAAGCTAGCACTGGCACTAAAGCTAACACTGACACTGACACTAAAGCTAACATTAAAGCTAACACTAAAGCTATCACTGAGAGGAGAGATCATTGGGCTGTGTCTGAGATGGAGGGAAAGAAGGAGAAATAGAGGGAAAGAGGGACAGAAATAGATAGACGGAGAGATGAAAAGTAGAACGGGATAGATGAGGGCTCTCTCTCAGATGGAGAGAAAGATCAAAGGAAGGAGAGAGAGGAACAGAAAACAGGATAGACAGACAAAAGTGAAAGAAAAAGGAGAAGAGAGAACCAAACACTGTATCTGAGATGAGGGAACGAACACAAGAGAAAGCAGGAGAGGAGAGAGGGATAGACCATAGGGCTGAGTCTCAGGTAGAGGTGCTATGAGACTTGTCAGGTGACACAACTGCTGTCAGTCACAAACTGTTTCCCTGATGCTCAGGGAGTTTTGCACTCTGGGAGAGGAATACAAAAGGATGCTGTGCACTCTTTAATTCTTCTTCCTCTCTCTCTCTCTCTCTCTCTCCCTCCCTCCCTCCCTCCCTCCTTCTGCTCATCTGTCTGCAGTCTCCAGACTCCATGTGGTGCAGTGTGGCGTGTGTGTGTGTGTGTATGGACAGGGACGGCTGAGAGGGAATGTGGCCGTGGAACTCTGCCAAGCCTGGCAGAGGGGAGGGGGAGTAGCTAGTCTTTGTTCTTTGTTGATGAAAAGAGGAATTGAATCCCATTCTCTCCCTTGCGCTCTTCTCTCTCTCTCCCTCGGTCTCTCCCTCGGTCTCTCCCACGGTCTCTCCCTCGGTCTCTCTTTCTCCTTTCTCCCTCCCCCCTCCTTATTCCACTCCACTAAGGCCCAAATGACTCTGCTCTACCTAATTAAACCTTAATCTCCAACAGTGCACAAATTACCTGCCATGCAATCGAGCGCAGCCGCCTTGGATAGAGGAGTGGATATGGACAGAAGGATAGAGTGATGGAGGGGTGGATTGAAGGTCACATTCTCCTGACAGGAATAATGTCTCCCCTCCCTCTCTCTCTCTCTCGCTCTCTCTCTCTCTCAATTATCAATGATCAATTTAAGGACTTTATTGGCATGGGAAACATATGTTAACATTGCCAAAGCAAGTGAAGTAGTCTCTCTCTCTCTCTCTCTCTCTCTCTCTCTCTCTCTCTTTCACTCTCTCTCTCACACTCTTTCTCTCTCCCTCTCTGTCTCTCAAATCTGTCTTTCTGTGTGTAGAAGACCCAGGAGCTGTTGTGGCTGCGTGTAAATGGATCAGTCAGCTGAAGTCCTCCTCACCTGGTTGTAAGCACACGCACAGATCCCTGCACAACTCTCTCCTCTGCTTGGCCTGTTTCCCACCTCACACACACAACACATTCAGCCATTTTGTACCATGCAGAGGATGGAGGGCATACCCACAGAAATGTGCTGTGTGTGTGTGATGTGACTAATCAAGCAGATCTAATGATAATCACCTTTAATCACTCTGTCTCCAGTCTCCATTCTCTAGTCTCCAGTGTGTGTGTGTGTTTGTGGGTTTGTATGTTTGTGTGTTTGTGTGTTTGTGTGTGTATGTGTGTATGTATGTGGGTGTGTGTGTGTGTATGTATGTGCGTGTGTGTATGTGTGTGTGGGGCCAGACTATAAAAGTGAGTCATGGAGAGAGTGTGTCCCTGTATGTTGCCACAGTGATATAGGCTCTATGTTTCCATTCCTCTGTGATGTCAGCTAGCTGTCACTAGTGAGGACAGACAACAACAACACAATGTGAGGAAGGAAAGGTAGGAACCTTATACCCAAATACTCTTTAGCACAACCAGGGGAAGGATTTCAGTGATGAACACAGAGTAATGATACTGTAGTTACTACCTCCTTTATTGAGCCTATGATGTGGCGACAAAACAAGAGCATAACTATTATATCCTTGTCAATGTTGGTCTTCATATACGTTGGACATTGCTGTCTTTTTTTGATCTGAATGTTGTTTTCTGACAGTGCTACACAGAGTGGAGGTGTGTCTACATCTAACTGCAGACTGCAAGTCCAAGGTAAGGGGGTGTGGCTGGTAGCTGCAGACGGTGAGTTAATTGTATGTAGAGGGGTGTGTGTCTCAACCCTGCTTCAGTGCCTGTCCCATGACCTCTAATGGGTTAGGAGGTGTGTCTTCATGACCTCTAGTGGGTTAGGGGCTGTATCCTGACACATGACCTC